>CM031372.1:3302607-3853894 GCA_018208015.1 Medicago ruthenica | reverse complement strand
GTAATAAGCACCTCCAGTATAAATCGTAAACAAATCATAAGCAAATCCTTGTTATTTCTCAAGACATAGGCAATAAGTAAACCACCAAAAGAGTATTTTATTGGGCGCTCTCAAAAGAGTAAATATGTTAAAAGTTGATTCCCATATTTTAACCACTTTTTATCAAGTTGGTCACTATATTTACCATTTTTGTCAATTTAGTCCGAAACTTTACTATCGATTTGGTTCATGACTCTATAAATAACTAATATGAATAAAATTTGATTAAGTCAATCACCTTTTTGAAATATTTATAATCTCATAATTGTTAGTTGATTAGTAAATAATCTAGTTTGTTACAAGTTCTGGGTTTCAGAGTCTGAAGTTTCAGAGTCTGAGGTTGTTAGAGTTTGTTACTTAGTTTGTGCTTCAAGCAATCTAGCATAGCTTTTGTATATAAGACAATTCACTTGTACATTCTAAAAAAAAAATCAATAACACAGTTGTCTTTCAATTTATGTTACAACTTTTTCCCTCTCTCTCTCTCTGAGTGTAGTGTGTGTGTGTGAACCAAGTGAAAAACCCCATTGATATTCAAGCTCCAACAAATGGCATCCAGAGCATGGTTGTTGAAGCTTGACGATTGAAAATAATAGTGCAAGTGAGGTGAGTGAAATCTTTAACTGCGAAAAAACACAGTGAGTGAGCAACAATGGAGAATCTGAACGGACATTTTTCGGTGACGTTTCCGATTCTTGACGGAAGAAACTACGACCCATGGAGTATGAAGATGAAAGCGATTCTTGGCTCTCAAGATGTGTGGGATCTGGTGGTGAACGGCCTTGATCCGCTGCCGGAGAATCCAACCGTTGCGCAACAAGCGACGTATAAAGATGCGAAGAAGAAAGATTGCAAAGGCTTGTGTATTCTTCACCAGTGCGTGAATCAAGCAATTTTCGAGAAGATTGCAAGATCGGAGTCGAGCAAAGCGGCGTGGGACATTCTTGCAAATTCCTATGCCGGCGATCAGAAATTGAAGAAGGTGCGATTACAAACCTTAAGGAGACAATATGAATTGATAGGAATGGAAGAAAACGAAAAGATTGCTGATTACTTCACCAGAATTCAAACAATGACAAACAAAATGCGTTCTTGTGGTGAAACCCTAACTGATGAATCAATTGTGGAGAAGATTTTGCGATCTGTGAATTCAAGATTCGATCATGTCACGATAGTGATTGAACAATCAAAGGATCTGTCAGAAATCAAATTGGAAGAACTTCAAGGCACACTTGAAGCACATGAGCAACGAATGAATGAAAGGAAGGCTGCAAAATCAAGTGTTGAACAAGCATTGTTTGCACAAATTGGTAACACCAAAGGTGATAATCAACGCGGACGTGGAAGAGGCAGAAACAATTACAGAGGTGGAAGAGGTAGAGGTAACAATTCTAACTCAAACTATGGCATAGGAAGTGTTAGTAACAACATCAGCAATGATAATCAGAAGAACAATAGCAATGAAAACTATAGAGGTAGAGGTGGTAGAGGTGTGAGAGGAAGACGAGGTAGAAAATCTGATAAGAACCATATTCAATGTTATAACTGCAACAAATATGGTCATTATGTTGATGAATGTTATAGTAACACCAATAATAATGATGCAAAATTGGCACAAGAGGAAGATGAGAAGGAAGAGGTTCTGCTGATGGTTCTAGAAGAGAAAATAAGTGAAGAAACATTGAATATGGTAACTGTAACAAATGGAGGTGACCATGGTGATGAATGGTTTCTTGACACTGGGTGTTCAACACATATGTCAGGCATAAAAGATTGGTTTATTGAGATGGATCACTCTATCAAAAGTAGGGTGAGATTTGCAGATGACAGGACAATGAAGGTGGAAGGTGTAGGAAAAGTGAAGATTAAGAAGAAAGATGGCTCTGTGTGCCTCATATCTGGTGTGTTATATGTGCCAGGAATGAAGAGTAATTTACTGAGTATTGGACAACTCTTGGAGAAGGGTTACAAAATGGTACTAGAGGAGTTGGCAATGAAAGTTTATGATTGTGAGAACAGGCTATTGATCAAGGCAGTGCTGTCTAAAAATAGAACCTTCAAGGTTGAGTTGGAAGTTATGATTCAACAGTGCTTGGCTACTACAGTTAACAAGGATGAGTGGTTGTGGCACTTCAGATATGCTCATCTGAATTTTGGTGATTTGAATAAGCTACAAACCAAGGAGATGGTGAGAGGTCTCCCTCACATTCATGTGCCAAAGGATGTGTGTGCAGAGTGCATGGAAAATAAGATGTCTAGAAGCTCATTTAATCAAAATATGTCCATGAGGTCTAAGAGGAAGCTGCAAGTGATGTTTTCTGATGTATGTGGACCAATTCAGAATGAGACACCTGGAGGTAACAAGTATTTTGTTACTTTCATAGACGAATTTACTAGAAAAATTTGGATTTACTTGATTAGGAGGAAGAGTGATGTGTTGAGTGTATTCAAGAAATTCAAAGTTCTAGTAGAAAAACAATGTGGAGAAAGTATTGAAGTGCTGAGAACAGATGGAGGTGGAGAATATGTATCTACTGAATTCAATGATTTTCTTGCAAGTGAAGGAATTACTCATGAAGTCACACCTCCATACACACCTCAACATAATGGTGTTGATGAAAGAAAGAATATGACCTTGTTAAATATGGTGAGGAGCATGTTGAAAGGTAAAAACTTGCCTAAGTACTTGTGGGGAGAAGCAGTGAACACTGCTGCATATATTTTGAATAGAAGTCCAACTAAGAAAGTTGAGAACATGACTCCTGAGGAAGCTTGTGTTGTACCCTAATTTTGTCCAAGTCCTTTTTTAAAAAAAAATCATCATCATCATCATACAAAAAAAAAAGCATGACGGCCGTCAGCCATCATGACGGGCTGGTCGTCAGCCTTTTTGTAACAGTCGTCACGGGCTGGCCGTCATCACCGTGACGCCCGTCACCCCCCATGACGGGCAGGTCGTCAGTCCCAAAAATTTCGTTTTTTTATGTTTTTACTCCTTTTTGCATTTTTTGAATTTTCATACCATTTCCATGCAATCTCCCCATCTCACATGCATGCATAATAAGACAAAGGGCTGCATTTTTCAGATTTTTTGAGCCATCCTTATCCTCTCAAAACCTTCAAAAACCCTAATTTCACACTCTATAAATACCCCTCTTAAGAGGTTGAATAAGAGGTTGGAGAAAAGGAGAGAAAAATGTTGGAATATTTTATTATTTAATTATATTCCGATATCATTATGTGGGCAAATATCGTAATAATAATTATATTAGCTATTTATCAATTGGGAGCCTTAATTGATTAGTGATCAAATTAAGTAATAAGGCTATTAGATTTCTAATTGGATAATTATTTAGATAATTAATTAATTGATATAGACTCAATATGGGTGGATGTCCGGATGACCCATTAACGAAATAATGGGAAACCCTAATGGTCATCCAATATAAAAGAGGCTATGGTCCCCAATACACCGTACACGGCAAACTCTCTCTTCTCCCCATCTGAAGAGAACTTGAGGCATAAAGGTACCGGTTGAGGAAGAACCAAATCAACCGCCGCTAATCCTGTTTGTTTCAGATCACCACCTCATCTCTGTTGTTGGGAAGTTGCCATGAAAGCTTCTTTCAGGTATTCCTAATACTCTAATTCTTAATATCCTTGGTAAATCAAACATGTTGTAGATCCGATCATAATCATGTTCAATGTTTTGATTGCTTCCGCTATTGATTTATAATGATTGAACATGTTTTATGAATTCTGTTTTATTAAGACCCAAATTTCCAACAAGTGGTATCAGAGCGGGTCATAATGTTTGATTTATTAGGACTGCTTGAATTTTCGTGTGAACCCTAAGAATTTTAATTTTAGGATTTCATTGTGTTAATGCGTTTAAGAGATAAACAATCTAGAATCAAATTTTATTTTATTTGACGATTTAAAACAAGATTGTATACCGAAAGAAAGACCCCTAATTTTTGAGATCATGGCCTACGGTTTTGGATGGCATCAATTCAACGATGTAAAATTTGATGCTTCATTATTATATGTTTTTTTTTTGCCTCCGGCATATGAAAAAAATAAATAAACATGTGCTGTGATCATGTTCGTCAAACCTAATTTGCAAAATAAAGTACTGTGTTGTTTTCTATGGCTTAGCTTTAGAGAAATTTGGCAACTCTTGATGTGTTTTCAAAATAAATATTTGAATCTAATCAAAGGAAATAATTTTGGTTATTATATATATTCCACTAATTATGTTTGGATATCACATTTATAATTATTATGGTTATATGAGAATTATAATTTTATAAGATTATGATTCTCAAAATTATATTTGTGGTAATAAGGATCATAATTAGATATATATATATATATATATATATATATATATATACTTATGATAATTGTTTGTTTTTGGTATAGTTGGAATATATATTTGTACAAAATCGTGATTATGTTTTGTGTTTTGCACATACGGTCCAATGCAAACTTTTGTTTTCACGGTTATCTTGCTATCCCCCCGGTTTTTTTTTTATGCAAAGGACAATTATTTTATATTCAATTATCATTCAAATTCAGTTTAAATCTTTTGAAAGTCCAAAGCTGTTGCATTCATTTGACATGAAAAACGGATTTGATATCGATTGGATTTAATCTTGTTGAAGTTTAATTTGTTTTTCAGTTTTATTTTCAAATCAAATCTTTTGGTCTCATTCATCCATAAAGTTGTCATATTGTTATACATATTTGACAATTGTTATAACAAATAAGGATTTGAATTTTGGTGGTTTGATTTGATTTGAAAATAAAACCTTTTGATTTGACATAATTTTAGGTGTCGTTTTTTTAGTTTGATTTTTTGTTTCAAATTAAAAATGATTTACAAATTTTGTACTTAAATATTATTTTGAGAAAAGGCAAATATATATTTGTTATATATATATATATATATATATATATATATATATATATATATATATATATATATATATATATTGGTTGTTATATATACTTGTAGAAGATTTGTTGCCTTTTAAAAATGAATCTCAAAATATCATGAACAAAATTTTTTAGTACAGAAAGTAAGAATTAGTTCTTTAAAGTTTGGGAAATCATAATTCTGGCTTTGTTTGTTTATTTATAGACATATGAGGTTTGTTTCCTTTATTTAGGAAAACATTTATTCTAGAATTATATTTTATTTTGTTTAAAGAATTATTCGGTATATTGTGAATCAATTATAGCATGAATATATATATATATATATATATATATATATATATATATATATATATTTTGTTTATATCATGATTATGAATTTTAAGCTTATTGTTGTTAAGTTTTGTACAATAACATTATGTCTTAATCATGCATTTTGGATATATTTCTTGCTATGTTTGTTGTTGTGACTTTATGCGACATCCTATAAATGCATTGTCTTATACACATTGGTGTTGATTTTTGACTTGCATATTCTTTCAAATTCTTGTGAATTTGTTTTCACACTTAAGTGTTGTCGAGTGACCTTATAGTTACTTAGCGACATAATGGACTAATTCGGCCTACATTATGTTAGTAGTGCCTTGTAAATTTAAAGACCATTCCCATTTAAAAACATTTAATTTATTGTGAAATGTCTAGTAATTGCAGTTGTTTTGGTTGAAGCAACATGTTGCCAAAGTAACCTCTGTTGCGTAGATTTAATTCAACTGAACTTACAAAAGACGTAGTATACAATTATTCATGCGAGTTGTCGTCAGCCCCAAGGAAGGCACAACTTGGCCGGATAATTACATGCATGTGATAGTAAATGTGTGGTGATTATAAAGTAATTTTCCATGTAAATAATAGGATACCCTAAGGTGACTATTATTTGACAGGACTTATCACCCCATTTAATATATATTAAAATTATCTAGTAATTGCGGTTGAGTCAGTTGAAACAATAATGTTGCCCAAGTAACCTTTGTTGCGTAGATTCGACTCAACTGAAGTTACAAAAGATGTAGTGTGTAATTATTTATGCGAGTTGTCGTCGGCCCCAAGGAAGGCACAACTTGGCCGGATAGCTACATACATGTGGTGGTAAATATGTGGTGGTTATAAAGTATTTTTCCATGTGGATAATAGGATGCCCGAAGGTGACTATTATTGACGGGACTTATCACCAATGTTTGATCATCGCGTTGAGTTATCGCTTACAGTTAATTTTTACAATCCGAAGATTGGGAGTTAATGGTGCGTTTGGTATCTTGTTAAGGTCTTTTATTTAGAAATAAAGATGCATGTTTCTATAATATTTTATTGACATGTGTGATAATGTTGTGTGAGTATAAACTTATTTATACATTTAAGAGTTTACATCCACACAAATATAATGGTAAACATATGACAATTATAAGAATTTATTCTTTGTCAAAGTAAATTGTCATTGTTTGATCATTGCTGTAAAATACCACTAGCAATTGTCATTGTTTGTGAGCGTTTTTGCTTCTCTTGTTCTCTTTAAGCTAATACAGTTTATGTATCTGTTAATTTGAGTTAAATTTTTAACTCTTTAAAGTTTTAACTTTTAGGAATTAAAGAATAATACTAACATTGTTCTTGGATCTAGACCTTATATAAGGGTGGTGAAACACGCATTCTCTTGCAAATCCAGTATTTAATGTGAGAATCAAGTTTGACAAATGAGTATACACCAAATCTTATAGGTCTTGTGTGATCATAAAGTTAAAAGATCAGAAATCTTATCAGTGTTATTTAAGTTGACAATTTTTGTCATATTTTCTTTGCTTAAACTAAGGTGCTTTTAAAAGCAATATAGAAAAAGACAATCTCTCATTGGAGAGTGATATTTCATTAAGATTATTAGGCAAAGAAAATATTGAGCACATTATGTAAATATTTAATCTTGCTGAGACATTATAATTTCGACTATCAGATGACTTGTTCGAAAATTCAGTAATTTCGACTATCAGATGACTTGTTCGAAAATTCAGCATTTAGTATTCTCTTTGCACAATTAAGTTTATAACTGTTAAAGTTAGAAATGATCTTTTAAAGGATCAATTCATAAAGTGTGCAAATAAAGAAAAGCTGAAGCAAGAGAAAATAAAATAGTGTTCATTCGAAAAATACCTCAAAAAGATAAGGGCAAATAAAGAAAGGCAATCTTGACTGACTTATGTCCAATGATGTTGAAAGATATATCAATTTAGAATGGACAAAGTCGATAAAGATTGTTTATTCATTTTATACTAATTTTAGATTGTCGTTGTTAACTTATTTTAGTATTTAAACGACAATTTGATGAATCATTATTTGAATTAATTTTTGTTTTAATTTCTCTTTGACTAAATCAAGATATTTCGAGTTTTATTTTCAAATGATGATTCAGTGTGTCTTTTAAGTTTAGTTATTAGAGTCAATTCAGTTATGACTTGTGACATTCTATAATTGTTTAAGGGTTTGAAAACTATAAGTTTTTCGTCCCACAACTTAAGGAAATGTTTGAGACATAAATTGTTAAGTTTTCTTGAGGATATTGAGTTTGGGGGAGAGATATGGAAATAGAATAAAATTTAATGAGGAAGAATTGGTTCTAAACCAATTCATATTGTTACTATTAGTATAGTATATTTGGAACCTCATAAGGACATTATTGTTCTTCCTCTCAATCAAGTTATGAAATTAATTCATATAAATCAAACTCAACACCCTCAAGAACTAGGGCTTCTAGTATCATAAAGAATTGACTGAAAAGAGAAATTCTATTTATTTTATTTGAAAGACTCTATTAAGACAGTCATGATACTAGTTTGCTTGTTATAATTTTGGAGCTGCATAAGATGGATTTCAATATAGTGTTTCTTAATGGTGACATTAATGATATAATATGGTGCAACGGAATAAAGCTTCTGTGTCAATTGATACAAAGTAGATGGTTTGCAAAGTCGTGAAATCCACTTATAAGTTAAGAAATTTGTCTCTTTAGTGTTACCACAAATTCTCATAAAGTAATTGTCTCATTTGGTTTTGAGATAATATTAAGTAGAGTTGTGGATTTAGTAAGCTCAGTGGGAGTAAATTTAGATTCCTATTTTAATGTGTCAATTTTATTTTATTTAGTCAACTATGATATATGTTAGTAATGTGAAACCAAGGAAATCTTTAACAAAAGTTAGTGATGAAAGATCCTGGGGACACCTCTTTTGTATTAGGCATTTCAATACTTTCAATACTTAGAGATTCTTCTCAAGGTATTATTCGGATATCACAAAAGAGTTATATCATTAAAGTTGAAAATAAATTGACATTAAAGTTAATAAATTTTTGGATGACCTCAATCATCGAGAGAGACTTTTCAGTCTCAAATATTGCCCATTAGGAAATTTATGAATTCAGAAATTTAAGTATTTTCCTACACTTTTCCTATAGGATTTTTATGTATGATTTTATTATACGCATTTGGAAATAGCGTATATAATAAGATTGTTTGGCAGATATTTGAGCAATTCAAAGTTTGAATTGTTGAAAATGCAACCATAAGGATTCTTTAAAGAGAACAAGAGAGCTTATTCTCACATCAGGGATCTGACAATTTGGAGATCATTAGTGTGTTAGACTCTGATTTTTGGATGTGTGTATATAATACACATCCTAACCCAGGAAATGACTGTAAGTATTTATGTCACTTGGTTGCATAGTAAAAAGGTATTGAAAAACCATTTAAGTTATATAGTGACATAATGTAGTCATATAATGTTTTAATAACAAAGTTTATAAGGTTCATCCCCTTATAAATTATTGTTGTTAAATGATAGAACATTAGAGACAAACTTTATGCTAGGTGACCCACTAATCAAAGACATGACACATAAAGTCTTTCATATGGTTGTTGTCATTAAGGATGTCTTAGATTAGTGGGAGTCTCTTTTATTCTATGTTCTTTACTTCTGTTTTGATATCGATACAGACTTTATGTTATGATTTTCTGCAGAAATAAAGTTCATGAGGTTATGTTTATTATAACCATTTCTGTATCAGTTTGTGCAAATATTAAATTTGCAAATCTTCAGTTTTGATCTCACTAAAGTTTTCAGTTGGACCAGTTGGAAATAGACATGATTTAGAGATCACATTACATGAAATTTCCATGTCACTCATCCATATCGATCTATGTCATCAAGTGCATTGATATAGTGGTCGTCGGGGTTCCGTCACGTTATACGTCAGTGACGATAGCCGCGGTGGTCTCATTATTAATGTATGAGGTGGACCAGATTGTAGAGTTGAAATATAAAGATAAATAGCATTCAGACGCGCGCCTAAAGAATTCTGGTATAATTATTAAGATATGTAGCCCAAGTGGGAGATTGTTGGAATATTTTATTATTTAATTATATTCCGATATCATTATATGGGCAAATATCGTAATAATAATTATATTAGCTATTTATCAATTGTGAGCCTTAATTGATTAGTGATCAAATTAAGTAATAAGGCTATTAGATTTCTAATTGGATAATTATTTAGATAATTAATTAATTGATATGGACTCAATATGGGTGGATGTCCGGATGGCCCATTAACGGAATAATGGGAAACCCTAATGGTCATCCAATATAAAAGAGGCTATGGTCCCCAATACACCGTACACGACAAACTCTCTCTTCTCCCCATCTGAAGAGAACTTGAGGCATAAAGGTACCGGTTGAGGAAGAACCAAATCAGCCGCCACTAATCCTGTTTGTTTCAGATCACCACCTCATCTCTGTTGTTGGGAAGTTGCCATGAAAGCTTCTTTCAGGTATTCCTAATATCCTTGGTAAATTCCTAATAATCATGTTCAATGTTTTGATTGCTTCCGCTATTGATTTATAATGATTGAACATGTTTTATGAATTCTGTTTTATTAAGACCCAAATTTCCAACAAAAAAAACCTAGAGTAAGAGAGGCAAGAACAAGAGTGAAAAAACAGCAACCAAATCACAAAAAAAAACATCACACAAAAAGAGAGAAGAATAGTAGCAAAACACCATTTTTGCTACTATTCATTTTCTTCATCACCACCATCCTAAAAAAAAAAACCACAACCACCCAAACCCCCCTCATTTTCGTGCATGTGTAGCTTTGCTAGGAGTTTGTAAGTATTCTTTTTCACTTATTATGTCATTTTTTGCATTGTTTAGAGATTTGTAGTTTTTTCATGAAAAATGCATTTTTCACCACAAGTTCATGAACATGACTTGTGGTCGAAATATAGTTAGTTTTAGGATATCTTTTGGTAGATCTAAGATCACTAGGTTGTAGTCTATGAAGCCCGGATACTCCAAAATGGAGACGTACCCGTATCGGATACGTATCGGATACTGATACTCCACGGATACTCTCGGATATGTACCCACGGAGTATCGGAATTAATTATTTTAATTTAAAATATATATTTTATCGGATACTTATAAGATACTCGATAGATACACACAGATACTTATTAGATACTTCACATAGACGTATCCTGGAAAAAAATGAAGGGTAAAAAAGTGAGACTGTGTTGTGAAAATTCAATGGAGATGTATATGATTTAATTTTAAGATATGAATCACTATTATTGTTTTTTTATTAACCAATTAAAAATTATATTTTTGGTGGATGAAAGTACCGAGAGAGAGGAGATTCAATCAATCAACATTAAACAAACTTTGTTTTGAGTTCTTTTATTGATGCATTTGTTGATATTCTAACATATGAATAAAAATAGAATATGATTTATACGAAAAATGTTTCATTTTTTATTTTGATCACATGTAGTGTTTTTTTTGTAAATTGTGACTTTTATGATTATATATTATTGAAGAGTAATCAATGTTTATTTTTTTTCAAGGATTTTACATGCATGTAAATTTTAATATAAATATTTTGTTAACGTATCTTAGTCGTATCGTATCCTAAATTTTAAAATTTCACGTATCCACGTACCCGTATCGTATCGTACCCGCACCCGTACTACGTATCCAGGCTTCATAGGTTGTAGTACTCATGACAAGCTTTACCATGATATTTTTATTTTCGTATTTGATTCAATATTGAGTGAGAAGTCGAGCTTAGAATTTGAGAAAAAACCATGAAGAAAAAACGTGTACTGTTCCTGGTTTTTTTTTTACTGCATTTTGCTGCCTGTAACAAATTATCATTTTGCCACTGTCCTCATTTTTAGTCATTTTAACTCATTTTCACACTTAAAAAAATCATAAAAAAAATCTAAAAATCACAAAAATCATAATAATAACCAGAACAGAAATGAATTTTTTTTCTTACTGTTTTACCCCTGAGGTTGGTTTTTGACCATTTTGCCCTTTAATCGCCTTTTTACTCGCGTAACCCGTTTTCGCGTAAAAAAAACGACAAAGGAAACTTTTTCGTCGATTTAATTCCAAAAGAGGTTGTAACTTGTTTTAATTGATTAAAGGATTTAAAAAAAATAACAAGTGTTAATACTTTTTATTTGTAGTTTATGACATTTAATTTTCGATAAATAAACTTGAATGAAAAAGGAGTGGTCCGACGTATGTCTTTCTATTCCCTGGTTGCACGGACACTTGACGCATGTCTCGTTGTTCGGACAATCGTCATTCCTCTTCAAAAATACAAAAAATATATTAATTTTCGATAACAAACTTGAATGAAAAAGGAGTGGTCCGACGTATGTCTTTCCATTCCCCGGTTGCACGGGCACTTGACGTATGTCTCGTTGTTCGGACAATCGTCATTCTATTTTCAAAATACAAAAACATAAAAAACAAATTCAACACACCAAACTAATTTTCGGCCCCCCGCGGTCAAATAAAAATCAAATCTCTTTTCACAAACGGATGATGTTTTATCAATTCTAACGCGATACAAACAAACGCTTAAGCCTCCCACGCGAGAGCATACAAGCTACGTTTAACCGCTAGAATACGATCAAAAACATCGTTCTTTAAAATCAACCAACAAACAAATATTTTCTACCAAAGAACTACGTAGATTTTGAATTCTCCATCGCACCAGGAGATACGTAGGAGCAAGATCCAACTCTTGTCAAGTACACTAATAAAAGAAACCTTTTTTCCCCCTTTCTTTTTTTTCTTTGAAATGTTAAAATGTAGCAAGCAACCCTTTAAAACACCTTTTAACCCTAAACTAACTAGGAGGTTCCCGTTGGGTACAACAGATGCGAGGGGTGCTAATACCTTCCCCTTGCATAATCGACTCCCGAACCCGTTAATGGTTGTGATGACCATCTTTTCCAAATCATCAAGGGTTTTATCAACGTTTCCCTTTAAAAATAAAACTTTGGTGGCAACTCCGTAGTTATTCCGAGCGTTAGTACGCTCGAGCGTTTTTAGCGGCGCGACAGCTTGGACTGGTGTCAAGCCCTGTGTATCTCATTTGAGAGTGTTTGGGTCCATTTGTTACAGACATGTGCCTGATCAAGTGAGAACAAAACTTGATGACAAAGGTGAGAGGATGATTCTGATGGGATATCATTCAACTGGTGGATATAAACTGCTAAATCCAGTGAACAACAAAATAGTAATCAGTAGGGATGTGGTGGTTGATGAGCACAATGAATGGAAGTGGAATGATGTTGCTGAAACAGAGAAACAAAATTTATTAGACATGTCTGCTGATGAATATGTTGATAATAATGCACAAGAAATTGTTGATACAATTGAACCTGTGCAGCAAGAGGAAATAGCTGAGATGCCAAGAAGATTAGTGAGACAAAGACAGCCTCCCACAAGATTAAATGATTGTGAAATAATGACAGACAGTGCAGTGAATGATGAAGGTGACATAGTGCATTTTGCACTGCTTGCTGAGACTGAACCAGTGAGTTTTGAAGAAGCAATAAAGAAATCTAAATGGTTAGGTGCTATGAAAGAAGAGATCAAATCAATAGAGAAGAACAATACTTGGGAGTTGTCCACACTACCTAAAGGGAAGAAGATAATAGGAGTGAAATGGGTGTATAAAGTGAAGGTGAATCCAAAAGGAGAGGTAGTGAAATACAAGGCAAGATTAGTGGTTAGGGGCTTCCTACAAAGGCAGGGCATTGATTATGAGGAGGTCTTTGCACATGTGGCAAGACTTGAAACTGTGAGATTGGTTGTTGCACATGCTAGTATGCAAGGATGGAACTTACATCAATTAGATGTTAAGTCAGCCTTTCTCAATGGAGAATTGGAAGAGGAAGTGTACATAGACCAGCCACAAGGTTTTGTAAAGAATGGTAGTGAAGATAAGGTGTTGAGATTAAGAAAAGCCTTGTATGGTTTGAAACAAGCTCCACGTGCTTGGAATAAAAGGATAGATAAAGCCTTGATCAATATGAACTTTGTGAAATGCATCTCAGAACATGGAGTATATGTGAAGTCAGGGGGTGGAGACATAGTGATTGTGTGCTTGTATGTGGATGACTTGTTGGTAACAGGGAATAATGAAGCCAAAGTAGCTGAATTTAAGAAAAATATGATGAATGAGTTTGACATGACAGATCTTGGGAAGTTATCTTACTTCCTAGGCATTGAGTTCACGAGAATAAGTGCAGGAATTGTTCTCAGTCAGCAGAAATACACTGCTGATGTGCTTACCAGATTCAATATGATGAATTGTAACAGTGCAGAAAAACCTTCAGAAGCTAGACTGAGTCTTGTGAGAGATGGTGATGAAGAAGAGGTGGATTCAACTGAGTTTAGACAGATTGTAGGGGCACTGAGATATCTTTGCAACACTATACCAGATATTGCATTTTGTGTTGGGGTTATCAGCAGAGTTATGGACATGCCTAGAGTATCACATCTCATGGCAGCTAAGAGGATCATGAGGTACCTGAAGGGAACAATGAGCTATGGAATTCTGTTTCCAAGCAAGAGGAGTGAGAACTTGAATGAATTGTATGGATACACTGATGCAGATTGGTGTGGAGATAAGAATGATAGGAAAAGCACTGCTGGTTTTGTTTTCTTTGCAGGAGCAGCACATGTGTCTTGGTGTTCAAAGAAGGAAGCTGTTGTTGCATTATCATCATGTGAAGCAGAATATATTGCTGCTGCAATGGGTGCCTGTCAAGCAGTATGGCTTGACACTTTAATGCTTGAACTCAATATGAAGAAAGTAGATGCAGTAGAGTTGTTTGTTGACAACAAATCAGCAATAAATCTAGCCAAGTTTCTAGTAGCACATGGAAGATGTAAGCATATTGAAACACACTATCATTTCCTCAGAGACCAAGTTACAAAGGGAAAACTAAAGTTGAGCTACTGCAAATCTGAGGATCAATGTGCTGACATTTTTACCAAGTCCCTCAAGAAGGACAGCTTTAATAAGATGAGGAACAATTTGAACATAATTGATTGTAACAAACTAGATTAAGAGGGTGTGTTAGTTTATGAATAAATAATCTAGTTTGTTACAAGTTATGGGTTTCAGAGTCTGAAGTTTCAGAGTCTGAGGTTTTAGAGTCTGAAGTTTCAGAGTTTGAGGTTGTTAGAGTTTGTTATTTAGCTTTGCTTCAAACAATCTAGCATAGCTTTTGTATATAAGCCAATTCACTTGTACATTCTAAAAAAAAAAGAAAAAAATCAATAACACAGTTGCCTTTCAATTTCTGTTACAACTTTTTCCCTCTCTCTCTCTCTGAGTGTAGTGTGTGTGTGTGAACCAAGCGAAAAACCCCATTGATATTCAAGCTCCAACAATAATCCTATTTGAGAACAACCTACAAGTGAGGTACAAATTTGGTGGTTTTCTTCATAAACAATGCTAAATGAAAGTAATGTAACTATGTAAGTGGATGATAGCAATATTATAAGTTACCACAATAAATGCTTATATTTTTTCCCTAAACAAAAGTTACTACAATAAATCATTTCGTGAGTATTAAGGTATTCTTCTATATTAGAAGAAAAACATCAAGAATCAACGTTTAGTAAATAATTTTGCAGAAAAAAGTAGTTGTGGACTTGTGGTGGCCACCATTAAAAGAACCTTCAATGTAAACAGATCATAAGCAATGAGATCATGTTACTAGTTGGAGTTCAATTACAAGACAATGCAACATTCCAGCCCCATGTGTCTCTTGACACATGTACTTGTCAACAAGAAACCAATTCCATAACATTCACACCCATATCAAAATCACTATCAAAATATAAGTAACAATAATAATGCTAAATTCATTACTCATAAATAGGTTCAAGTCACACAACGAATTTCATCTAACTTCAAGTCACACACAAAATGAAAATAGCTCTAATGGTAATACTCAAAAACCATCAAAATTCAAAATAGCCCCTAATGCTATAATCTTCCTAACCTCGAAATGGAACTAGAAATGGCTCTAAGGCGTGAGAATAGAGATAAAAGGAAAAGAAGAAGGGATCAAGCAAATGGTTTGTGTGGAACACGTTTGCAAGTCAATGTACTTGTGCATTTGAAAACAAACTAGTGAGAAGATTCTTATTCAAAGAATGGATTTGTTTCCTACTGATTCAGGATTGCCATTTAAATATCAAATATGGCAATTCCAAATAAGTCTTTGTTTTGCTGTGACTAACAACAAGAGTCAAGGTCCGTCACTTTCAAAGGTACCAATACCTGTACTTCTACATAATGTTGTATATACTGAGGTGTTTGACATTCTTTAAAAAGTTAATCATAGGTATGCCATCAATTTATCTCTTAATATATGTCTTTATAATTTAGATTACTCAACACTATGTAATGTAAATAATTTAGCTTTATGTCAATGACAAATTCTGTATATGTTTTGCAGGTCTTTTGGAGATGCCAACTACTTATTATTACTTTGTATAGTCCAGAGTAGTCAATAGCGGCTGATAGCGGCCGCGTGTGGCGTAGCGGAGCGGATAGCGGATGCTATTTGAATTTAGTAGAAAATTTCCAAATTGACCCTATTTTTAAAACCTTTTTTAAGGCATTTTGGGGGTTTCGTAAACCCTAAAATTTTTCAACTCTCTCTTCTAACCTACGCCGCAAAACACACTCTTCTATCTTCTTACTGGAAAACACGACCTAGGGATCTCTTCTCTCTTTCTCTGTTCTTTTTTTCTTCCTATGTTTTCTTTTGTTTTATGGTTTCTCTTGTTTTATGATTTTTTTTATTTGTTCCTCTATCTTTTTTTTTTGGTGTTATGATTTATGTAGGTTTCATGAGATTTGAGTGTTATATTTAATTTATATTAAAGTTTGTTTATACTTCATAGTATTATTCATGTAATTTATCCAAAATATAATCAAATATTGGTGACCGCTATTTGTCACACTGCTATACGCTAACCCGCTATCCCACTTTTAAATCGGCCTCTACGCACCGCTATCCGGGATCGACTACTATGATATAGTCTATTCATTGGTATTTTGTATTGCTATGTTTTTAAGTAGGCATTTGATTTGCCCTTTAACAAACACTAGGTGGAAAGCCTGTGCGTTGCACGGGTTTGGTTATAATACGTGTTAAAAATATTTTAAAATATTTAATTGAGAAGTGTTGATAAATTTTAATACAAACTATTATATATTAATACATTATTTTTATATAGTATTCTAAAGGGACAAATGATTTGAGGCTAAGAAATATTGCAAAAGGGGCATATATAATGAGATAAAAGGAATGGTATGTATCAATGAATGTTGATTAAGTTGGTATGAAATTGACTTACCCATATATTGAATGATCAACTTTCTAACATCGCAGACTGCTTTCAGGATTGTCGACTGACCCCACAAACCAACACAAATCTTTTCAGCGTGTTTTGTCCTCACTTGCACGCTTTCCGGGAAACTTCTCAAAAGGTCATCCATCCCAAAATTGCTCCAAGTCAAACACGCTTAACTGTGGAGTTCTTATGGTTTGGGCTACCGAAAAGAAGATGCATCTTGTTGATATAGGTAGTACCAAACAATTCTTATAAGCCTTCCTTCAACCATGCAGTCTCATACCTGCACGACTTCAGGATCCCTCTCATTCCGATGTGATTCGGTTTTGCCTAGAAGCTGTCAGGAGCCGGACCACTCCCCGCCCTCATCAGCCTCGAGCGTTACATGCCCACCAAGCGGAAGCTGGTAGGCATGTATGTTAGTGCTCACTGGATCTTGATAATAGCCTTAACCCTAGTGAGCCTCTAAAGTTTAACTCACATAAACTCTTTTTTTATGAAAAAAAAAGAATGATATGTCATAATTAAACATAGAAACATTTTTTTTTATTTTTCTTTAGGCATATGCAATCTTTTTTTTATGTAGTTCGCTTTTATTTATTAAAAAAAACTTTAGTGTAACCCAAAAAAATAACTCTTATTTTAATTTGGATTTCCTTCTAGTTTTTAGGTTGACCAAACATGATACTCTATTTCTCCCTATTTCATGTACCACTAAATAATATAATCCCTCTTTCCATTCTAAAACTACTATCCATTCAATAACCCACAATTCACCTTCATTCCTTTTTCTTTTTAACTAAGGTACCGTTTGACCCGATTTTTTTTCTACTTCTCTACAATTTTAAGGAGAAGGTAGGCCAAACACAATATCTATCAAGTACTTACTAAAAAATATTTTAAACATTTTTTCCCTTCAAAAAATATTTAAACAATTTTTTATTTATTATATATTTGTACAATATTTTGCCAAACAACTTTTAACTTAAAAATAGCTTTAAAACTAAAAAAATAATAAAGTAACCAAACAACTTTAACTTCTTTCTTAAAGCCCTTAATTTTAACTTTGTTTTAAAGTAGCTTTTGGACTGTAAAAAAGTCAGGCCAAACGATGCCTAAGCAATCCACCTTCATCCTTATTAGTTTAGTGTTTATTATAATTTATTTTAAAATAATTTATTTAAATAAAAACATAATTTTGATAAGCATAATTGCATATAATTTAGTGTTGAATTATATTAAAAATACATGGTAATATGACTATATTAAATAGTATTTATATTAAAAAATAATAAAATTGTTTAAATTTGTGTTTAATTTCCTTGTTTGAACTCATTATAGAGCAATTTTTAACTTTATTGACTATTCTATTGTGATATAGTTTTGTTTGTATTAAGAAAATATAGAACTATTTAGAAGTATGAGCATTATCGTAAAATAAAAACTGGAGCATGCAAATATTTAGAATAAATGTTAAGGCTGGATCTCAATACTTTTGCATTTTTTTCGTTTTCTTTTGACTATTTCTTTTATTTCCTTTTTCTGGGTTAGGTTTTTGTCACAAACTTTTATTTCTTTTTTTAATCTACTTTTAACTTATTATAGTAAAATGTCCAAGAGTTGGCACATAAAACCTATGACATGGTTATTAAAAATTCATTAGAATTTATTTGTTTGTTTTAAAGAAATTCACATCTTTTAACATTAATTAATATGTTTTAAATGCATTATATATTTTTCATATTAATCAAATAATTCTTAGTTATTTTTCATTTGAAAATGTTAGTAATTTGGGGAGCTAACAATAACTGAATTTTTAAGGCTAAGTGGCCTTTATTTTCTTCTTAATGGATGACACACCTTAAATAATAAATTGAGAAGATTATTTACTTTTTTAAAAAATAATAAACAAAACGACCTAATGACTAAATTTTATTATTAAGATTGTTATTACAAAAAAATTATATTTAAAAGTTAAAAAGTTAGCATGACTTCAATATCCAAGTGCAATGACTTTCCACTGGATCTCTATGTAATATTATAATAGTTACTGTATTTTAAAAAAAAAACCAAATATCGTATAAAATAATTCTATATTATGAAACTAAATTTTAAATTTACTATACATGATAGTTTTACATTTAATCTAAACTTCATAGTTTGTAGACTAAATTTATATTGTATGTGTATGTGTAAAATTTAAGAAAATTAAAGGTTATTGTATTTACTAAAGATGTACATAAACCTCTTGGTCTTATCATAAAATAGAAATAGGGTAACCCATTGTTAGTCTTCTAATTCACATTGTATGTGAATGACCAAAGAAAACTAAGTCACAAATCATTGTGTAGTAGAAGTTATAAGAAGAAAGACATTTCTTCATTGTATCATAGAAGTTATATGAAGAAACACATTGTTGGTTGGTCAAACAATTTTGTGTTCCAAGCAAGAGTGTGCATTGAGAATAATTCTTGAACCAAGGGAAATATATATCATGAAAAAAAAACTAAAAGTAAAAATGGAAGATGATTCCCTTAGAAACATAGATGAATAATTTTACAAAATAACATAACACCAGAGCTAGATTGAAGTCCGCTAAAAACTATAATTGATCTTGTATTTACGATAACAAAATAACAACAAAAATCAATAAATAAATATGGAACATAATAACCATTGTTTACCTACAATCATTGTTACAGTGTAAAATACACTCAAGTATTTTGTTCTTCCAAGCTCTTTGATCTCTCCTATTTAGATAATATATTGTTCTAATGAGGGGATGCAAGCAAACTATATACAAAAGGTTATTTATGGACCTAATTCTACATTTAAGAATATAAAATTATTATCACTCATATAATGGTCATTCAATTCAAAACCATTAAATTTGAGACTATTTAACAACCAAAACTCTCATAACCTATTAACCACTCAAAAGTCAATTTTTTTATATAAAATAATAATCAATTTATTAAACTAATATATTATTAAATAATGATCAAATGATTTTACAATTTTATAATAGAGTAATATCCAATATTGAATAATTACCATTAAAAATTTGTTAGATTTACCGGTAATTATACTTGTTTCTTCTTTTGGTTATAGAATTGGAGAAAGTAAAGTAGAACAATATATTGTCAGTTCAAATTTTTAAGAAGGAAATTCTATATTCTTAGTCATCTTATAAGGAGGAAAGAAAAAACAATTCAAATATAAAATCCCTCTTGCTAAATAAACAAAACAAAAGAACCCTCCAAAATTACATACCTTTTTCTTCTTTTGGTTATAGCTTCAAATATTTTTTGAAGCAATGGTTACATCTAGAATTGGAAAAAATCATGTAAAATAATATATTGTTAATTGGCAAACACCCTAAAAAAAATTCTCGAACAAAGACCAAACATGTGATTTAAGTTGTTCAAGGCACAATATACATATATAGTGAAATCCAAAGACTGCAATATTATTTTGGTAATATAAAGGCTACAATATACCTTATATATATGTCTTTGTGAATGAGATATGGTTATTTCATGGGATAGACAAAATACACCTCCTTCATTCTCCTCCAAATATTCTTCACCCTTTGAAAATGAGTAATTAAGTTTTTGCATGTTATTGCAATGATTTTTAAAGTAAAATTTTAGCATTGGTTAAGTAAATAAGGTGAATGAAAGGGTGGAAGTAATTAGTTAAGGTTAGGAGTTTTTATAAGATAGTAAAAGGTTGGAACCAATTAAATAAATTTATTTTTTCGGTTACAAAAATGACAAAAGTGTTTTTTGTGGTGGTGACAAAAATAATAATAGTTAACAATGCATATAGAAGACGTAAAACCTATAAAAAAAGATTAAAAAAGATTAAAAATGTAATGAGGTAAATATAAAGAATATAAAAGTATAAATAGTTCTATCAAACATTAAATTAATTTAGTTGAGGCTAAATAATAACTACGAAGATATTAAGAAATGATGATAGTTTTGTAACTAAAACTTACTTGCATTATTATAATTATTATTAGATTAGATTAAATTAGATAGAATAAGAAAAGAATGGAAGTTATAATAAGAAATGTGAGAAGGTTTTTTTAGGGGTGATACATAGGTAAAATTGAAGTCTAAGAATGACTCAAGTTTATTTTATAGATATATAGATAGATAGATAGATATAGATAGACAGAAGATAGATAGATTGATAGATAATGACATTTGGTTGAAGCATATCAAACTAATATTGACTAATAATATGTGGCAATACTTTTTTTTTGTTACAAAATATGGGGCAATACAAATATAGATATTACTTTAATTTTTTTTACCAAAATATACTTTACGTTATTAAAACTGTAGTTCAATTTTTTTAATTAGTTGCATAAGATATAATATAAATATTAAATGTAGGAGTTTTTTTTTTAGGAGTTGTATCATCATTATCATTATTATCATCATTAAATTGATATATAGTAGTGGAGGATAGCAACCTTTGAAGAAAATGAGATAACATATTATAGAGTGACACATCATCACAATTCTTACATAAGAAGAAGTCTTCAAGGGAGTTGCCACATAAGCAAGTTTATTTTATATATAGATATAGATTATAAGATATTTCATATCTTGTAACAAGTGCTTTAAAATACTATTGGTATCGTAGCTTTAATTATTTGAAATGTGCAATGGTAGAGTGATGGATTATCACATCTGATCAAGATTATTTGATTTAAGAAAAAACATACTGTTATGCTAAATCAAGCTTTACTATAAACAAGTCAAATCAGAAACTTGAAGAAGTATGGCGTTGAATTGGTTACGTCTTTGATAGGAAGAGATCAAGTTGATCAAAACATGTAACAGATACTGTTAAGGTTTCCTTCATCTAATTCAAGGGTGGAAAACCTGCAGTAGTAATCGACCCAAAATAAAATACATCCCCAACATGGTCAATAGTCTCAAGTCAAGTCTTTACTGAAATACCTTAAATCTTTCATTCAATTGGTATATAATAACACTATTGCATCATGTAATAATAACCAGCAGCAACAGCAATAATGAAAATAGGACTATACTTTTTAGGCATAAATTTTATATATGGCAGCTTTGCTGAATATGTAATGATCTTGTTGTAAAAGAAGAAAAAATTTGAAACCAACATAAATAAATTTTGCAGATCAAAGATATGAGAATAAGGAAAGCATGTCATACAGGAAACGTAGTTTGTGAAGGTTTCCCAATGTATTCGGTATGGTACCACTTAAATTGCTCAAGTATAGATCCAAGCTCACTAAGTTTGTCAAATTTCCTAGCTAGCTCTTCTGGGATTTTTCCTGTTATATTATTACTAGAAAGTTCCCTGCCATTGAAATGAGGAGAAAGTTCAGATCCTTGAAAACAAAATAGAAAATTCATATCTTACTCACAACTTACAAGAGTATCAATCTAGAAACAAGATTGAGCTTAATCTGCCCAATAACAGTCAAATGAAAATTGCTCTTCTCCCTTTCAAAATTACTCATTCCCTTAACTCAGTGGGAATTAACTCACGCTCGGCATTTTTCAGCGGAAGTTAACTCACGTTGGCACTTTTAAGATCGGTTCAATCACTTTTTAAGTCGGTTCAATCGATCTTAAAAGTGTCAGCATGAGTTAACTTCCGCTGGAAAATGCCGAGCGGGAGTTAACTCCCACTGAGTTAAGGGAATGAGTAATTTTAAAAGGGAGAAGAACAATTTTCCAGTCAAATTTACTCAACAATATCTATCATATCTGAGTTACAGCTTACAAGTACTGCAAATTTGAGAGATCGCCAAGTTTTGAAATCAAGGTACCAGAAAGGTGTGCATTTTCAAGATCACTGTCCAAATGCAAAAAAATAAAAGTTTATTCACTACGTGGACAGACATTCATAAAACTACAGGTAAAGATGAAATATCAACTTACATACGGATCACACTTTTATCATCATTGCATGTAACACGAAACCACTCACAGGGATTGACATCGGTAGCATTCCAACTTTGAAAAACATTGTTAGGATCATTTAAGTTGCTCTTCAATGCAATAAGGGTATCCCCTATGCTAAAAGGAAGCAATATTCAGTTCCAAACATCCTTAATAATATTCAGTAACTTGAACCTCGACTTTCATTAGACAGCCTTAGTAGCATACACCTAAATACTAGGCCAACTATAATACTATAAATTAAAGCAAATGTGAGAAGAAGAAGAAAAATAAAATTAACAAAAACAAACCATATTGAAAAGCCATTCTCTGATATAATAATGAAGTCTTACACAATCACAAAGTATTATCATCACCTGTTCTGTTTAATCGGTGATGTTTGAGATTAAGCACCGAACAATCAAGAAACAACCTATTCTAGTGATGCACACAACACCAACATCATATATGAATATCACTAAAATACTTCAATCATATGATCCTATCTTATTTAGCAAAACTACAGAATATTTGGATTTGAATATTACAAAAGCTACTACTCCAAGTTTAATGTGAAGTTTATTTTCCAATCAAACATATGCCTAATTCCGATAATGCTAAAGGGCAACCAGTGAATGCTAAGGCCTAGCTCAACTGACAATACCAATATTATTAGACTAGACACCTTCAGTCGGGTTCGAACTCAGGTCGTGAGAGTTGTGTGTATGATGAACAATTAAAAGATTGTGCATTAAAAAAATAAAATAACTGTGTGATGATAGAGTAAAGACAAAAGTAACCACTCACTTTCCATATTTGAAGAAGCTTTAAGGAGCAAATGAAGCACCAAAATAGCCCAAAAAAGAAAGGAAACTTTAGAAGCTGAACTTACTCTCTCCATGTTTTATAGAGTCCACACTGTTCAAGATATCATGGTATACCGTATATAACCAAGCTAGCTAGAGTGGGTTCAGGCTCACCTGTGACAACCTCATCATAAGATACTGTGATCATCAAGAAAGTTGGTACTCCCTCCGTTTCAAAATACATGTCCATTTTAGAGAAATTGCAGTAACCAAGGACAAACTAGTTTGACACAAAAGTTCCTATTATACCCTTGTCTTTGATTTTCTCCATTTTACATTTATTTATCCCATCTCATAATTACTCCCAATACCAATACCAAAATTAATTAAACAAGTTCTTGGAAGAGTGCATGAGTAAATCCACTTAATATTATGTCAACATTTATTAGTAGAAAATAATTATTGTGGAGAAAATCTAGAATCCAATTAATTGGTAGGCAAGGGTAAAATAGACAAAATGTATCATTAAACTATCAAATGGACATGTATTTTGAAACAAAAAATTTCTCCAAAATGGACATGTATTTTGAAACGGAGGGAGTATTATTTACTTGAAAGGGATTGTAGAAGAATATATAATTAATTAAATCTCTTTACTATTATTTTCTTCTCAATTTAGTCTTAAACTATATAAGTATATGAAAATTTTCAATTTATTCCTTAAAATATATAAAAATATGTCAATTTAATAGAGACTAAATTGATAGGTTTTATTTACTTTAAGAATCACTTGTTATATTTATATTGTTTATAGACTAGATTGAAGAGAGGATGATAGTTTAAAACAAAATTGATAGTTTATTCACGGTCATAATCTTAGATGCATGTGGCCAACTTACATCATTTTATCTCATATGTTAGGATTATTCTTGTATCGTATGGTCAGAAAACCAAATATAAATCTCTTTAGAAGACTCACAAAATATTAATTCTACCTTTTATTCTTTCAATTATTTTAAAAATTAATTCTAATTTCTTCTTGTGAGTGTGCCTAAGACTTGTGACAGTCTTGTGACCATGGAAAACTTGCTCCATAGGTTATTAGGCATACAAACTCTTACTTTTCTACCATATTTTGAAATTTTATCATACATCAAAATTATTGGTCTACTACCATCACAATGAGCATTTCAGGTTAACTTATTTTTGTTCTTCAAAAAAAAAAGGTTAACTTATTTTTGGTTAAATTGATTGAAAATCTGTTTTCAAGAATGTCAAAATCAATACAAAGATCAGATTTAAGCTTATGAAATGAAAGACTAATCCATATAATAATAGGAATAATTTAATTTTTTCACAAGCTGTTAGTAATATAGTTACTAGAGAAATTCCAATGAGAAATTGAACAACCGATTCAATTATCTTCCAAACATATATTTGCAGAGGAAGTGTAATGCCAACCATTATTAAATGTCGAAAACATAGCAACCACTGAAGTACTGTACTACTTATTTTATTTCCAATTCAAAAGAAAAACAAATTCTAAAATACAATAACGATAAAAATAAAATTGCATATATTTTCATAAAAGCTCTATACTAGTTTCTCATACATACAATGACAAAAGTGTTGGTTGCTTGTGTCCTAAGCTTTATCCTGCAACTTGAAAACCCAATAAAAATTACAAACTTTTTTCTTAAATAATCATAACCTGATCAATGACCATGTAACGTGAAGATACAAGATAATTTCAAGAAGATAGAAAGAAAAGATTAAGTAGAAGAGATGGTGAAAAGCATATGCACAAATCATGAAAGTTTATCTCTTTCAGGCAGAGGAAGAAGGATTGTGTATTCACTAGTGGATATGACAGAATCTTCAAACGGATCATCTAGGGCCTGAGAGTTCATCTGGCTGGATATGTGAAGTTGAATCTACTACTATCCAATTTGCATTAGGGTGATGCATGTGGTTGTTGTTAAAATCTTGTCGGTATGTCTCTTCTTTCTGCCATTGCTCCCATTTTTCGGCCAAACCATCGCCTTCTAGCATTCTAACCACCTCAGACATCTTAGGTCTTTCCATAGGGGACCCTTGTGTGCATAGTAAAGCAACTTGGATTAACTGCTCTACTTCATCATCTTCATAATCTCCTTTTAATTCGGCATCTACAAGTGTTTCCAACTTCTTGTCTTTGAGAAGTCCTTTAACCTGCATTCAAAACAATGTCACACAGTTGCTAACAATGATTAGTCATTGGTGTTGATATTACATAGAGCCTTGTTAGAAACTGGTATCTATGATTCATAAAATTAATGAATAAACAGTGAATCTATTACTTTAGCCATGGAGAATGATTTTCAAAACAGAAAATATTATAGTGCAATAGACAGACACACAAACACTCACAATCTGGACAGAAATATAATAAACTGACAAAGGAAAATAATAAATAACATTGGGTCTTGGTCTCTTCCTTCAAAAAAATAGAGAGCTCGGTCTCTCCCAATCAATATCCAATCGCAAATAATTGTCTCCTGAATTTTCCTTTAGTTTCCCTATTTATTCAATAACTCTCTAATAATACAACTGTTGCTTTACACATAACTGCGGCCTAATAATATAATAACTGTTATAATTGATTCAGACCATTTGTTTTGAACCTCTATACTGCCTCTCATAATGTTTACTAATAAGAGGTCTAACAAGCCTATGCAGTGCAACAATGACCTAAATGGGGTAATCCTCCCTTTTAAAATTAGTACAATGTAAAGTTGTGGTCATCGAAGATGGGAGTAGGGACTTTCATAAAACATGAATACGAACAAATATCAAGAATTGAGCAAGGGATAATGATACACTCTGATGCTTGAGCATATAGAACATTGTGAAGAGATTAATGCATGTCATAAGTACTAATGACATATTTAAAGGTAATTGAAAACCTACCCAATCAAGCAACATAACATCATCATCATTGGCAAGACGTGCTAGATCAAAAGCCCTTTGTCCAGTTATTAGTTCAAGAAGCATCACACCATATCCAAAAACATCGGTCTTTTCTGAAGACTTTCCAGTTGACAGGTACTCAGGTGCTATATGCCCAATCGTACCACGAACAGCAGTAGTAACATGGGTATCTTTGTAATCCATAAGCTTTGCTAAACCAAAATCTCCCACAACTGCTTCAAATTCCTCATCCAACAATATATTTGCAGCTTTCACATCACGATGAATAATCTTAGGGTCACAGTGATCATGCAAGTAAGCAAGCCCTCTGGCAGATCCCAGTGCAATATTCTTCCGCATTGGCCACTCAAGCGGAGGATCAACCTCATTACGTTCTACAACATCAAAATCAATACACAAAAACACAGTTTTAATATGAACCTGAAAGTTTTGATTTTCAACAGTAAGAGCGTTCATTTCTATTTGAAAATTTGAGCTATTTATGAATTCCCGTGTTCTGTCTTTATATAGCTTCCAGATAATATCTAGGAAAGATTAATTTTTATTTTTTCGATAATAAATCAGAAACATATTTTGCATCGAACACTTGTACTTATAGCATTTCTGCCAGAAAAGAATATATGAGAGAAAAGATGGAGCACCTCGTAAACATGATGCTACACTTCCGTTGGCCATGTAAGGATACACAAGCAAACGTTCAGTAGATGTCATGCAAAATCCACGAAGCCGAAGCAAATTACGATGCACGGCCATACTGATCATTTCAACTTCTGTTTGAAATTGCAGCTCCCCACCTTGTGTACGTTCCTCTTTAAGTCTTTTTACAGCTACAAGTGTGCCATCAGCTAAGCGTCCTTTATAAACCTTTCCAAATCCACCTCTACCTAGAATATTTTTGTTACTGAAGTTATCTGTTGCTACTAGCAGCTCACGTAGAGAAAACCTTTTAAGTTGACCAAGGTGAACTTCAGGATCCTCCTCAGCTACCGGGGTGAAAGACAAAAAATGTTGGTTCATCAATAATAAATATAAAACACAGCATTTGTCAGCATGTATAACCATGTTTTATGTTATTTAACTAACCAGGAACGTCAAAGAAATGATCCTGTGGTTTTCTTTTTCGCCAATAAGCAAGTGCAATTGCAGGAGCGGCAAACAACAGAGCAGCACCAGCAGCAACTCCTCCAGCAATAGCTCCAGTATTACTACCACCTGCAAAAAGGATTAAAAGTTTAATAATAAATATAACTTGAAACAATAAATTGTCACAGAATAAAAAATAAAAAATAAAAACGTTTGTATTATGTTTGGAAAAAGCCACATAGTCAATGACTATCAATTATGACATCATTTCTCCTTGTTCTTTGGAGGAAAAGGGGCAAAAGAGATAATGGTAGGTAAGATAAGAGAAAGGTCAGAGATGGATTCTAAAAGAAACAGTGGCAACAACTGAAATAGAAAACTTGTTTGGCATAGCCTCAATTTTATGAGTTGTAGAATACTATCCTTAGCTTTTGTTTTACAGCTCAAACTTTTAGGTCAAGTGGTTTTTTAACATAATATCGATTTCAAGTTGATCTAGTTTGGTTATTTTTCCGTCTTAAATCAATTTTTTGGAAAAAGTTGAGTCTAACTTGAATTCAAGAGAGTTGTGAGCAAGCTAGGGTTATATTCTGAATTGAAGCTTTCCGTTCAAGTTATTCTTTAACAATTTTTTTGAAAAGGGCTATTCTTTAACAATTGAAAATAATTCAATCAAAAACAGACATCAATGAACCTGAAGAAGTTGGTGCTGGTGGAGAAAGTGGTGCAGGAGCATTTTTTGGTTGTATCAAGCCAGGATTATTTTGATAACTGTAAAATGGAACACATGGCATTAGCAAAGTTTCAGGTCAACTGTCAACAACAAGACCAAATAAGAAAATAATTATCTGCACCGACCTGATAGGAGTAAATAATGAAAATGTACCATTCACTGGGACAGTTCCTACTAGACCGTTGTTTGAAAGATCACTGTATTCCAAGATAGCCGTTGCGTCAATTTACACATGGAAATATACGAATCTAGTATAAATAGGAAATAGGATTCTACTTTAACTCTATAACTCATGACAAATCAAAATAAAGGAGTAACACTCACAGAACTTGCAGTGTAGAAACATTTGTCAAAGACATGGGAATGTTGCCAGTCAAGGTGTTATTATTGAGACGCCTATTTTGGAGAGCAAGATGAATAATTAGTTTGTCATATACAACTGATATAGTAGAATAATAAGTCATGATGGGCAACTAGTTATCAAATGCATAAAAAAAAAGTGTTTATAGGAAGGGATATCAACATTCTACTGTGCAAAGTGAATTTGTCAAAAATGGAAATTATATGATTATATCACATTCAAGGCTGATACATTCATAAAGTGAAGTCTTAATTACAATCTATTTCATATATTGTAACAAGTCCTATAAAATACTATGAAGCTCATAGCTTTAATTATTTGAAATGGCAATGGTAGAGTGTTGGATTATCACATTTAATCAAGATTATTTGATTAAAAAAAAATCAGATATGGGGTATGCTAAATCAAGCTTTTCTATAAACCAGTTAAATCCGAAATTTGAAGAAACTTCAACCAGCCTTCACCACCTCCTTAGCCCATAAGGGTGTATATAAATAAAAGGGTCGTGCTAACTAGCAGGGGCACTAGTTAAGAAAGTTAAAAGTAAAATTTTTTATTGAAAACAATAAATAGTTGACTTTAAAAAAGTTGAATATACAACTTTTCCACACTTCCCAAAACAATATTTCTATATTGGTTTTCTTAACTAGTGCCCCAGGGGCATTGGTTAGCATTTCCCTAAATAAAAAAAGTATTACATTGAATTGGTTACATCTTTGATAGGCATAGATTGATACAAGTTGGCACATAATCACACAATTGCATCCAGTAATAATAACCACCACCAGCAGCAATAACGAAAATAGGACTATACTTTTAGGCATGCATTTTTGTATATTACAGCTTTGCTGGAAATGGAATGGTCGTGTTGTAGAAGCTCTAAAATCTACCACATATTGCATCGGGAAGCAAAAAAAAAAAATAGAATGTTGAACAAGGTAAAGGAAGAAAAAAAATTGAAACCAACATAAATAAATTTTGCAGATCAAAGATATGAGAATAAGGAAAGTATGTCATACAGGAAACGTAGTTTTTGAAGGTTGCCCAATGTAGTCGGTATGGTACCACTTAAATGGTTCAAGTAAAGATCCAAGCTCACCAAGTTTGTCAAATTTCCTAGCTCTTCTGGGATTTTTCCTGTTATATTATTACTATAAAGCTCCCTGCCATTGAAAAGGGAAGAAAGTTCATACTTGTACAAACAAAAAAGTCCAACAAATAATTGAAAGGTGAAAAATCACATTCATGTGATTTGTATGAACTAGCTGATATGTTGTGAACGTGACCGGACAAACCAAAATAGATAGCCATGTATACAGTGAAGTTTATAATCTTTCCTTCAGAAATTTAGACAACTATCTTCAAAACCCAGATGATATCAAGGAAAGCTTATGAAGATATATAAAGTTTCATGATTCAGTCTTCAACGATAAAAGATATGGTAGCAGTACAGTTCTCACTTATATAGATTGAGACTTTCTACAGTTCTAAAATACAAGAGTATCAATCAAGAAACAAGGTTGATCTTAATCTGCTCATAAACAGTCAAATTTACTCAACAATAACATATCTGAATCACAACTTACAAGTACTGTAAATTTGAGAGATCACCCAGTTGGGAAACCAGTGTACCAGAAAGGTCCGCATTTCCAAGATCACTGTTCAAATGCGCACACAAAAAATTCACTACATAGACAAACATTCACATTCATAAAACACAAGTAAAAATGAGATATCAACTTACACACGGGTTACACTGTTATCACCGTTGCATGTAACATGAAACCACGTGCAGGGATTGACGAGGGTAGCATCCCAACTTTGAAGAACATTGTTAGGATCATTCAAGTTGCTCTTCAATGCATTCAGTGCATCACCTGTGCTAAAAAGAACCAATCTTCAGTTGCAAAATAATAACTTGTGTAGAGTAGGAGACCAAGTAAGCACGAGGTTCAGGGTTCAAGCCCTGAAAACTAACATTATCATATCTATAAAAAGTAAGTGTTGGCATCCACGATGCAATGTGAAATAATGATACACCGAGGACCGTAACATGAACCTCAATTTTCACTAATCAGACTTATAAGCTTAAACTTAAATACTAGGCTAACTAATATAATGAAGTCCTATAGATTATGTCACACAGAATTACCATCAATTCTGGTCATCTGTGAATTCCCTAAGTTTTGGATTAAGCACTCACCACTAAACAATCAAGGTATGAAATTAGTGATGCAGAACACCATCACCATATATGAAATTTACTAAAATTCCTCAATCATATGATCCTATCTACAGAATATTTGAGTTGGAATATTACTAAAGCTACTATGATGTCATCTCCAGTATAATTCTTCAATCAAACATATGAACAGTAACAATAAAGCTAAAGGGCAACCTAGTATAGATCAAAACTAGGTGAATAATTTTCCTAATCATAGTAAATTAAAACACATATAGAAACATTTATGAAACAATCAATTAAAGGCTTAATATAGTAAATACCAAAGTAACCACCACCCACCTTCCACATTAGAAGAAGCTTTAAGCACCAAATCAAACACCAAAATAGCCCAAAAAAGAAACAAAGCTTTAGAAGATGATGAAGTCACTTGTTCCATTTTTCTTCAACTACAACAACACACCTTCATAATCATTCATATACAACTGATTTGATTGCTTGATAACAAAAACAAACCCTTTATTGATCTAGACAATACAAATCATCAAACTACACAATACTTTGACCACGTTGACCAAATGAAAAATGGTTAGTGAAGTTGATAATTTGATGAAAATTGAATGATGGGTAGGTTCAAAATTTGTTCTTTATTTGTTGGTAGCGTTGTTGGTTTGAAATGGAAGCAAAAAGATGAGATGGGTATGGGTAGTTTGAGGTGAAAATGCAGAGAAAGAAAGAACAGTTTTTTAGAGAGAGAGAGAGAGAGAGAGAGAGAGAGAGAGAAGGTTAAGGAGAAGAAGAGAAAGAGAAAGAGAAAAAGAAAGCTGGGGTCAACGAATGTTGCATCCTTTCTTTACTCAGAAATTTCTTCTACTCTTTTTGGTCTAACCCCATATCTCACATATGCTAAGATTAATTTCACGAGTAGAGCCGAGTAAAATCATAATGTGTAATAAATAATAAAGTTTTTAATTTATAGATTTAATATTGATTGATTCTCATAGTTGAATTGGAATGCGGACATTTGGTTAAGTCGAAATAGACATTTATCATATCAAGTGATTTTAGATATTTCTTCTTTAACTTTTAGAGAAATATTAACTTGTGTTCATAAGACGCAAGTTAATGAATCAAATATAGAAGTAGTTTATTAGAATATATGTATTAAATTAATTTTTAACTTTTTAGTGGATTGAATACACAAAATTTAAAAGAATATTTCTTCTTTTGGATTTTTTAATGTGTGTCCTAAAGGCAAAAGTTAGCATTACTCTAATTTTTATTTGGTGTGAAATATTCAAATATCTGAACACACAATTGTAAGTCTAACATCTCGAACCAAGTAGGACTACACTAGATGGTAAAGTTTTTTCTCAATAGATTTGCATTGATGGAAGAGAAGGTTAAAATCTCGTTGAAGTGTTTTTGGATATATTCTAAATTAACATTTCTCTTTAATTATAAGCCTCTCCGCATTTTATTATAAATCTTTTTGTAAAAAATATTTATGTTTTATCATAAGTCAATTTACAATATTAATACATATTAATGATTTGTTTCTTATCACACATTTACCATTTATTACTCTTTTTTCTTTCTATTTCTTTAATCTTTTTTCCATATCATTGATAAGAGATAATTTTGTAAAATCACTCCTGAGTATTCTTCTTTTTCTTTCTTTTTTTTTTATCAAAATTAAATTAAATAATTGTGATTTTTGTTTGTTAATTTGAATAATAATGATTAATGAGGGGTGATTATATAATGAGAAATATGATTAATTAAGAGGAGAGAGAGTAGGGTCAAAGATGCACGCATGCTCGGCTGTGACTTGTCCCCACACCACTTCTGCTTCCATGTAAGAAGAAAGAAAGAACCTTTCAATGTTCAAACGTTAAAACAAGATAAAGTAACTACTGTTTGTGTCACTCATTGGATTCATTTAAGGACCATATTTACCTAAGACTAGTACAAGTGTACCTACTTACATACATGTTGATTTCTACTTAACCATTAATAAGAAGATTACGTAGTTTGAATCTTGTTGCCAGAATTAAATTCTTATTTGTAAGTCATATTCCCGTTCCAAATTAAATGTTATTTTTACTTTTACTTCTTTTTTTTAAATTATTTATCTCTTTTATAGTTTTAGGGTCAGTTTGGTTCGAGAATTTTGGAGGGGAAGAGAGAAAATATTTTTAATTTGACGTGTTTGGTTCAAATTATAGAAGGAGAGGAGAGGGAAGCAAAATCCCTTCAAGACTCACTTTTTGCTTCCCCTAAATGAGAATTTTTCGGAAGAGAAGGAAGATGATCTCTTTAAAATTTTATTGCATGTCAAAATTATCCTTATATTAATTTAAAATCTCAATATTATCGTGATAACAACTTTTATCATTATTAGGTTATTCCTCAAAAAAATTATTATTAGATTATATTGTCCTTGTAACAATATTTATTATTATTAGGTTATATTATGCTTGTGTAACAAAAAAAAAGGTTATATTATGCTTGTAACAACTTTGACTATTATTAGGTTATATTATCCTTTTAACAGTTTTATTATTATGTTATTTACTATTATTAGGTTATATTATCTTTGTAACAACTTTTATTATTATGTTATCTATCACTCATATTTGTTACCTGTAAAAACCACTCTTCCAACCGTACTGCTACTTTGTTGTTGCCAACCGCTTCAGATCTCCTCCAACATAAATTGTGAGTCGGTCTTTCGTCGATATATGAAATCGTAAAAACAAGTATTTTCGTGTATTTAATTAAGTTTAAGGGTAAAACAGTAAATTAATTTTAAAATCTCTCCCCTTCCCTTGTAAACCAAACATATATTTAATTAAAATCTTTCTCCTCCCCTCTTTTGAACCAAACATATATTTAATTAAAATATTTTTCCTCCCCTCCATTCCCCTCCGTTGAACCAAACAGACCCTTAATATCAATAAAACATTTATTGATATTTTTCACTACCATATTCTTATCTATTGTACCACCAAAAAAAAAATTAACTATTACTCCACTAACTATAATTAATAATAATGTTTTAATAAATGAAACATATTTTACCATTAAAATTAACACTATTAATCACTCATTTAATGTAAAACTAAAAAATGACATCTAATTGAAGAGAGATGAGTACTACTTTTGTATTTAAATATAACATTCTTTTGTTGTCCTATTTATAAGAGTTTTTTAATTTGGAACTGTATTAATTATTTTTTTCCAATATATTCTTAATTTTCAACTCTAAATATAAAATTTTATTTAGTCGCAACTACTGATCAACTATTTAGGCTTTTTTTGACAAAACTATTTAGGTTGTTGTCTTTCTTCTGCGAAAATGAATAAACAAATAATATTCTTCGATCAAAATAAATAAACGGATAGAGCAAACAATGATTTTGATCATTGAATGTGTGAAACACTATCATTATAATCTCTTATTATATCAAAATATTAAATATACCTCAATTGTTTCTTATTGTTAGTTGTTTTGATCCTTAAATATGTGTTTATTTAATCATTTTCATCTTTAAATATGTTTTATATTACATAAATTAGTTCATAAAATTTGATGATGCATTTACAATTTTGATACATTCAAGGATTACAATAATAGTGCATCACACGTTCAAGGATCAAATTAATTATTTAGTCTAAAAAAATATTAAGTTCTTGTCTTTCTTCCTTTCCATTGTTTTATTTTTTTTTTTCTTTTTGATAATAGGCAATTGTTTTACTTACTTTCCCCGTTCTCGCTTACCCTTTTTATAGGGATATATTATTTAAATTTTAAAGCTTGTCTCAACTGTTTTTTTTTTTTTTTACAAGTTTGTCTCAACTTTGAAAAATATTATTACTAAGCATTACTTTGAATCCTCTCAAAAGAATCATTACCTTTGAAAAAAAACAATCAGTTTTTACTTTAATGCTTTTCGCCAACAAAAAAAGAAACTTCGAATAATACTAAGCATTACGTACCATGTGATACATATGACTTTAATAATTTATTATTCTACAATTTTTTAAAGGAAATTATTTTTCTAAATTGTTTTAATATTAATATTTTAATATTATTTATTAGGTTTTCACTCTCTCCCGTGGGCTAAAACTAAATTCAACTAGACTCTAACCCATGCGATGCATGAGTTTTTGTAGAGTTTCATATATAACTATCAAATTGGTTATATTATTATTATTTTTATAGTTACATTCAATATTATGTTATCAAACTACTTCAAAAAGCAACAAAAACAAAAGATGGACTGCAATAAAAATGTCAAATCAAAGAAAAAAAAAATATATATATATATATATATATACAAAAGTTAGTTACACTTAATCAATCCAATTAAAAAAATACAATGATTAACTCAAAAATAATAGATGAAATAAATGGGTATTGTACAAACGTATTACAACCGAAATCTAAAACAATCTAACATCACAAAACTGGTCACTTTGGTAATCAAAATTATTAAAGGTGTGCCCCAGCATCCGATATATTGCCATCATAATAAGTTTCACCTTTTCGAGCTTTCATATATACTGTCAATATTAAGAATCTGATTTCCAAAAACAACAAATATGTTAAAAGAAAAAGAGTAAAAAAAAAAGGAATAATCTTACAATATCACACTGAGGCGCCGCTAAAATATTTCATATTCACTTTGAGGCTTTTATAAACACAACCTGCAAGTTCAAACTAAGAAAACAAAAGACACAATGGGATCCACAAAAAAAAGTATTTTCAAACCATTGAAAATTATGAATTTTATTGATGGAAAAGTGAAAGAGAAATCACAATTGGGTGGAATTTGATATTCCTACGGTAAAATCTCTCTCCAGGTTCTTCTCACTTGTCTCCTTGCTTCTTCTCTCCACAACCCTAGTTTTCCTTTGATCTCTAATCTTTTCTTGTTTGTTGTAACCCTAATTCTCTAATGCTCTCCTCTATTTATAACCTTTTAACTGAGCTAGGTTTCTCTCATAACTATTTAACGGGTTTACTCTTCGATTTTAAAATATATTATTAAGTACAAAAATATATTAGATTTAGTACAAAAATATCTCAAATTGAGTACCAAAATATATCATATTCAATATAAAAATAGTATATTAGATTTAATTCAAAAATATCTCAAATTGAGTACCAAAATATATCATATTCAGTATAAAAATATATTATTGAGTATTAAAATATATTTCATATCACAAACCAAAATATATTAGATTGTGCATAAAAATATAAAGATCAAAATATTTTTCATAAATTTCTTTCAAAAGAAAAGTTAGGGTTAGTCATTAGGGTTGTCAAGACCAAAATATATCATATTCAGTATAAAAATATATTATTGAGTATTAAAATATATTTCATATCACAAACCAAAATATATTAGATTGTGCATAAAAATATAAAGATCAAAATATTTTTCATAAATTTCTTTCAAAAGAAAAGTTAGGGTTAGTCATTAGGGTTGTCAAGACTACCTAACATTTATATATCTTTTTATAATTGCCGTAGATATATATAAAATAAAAGCAATTATAAGTCACAAAAACCATTAGTGATCCAGTGGTTACAGCTGTGACCTATTAGAAGTTGGTCTGTGGTTCAACTCTCAGCAAGGATTTTTTTTCATAAATTTCTTTCAAAAGAAAAGTTAGGGAGAAATGTGTCATTTTGGGTGTTAGGGTTGCATTAGGGTTAGGGATTCATGTAATCAGACTACTTAACATTTACTAGAATCTTTGCCCGTGCGATGCACGGCTTCCTTCTTCAGTAGAGTTGTTTCGGTCTGGAATTGACCAGAGATGAATGACCCGAGCCATGACATTAAAATCAGTCTTACCGCACACGATATCAGAGATGGGGGTTGCTTTCACCAATGTCATCCTAAAACAGATGTGATCCACATTAGTTATGATACATAACACAAAAAATGTGAATTATAAATGTGAAGTATATTAATCTCACTAAATTTAAGAACATACTTTGGCTGATTTTTTATTCTAATAGAGAGGATAGATTCAAGGATTTTTGAAGTTATTGAAAACAGAACATGGGCAACAACAAAGGCACATTATAAGGTTTAAAGAAAAACTGCAAAGCCACATCTTTATATATATGTTAATAACTTATTTGCCATGACCTGGAAGATTTTCCTATTTTTTAGGCCAAAATAAAAGACATGAGAATAGAGACTCCCCCTTATGGTGAATAGAGACTCCCCCTTACCTTTGGTTTGCAGAATTTGATATTCCTACGGATGCTCTCCTCTATTTATAACCTTTTAACTGAGCTAGGTTAGATTTAGTACAAAAATATCTCAAATTGAGTACCAAAATATATCATATTCAATATAAAAATAGTATATTAGATTTAATTCAAAAATATCTCAAATTGAGTACCAAAATATATCATATTCAGTATAAAAATATATTATTGAGTATTAAAATATATTTCATATCACAAACCAAAATAGGATTTTTTAAAATATATTATTAAGTACAAAAATATATTAGATTTAGTACAAAAATATCTCAAATTGAATACCAAAATATATCATATTCAATATAAAAATAGTATATTAGATTTAATTCAAAAATATCTCAAATTGAGTACCAAAATATATCATATTCAGTATAAAAATATATTATTGAGTATTAAAATATTATATTAGATTTAATTCAAAAATATCTCAAATTGAGTACCAAAATATATCATATTCAGTATAAAAATATATTATTGAGTATTAAAATATATTTCATATCACAAACCAAAATAGGATTTTTTAAAATATATTATTAAGTACAAAAATATATTAGATTTAGTACAAAAATATCTCAAATTGAGTACCAAAATATATCATATTCAATATAAAAATAGTATATTAGATTTAATTCAAAAATATCTCAAATTGAGTACCAAAATATATCATATTCAGTATAAAAATATATTATTGAGTATTAAAATATTATATTAGATTTAATTCAAAAATATCTCAAATTGAGTACCAAAATATATCATATTCAGTATAAAAATATATTATTGAGTATTAAAATATATTTCATATCACAAACCAAAATAGGATTTTTTTTCATAAATTTCTTTCAAAAGAAAAGTTAGGGTTAGTCATTAGGGTTGTCAAGACTACCTAACATTAACCAATGCGATGCATGAGTTTTTGTAGAGTTTCATATATAACTATCAAATTGGTTATATTATTATTTTTATAGTTACATTCAATATTATGTTATCAAACTACTTCAAAAAGCAACAAAAACAAAAGATGGACTGCAATAAAAATGTCAAATCAAAGAAATATATATATATATATATATATATATATATATATATATATATATATACAAAAGTTAGTTACACTTAATCAATCCAATTAAAAAAATACAATGATTAACTCAAAAATAATAGATGAAATAAATGGGTATTGTACAAACGTATTACAACCGAAATCTAAAACAATCTAACATCACAAAACTGGTCACTTTGGTAATCAAAATTATTAAAGGTGTGCTCCAGCATCCGATATATTGCCATCATAATAAGTTTCACCTTTTCGAGCTTTCATATATACTGTCAATGTTAAGAATCTGATTTCCAAAAACAACAAATATGTTAAAAGAAAAAGAGTAAAAAAAAAAGGAATAATCTTACAATATCACACTGAGGTGCCGCTAAAATATTTCATATTCACTTTGAGGCTTTTATAAACGCAACCTGCAAGTTCAAACTAAGAAAACAAAAGACACAATGGGATCCACAAAAAAAAGTATTTTCAAACCATTGAAAATTATGAATTTTATTGATGGAAAAGTGAAAGAGAAATCACAATTGGGTGGAATTTGATATTCCTACGGTAAAATCTCTCTCCAGGTTCTTCTCACTTGTCTCCTTGCTTCTTCTCTCCACAACCCTAGTTTTCCTTTGATCTCTAATCTTTTCTTGTTTGTTGTAACCCTAATTCTCTAATGCTCTCCTCTATTTATAACCTTTTAACTGAGCTAGGTTTCTCTCATAACTATTTAACTATTTAACGGGTTTACTCTTCAATTTTAAAATATATTATTAAGTACAAACATATATTAGATCTAGTACAAAAATATCTCAAATTGAGTACCAAAATATATCATATTCAATATAAAAATAGTATATTAGATTTAATTCAAAAATATCTCAAATTGAGTACCAAAATATATCATATTCAGTATAAAAATATATTATTGAGTATTAAAATATATTTCATATCACAAGCCAAAATATATTAGATTGTGCATAAAAATATAAAGATCAAAATATTTTTCATAAATTTCTTTCAAAAGAAAAGTTAGGGTTAGTCATTAGGGTTGTCAAGACCAAAATATATCATATTCAGTATAAAAATATATTATTGAGTATTAAAATATATTTCATATCACAAACCAAAATATATTAGATTGTGTATAAAAATATAAAGATCAAAATATTTTTCATAAATTTCTTTCAAAAGAAAAGTTAGGGTTAGTCATTAGGGTTGTCAAGACTACCTAACATTTATATATCTTTTTATAATTGCCGTAGATATATATAAAATAAAAGCAATTATAAGTCACAAAAACCATTAGTGATCCAGTGGTTACAGCTGTGACCTATTAGAAGTTGGTCTGTGGTTCAACTCTCAGCAAGGATTTTTTTTCATAAATTTTTTTCAAAAGAAAAGTTAGGGAGAAATGTGTCATTTTGGGTGTTAGGGTTGCATTAGGGTTAGGGATTCATGTAATCAGACTACTTAACATTTATATGTAAGTGATATGTAAGTGATATATAGTAGATTTAGAGGCGTATTTGTTTAACTAGGTTTTGTTAAATTTACGGCGTCTTAGATTTTTTTAACAAATATTAAGAGGAGTTATAAATAAAATAAAGAAAAAAATATTTGAGAGAGAAGTCTCTTGAAAATGCATATGTTTCTGTATATTGATAAACAAAGAAAATGTACATGGATATATAGTAACTAGAGGATGCTAAGTAAGGAAGGCTAATAAGAGGCTAATAAAACTAATAAATACATATCTTATAAAATCTCAACTGTTGAAAGTCAAAAGCGTATACCCTATAATTCCTTCTATGATACATAGTCTGACTATTATAGCATTTAACTCTTCAATACTCCCCCTCAAGTTGGAGTGTAAGGGTTATGGACACCCAACTTGACACTGATCTTGAAACTGCTTGGATGCTAATGCTTCCGTGAATATATCAGCCTATTGTTTTTTGGTGTGGATATAGGTGGTGGTAATTACGCCTCTCTGCAGATGAGTACGAATGAAGTGGCAATCTGTTTCAATGTGTTTTGTCCTTTCGTGGAATACTGGGTTTGCTGCAATGTGGATTGCAGCTTGATTATCACAATGCAAAACAGTAGGACAATCATACTGAATTTGTAAACTGGATAATAGACTGTGCAACCATATGATCTCACTAACAGCTTGGTTCATGGCTCGATATTCTGCCTCACTTGGTGACTTTGACACGGTGATTTGCTTCTTCGTCTTCCATGATATTGGAGCATATCCTAATTTCATCAAGTAACATGTGGTGGATCTTCGAGTTAAAGGGCATGATGCCCAATCCGAATCACAATATCCTACTAGTTGGAGATCATTGTCCTTAGGTAGGATGATACCTTGTCCCAGCGATGATTTTAAATACCTTAGTACACGCATGGCTGCATCCCAATGAGCCTGCTGAGGAGCTTGCATAAACTAGCTCAATATGTGAACTGAATAAGTGATCTCTGGTCGTGTAATGGTCAGATAGATTAGACGACCAACCGGTCTTCTGTAACGAGGCGGATTTGCGAAAATTGGACCCGTATCCAAAGTAAGTTTCTGATTTTGCTCCATTGGAAATGAGGATGGTTTACAGTCAAGTATTTTGCACTCGCTTAAAATATCTAGAGTGTATTTTCGTTGGCAAATGAATAGCCCAGTTGCTCCTCGTGCTAACTCAAGACCTAGGAAATATTTTAGAGATCCAAGGTCCTTCATGTGAAAACAATCCTTTAGATTTTGCTTGAATTCGTTGCATGTAGAGCTATTATTTCCTGCAACTACCAGATCGTCCACAAACACTAAAACAACCAAGAATTTGTCTTCTTCAATGTAAGTGAATAAACTATGATCCGCATCGGATTCTTGGAAACCATAGTTTATGAGTGATTGAGAGAGTTTTTAGTACCAATTTCGCGAAGCTTGTTTCAACCCATACAAGGATTTTCTCAGACGACAAAACATTCCTTTCTTGGGAACTTGGTATCCATCGGGAACTTGCATGCAGACTTCTTCTTCGAGATCCCCGTTAGGAATGCGTTGCTTACATCCATTTGGTGGAGCTCCCACCCCTTTGTTACAACAACCAAAAGAAGACATCGAATTGTCGTCATTTTAGCTACAAGAGCAAAGGTCTCGTTGAAATCTTCTCCTTCTATTTGAGTGAACCCCTTTGCTACAAGCCTCGTCTTGTATTTCTCAATTTCTCTGGAAGCTTTGTACTTTACCTTGTAGACCCATCTGCATCCGACTACCTTCTTTCCCATCAGTGGTAGCATAACATCCCGAGTTTTGTTGTCTTCCAAAGGCTTTGATTTCTGCTGCCATGGCCTTTTGCCACTCGGGATGCGTTGCAACCTCTTGGTAATTCTTTGGTTCTTGAATGCTACTAATTGTTGCAAGATAGACCTGATGTCTCTGGGAAAAATATCTATCATTGATAAAATTACTGATAGCGTAGGCTTTACCTGAAGAGTGTGACTGGTCTGGGTGCTTGCTTGAGGGGTTCTTGCTTATTGTAGGGCGATGGTAGTCCGCAAGATATCCAGGTGGTCGCCTGTTACGTGGTGGGAGATCAATGAAGCCACTTTGTTGTTGGGTTTCATCCCTCTCATCAATTATGCCCTCTTGTATCATCTCCCCCAGAATTTGTGACGAGTCTTCTTGACCATCTCGCTCCTCATCGTTCGTCTCGTTCTCATGACTCTCATCTTGGTGTGATTCAGAGACGTCGTGAAAAATTTGAGTGGGTGCCTCTTTGATCTTATTTGTTTGAGACTCAATGTAGGGAAATATGTGCTCAAAAAATATAACATTTCGCGAGGTGTAGAATTCACGAGTCCTTAAACTGTAGATTCTCCAACCTTTCTAGCCTTGCGGGTAACCAACAAAGATTCACTTCTCAGCTCTTGGGTCAAATTTGTCTCTGGATTTCAAACTTGTTCCAACATAACATAGACACCCAAAACTCTCAGGTGATCATAACTCAGTGGCTTCCCAAACAATTTTTCAAAAGGTGTGATCCCTTTGTTGGCCACAGTCAGTGTCTTGTTAATGATGTGAGTTGCTACTAGTATGCATTATTCCCAGAAGTGAATGGGAAGATTTGCTTGGAACCTCAAAGCTCTTGCAACATTCAATATGTGTCTGTGTTTTCTTTCAACCCGCGTACTTTGCTGCGGTGTAGCCACACATGAAGTTTCATGAAGTATCCCTTTATCCATGAGGAAGGATTGTACTTTTGAGTTTGTAAACTAGGTTCCATTGTCCCTGCGAATTCTCTTGATTTTTGTGTTAAACTGTGTCTCTATCATATTGTAAAAGTTCACAAGTATATTGGTGGTTTGGCTCTTATGTTTCATTAGATACACCCAAGTTGCTCGGGTATTATCATCAACTAACGTTAGAAAATAGTGTGATCTATCACTCGAAGTAGTATTATACTTTCCCCACAAATCACAATGAACTAAATCAAAAGGTCTTTTAGCTTTATTCATGCTTTGTGTAAAAGAGAGTCTACATTGCTTGGACTTGTGACATATGTCACAACAGTTTGTTTTATTGAAATCAAAACTACATTTAATTAAACCAGACAATTGCTGAAGAGACTAAGTTGAGGGATAACCCATTTTGCAGTGCCAAAGAGTAGTGTCGTCTCCTTGGTTTGTAGCATAAGTCGTTCCTTGCTCCACTTCTTTGAGCACATAAACTTTATTTTGCAAGCTACCCGAACCAATCATCCTCCTAGTGGCTACGTCCTGAATAACACAAGAATCAGAATGATAAGTGACCATACATTTCATATCACGCGCCAGTCTATGTATTGAAATAAGATCGCAACTAAATATAGGAACAATCAACACATCGACTAGCTTGATATATTTATCAAGTATGAGATTCCCAATCCTCTCCACAAGCACTGCACCCCCTGTTGGGACGGTGATGTAAAAGGGTTTCTCAAGAACTCTTATATCCTCTAGTATGAAGGAAGATGGGGTCATGTGATGAGACACCCCACTGTCCAAGACCCATTGGATCTATTTATTACCAGCCATGACTGACGGTTCTGTCTCCTTGAATCACATCCCATGTAGAGCATGACATGTGTTTGTCACTTCTGCATCCTCATAAAAAATTTGATTCTGATCTGCCTGAACAGTGGCAGCTCTTCTTCCTGGCTTTTTGCTCCTGCGCTGTGTTCTGCAAGTGTCCCAGTGTGCAGGGTATCCAACTATTTCAAAACATTTAGCTTTGATGGCAGCGGTTGAAGTTCATTTAATTCATCATAGAGGCTCTTGAATTGAGTGTAAAATTCGGTCACACTCAAACCTTCATCTTTCTGCATTAGACACAGTTGGGAAATTCTAGGTGCATTTGCTTGAGCAAAACGCTCTTCGAGATCCAGCCAAACGTCTCTCGCGGTGGTTGCATGTGAGATACTGCCGTGAAGTTTCTGATCTGTCGCGTTTATGATCCATGCCATCAACATGGAGTCCGCTATCTCCCAGTTTTGGTAATCTGCATTCTGCTTTACCGGGTTTGTGATTATTCCGTCAATGAAGCCTAGTTTCATCTTTGCACGGAGTGCAGTTTTCATCGAACACGATCATGTTCAATAGTTTTCACCATTGAGTAAGGCTGCTACTAGGGGTGTTCATGGGTTATCTGAGGAACTAAGATATATAGTATGGTGAGCTTAGTGTGAGAATCGATGAGTTGTTACCGTTATCGGATGTATGAGATTTCTTCTCCGATTCGGTTTTCTCAGGATCTTTTAGCTCTGATGTCATATTGAAAATGCATATATTTATGTATATTGATAAACAAAGAAAATGTACATGGATATATAGTAACCAGAGGAGGCTAACTAAGGAAGGCTAATAAAACTAATAAACATATCCTATAAAATCCCAACCGTTGAAAGTCAAAAGCGTAGACCCTATAATTCCTCCTATGATACATAGTCGGACTATTATAACATTTAACTCTTCAATAAAGTCCTTATTAACTATTGATTGTTAGTCATTGTCATAAATATATAGAGTCATGCAATGACTTAGAATTAGTGCAAATAAAACAATACTTGTTTTGAATATTTTTATATGCAAAAATGACTATTATTTTGAAATAAAAGTAGTGAATAGAATTGATAAATCATTTCAAATTATAAAGGGTAGTGTTGATCATTTGATCAAAAAATGAGTTAAGAATCATAGATAATTGTATTTGAATAATTTTGTTGGTATTTTACCCTCTTTTTTTACTAAAAGTGAAAAGAATCATTGCTACTCTCTAGAATTAGAAAACGTGGCATTAAAAATAGGCAATCGATGTAGGGCGTGGATGCTCTCCCACAATTTCTCTACACCCCTTCTACAATATATTTTAATTATTTCTATCTTTCTTAAATATTCTCTCTTTCTTTATCATCTCTTAATTTTCCCTTATCATCACTCTCCACTCACTCACTAATTTTGTTGGAGAAGAATGTATGCATGAGAGGATCCAAGTCCAATAGTTGTAGGCTTTCTAGTTTTATCAATGTGCTCTTTTTTCTTTTGAAAAGTTGTTAATATGCTCTAGGTAATATATCATATAAATAGTATTCACTGTCCCATTGTCATGTGTGTCACATTTGTAAAATTAAATTGTTTTAAAATAAATGTTATTTTCACATTTTACTATATTAAGGTTTAATTTTGTTTTTGGTACTTTAAATATTATGATTGTATGATGTTGATCTTTAACTTTTTTAAGCGATTTTGCCTTTTTATATGTAATATGATTTATTGATGTGACGTCCAATTCTCATGGTTAGTGTAACTTCTAAATCAATATCATTTACTTTGTATTTATGATAAATGTGAATACAATAATACTTAAATAAGATTAATTTAATAAAATTATTATATCTTTAATTTATAACTTCTTAATTTGTGTGAAAAATCAAACGTGATAGTCCTAATAGGTCATAAAGAGTATTATATAATTAAGTTTTTTAAGAAAAGTTCAACAACTGAGGCTATATAGTGTGTCTCCGCCCATGAGTAGATATATTATACAATTAAGAGTGTGTATGGGTCGAGTTGGATATATTTTAGCCAAACTCATTACCCAATTCGATCAAATTTTATTGGTTGGATAAGGTTAAAAACCCGTATTTTTAATTTCAAATTCGAACTAACCCAATATGATGATTATCGGGTTAACCTTAGTCGGGTCATTGAGTTCATGCAAAATAATTTTGAAAAAGTCCCAAAATAAATATAAGGGGTAATAGTCACTTTAGTCCATGAATGTGTAACAAGTAGGCACAATAGTCACTCAATGTATCAAAATTCTAAAATAGTCTCTGATTGTGCACTTCGTTAGTCAAAATAGTCTTTGACATTGAAATAGTCCCTCAACGCTGACATTAACTCTATTCATATAGAGACTGATATGACAATAATTAAATATTTATATGGACTAATATGACGATAAGTAAGTATACTGAGGGACAAATATGACAATATTAACAAGACATTTTAACGTATGAGACTATTTTGACTAACATTGTGCACAATCATGGACTATTTTGAAATTTTGGTATATTGAGGGACTATTGTGACTACCTGTTACACATTCAGGGACCAAAATAACTATTACCCCTAAATATAATTGAATGACAAATCTACTCAAGGGCGGATGCACAAATTGAAAATCGTTCAAATCAACATATAAAAGTTTCAAACTATATTCACACAAAATAAAAAAATCATATTTTTTTAACGGGTTGGGTTGCTGATTCACAAAATTGAAATTATAAACCCGAACCAAACTACTTCGTGGGTTTGAACGGATTGGTTTAAGTTGGACCCGAACTTGAACGCGTTCAAGTAAAATACATATTAAATTGGTTTAGATCATTGTGTTGAATTGGTCACCCGAATCCATGAGCACCTCTAGTTATACTCTATGGTTTTATACACTTGTCCTTTATGATTGTTTTACACATAAAAAATAGCTTTGATTAATAAACATATTTTCAAAAATGTGTGATTGATAAGATGAAATTATTAACTTTTAGTAAAACAAAAAAGATAAATATATTAACTTGTGATTGGGCATTAGAAAATAAGGTGTAAGGTATTCATCTCATGAATTTTTATGTATGTAACCGTTTTCTATACATTGATACAAAACATTTTATTTCGAACTCTTTTTTTTATAACATGTGTTTGGGAACCAAATCTAGAGGCATCCACATCAATTTAGCCTCTTAGAAGAAAGGGAAATGCTCCTTTATTCAGCCTCATGGACCTCCTCTCTGCAGACTCTAATAAATTAATAACTTAGTTCTGTAAATTATAGTTTTCTTTCTTTATGCTATGTTGTTTTTTTGTTTGATCCTTTAACCTTGTAAAAAGAAAATCTCTGTTGGCTTCAAAACAAAGCACGTGGGGATAAATCTCTTTTTCTAAACATACAAGTATACAACCAATACTAGTAATGCATTTCAAATATTTAAAGTATTTTACGATCTCAATTAATCGGTGTAAGATTTTCTACGATGACAATGCATGAAAATTAAACTATTTATCAGAAGATTTAATTTATATACAGTGTCATTATAAAAAAAATATTATACAATCATTTAATCATAACTGCCATACCATTAGAAACATTCACTTTTATAATGATATCTTTATAATACTAAATGTTAGGTAGTCTTAACCTAGTTGAACCGCAAACCAAGCTTTAACAGCTCACAAATATTACCACTAGATCACTAAAGTTTTCTATGACTTATAATTGCTTTCATTTTATATATATATCACAGATGCGACTAATTTACAATATAAATAATTTTGTACGATGCCTTAAAAATATATTTAATTGAATAAATAATAAATTAATAAAATTGTGTACGAAAAATTACAAAAAAATATGCTTCTCCCCGTGGGGATCGAACCAGGTACCACATGCTTTCAAATCACAACTCTTACCACCAAGGTACTGATGTTTTTATGACATGCAATTAATGTATCCAACACAAATTCGGGTCCTCTTTCTTTCAATCTCACAATCTCTAAATCATTTCTCACTTACTTCCATCTCTTTCACTATCATGCAGTTGAACCTAATAACCATAACCCCGCCCTTTTTGACGGACCTAATTAAATTTTATGAAAAAAAAGGTATGCAAGGAATTGAATCAGGTAGCACATAAAAATGTCATTTTTTTAAAAGTCACTAACATCATTGCAATTCCTTTTTTGATAGCAGTTCCTTTTCATTATTAACGGTTCTTTTTCATTATTATTTTTTCTTTCAATTACCACATAACAGTTCCTTTTTATTATTTTTTTCTTTCGGTTACCACATAACAGTTGTTTTTCCTTTTTATAGATTTAACAGCCCTTGCGGTTAAGATCTGTTTCTTGGTGTACGCTTACTACGTGCTACGATATTAAAGTTGCATCTTTAAAATTGTTGATAATTTGACTAATTCAGATGATAATTTTATCATTAGAAACTTCACTTTTTAGTGTAATTTTGTCTACCTCTTTGTTTCTCCTATAATATATTAATTACTTGAAGTTATTTATTCTGCCTTTTTATTTGCAAAAATCACTACACTAGATTATAACATTACTTTGTTTTCTCACTTTGACTTTTGAAACATGTACTATTTTCAATTTGCTTATTTTAGTTGTTCTTTTAACATGAATATAATCAAATATGAAGGTTGAGAAAGAAGGAATTCGGGAACACAAACTGATAATATTATTTGGTAACAAAATAAAGTTAATAACTTAAATTTGTGTAATTTTTGCACCTTTTCTTTTGTTTTTTTCCGATCGTTTCATAACAAAGTACTGAATCTGTAAGTAAAAATATAATCAATTTGATATTTATATACGAAATTCTACAAAACCCGTGCACCGCACGGGTTGGAGTCTAGTTACTTTAAAAGTCACATAAGACTTTTTACAACGACAAACCATGTTAAACTCTTTGCCAAATGATTTAATTCATATACATTTAGTGTAAAAAAAATTACAATGTCGACTACTAATAATAATCAAATCATTTGAAACATATGACTTTTATCAAGTTCTTGCACCGAGACTTAGACTATTAAACTATTTGCCAAATACTTGAAAACACTTACAAACATGTGTGTCATGACTTGTGAACAAAAAGTTGAAATTGATAGAAATAGACACTAGGGCTGGACAAAAATGGACTAACCGACCCAAACTGAACTAACCGGTCCAGTGTAAACCGAATCGGGCGGGTTAAACGGGTACACGGGTTAACAAAAATGGGTTTGGGTGGATGGAAATGGGCCGGTTCGGTTGAGATTTATTGGCCCAACGGTAATCCAAACCGACCGGCCCAATACATATAGTCATATTATATACCCTGTGCCTGTTCCTAAAAAACAGCCGTAACACAAAAACTGTGTCGTTTTCACCCCCAATATATATGCTTTTGATTCTCTCTTCACACACAGAAAACCCTAGATTCATTCCACTCTCAGCAGTTGTTGCGCCGTTCTAGTTCCACACTCAATACTCACTCAGTCCACAACATTGTCGTCCGCCGTTGAAGTTCACTCATCACGCCGCCGTTCGACTCCTCTTTTCACCCCGGTGAAGATCCACCGTCTTACATCATATGTTTCAGTTATGTGTTTATTTATGTTCTTCATTTTCTTTGTTTTCACTTCCTTTCAACGAAACAGACTATGTTCTGTTTTCACTTTCTTTGTCTTCATTTTCTTTCTTAGATTATTAGGGTTTTTATTAAGCAATATTGTTATTTCCTCTGATTTTGCGAATGATAAACAAAACAAACAACAGATTTAAAAGTATGTTTGGTTTATTTTGGCCTATGGATATTGTTATTTCTTTTGGTTAATTATTTTGCAGTTGATAAAAAATTATTTTGAACTAGCTTCTAGTTTACTTCTTTTATCAGTTTTTTTAGATGATGAACAAATCTGCTAATTATTTAGTACTGGTTAAGTATTTTCTATGTTATTGACATGCTTAACACATTTTTTTTGTATACTGTTATGTCTTATTTCAGCTTAAGGAAGGATGACAGTTTAGTCACTTATTGATAAAAAGGTAATGGTTACTAAGCTTCAATTTTTGGATCTTTCATTTTTAGTTTAGTGTTTTTGATAAACAATTTTTTTTTGAGAACATATAATTTTGATTTGTGTATTTTTCCGAAAACATTGATAAACAATATTTTTTTGATATTTTTGGAGAACATATTACTTTTTATTTGTGTATTTTTCTGAAAACATAGTCATAAGCTTGATTATGACAATATGCAAGGGTCCTTCAAAAAAAAAAGACAATATGCAAGGGTGTTTGTGATGTGTGTATATGCAAGTGTGTATGTATGTGTATGTAAGCAAGTTATAAGTTCGATTCTAAAAATGCTTTTGTTTCTCTATGCTTCTACCTATGTAACTATTATTATTGTTCATTGGCTTTATTATTTCTAAATGACGAAAGTAGATTTTTAACTTCTTTTTTTATGTTGTTGGAGGATTAGACTTTGTAACTTAGAAAGATGGATCAAGTACACAATAGTAGACAAGGAGTTGGCCTGTAACACCCTAACCCTTAACCGCCGATTATTAACTTTAATAAAAGAAAACGTTAAGGCCATAGGAAGTTACAACATTAAGGAAACTCATTTTCATGAAAACATCAGCAGAAATCAAAAACATATTTGATTCTCAACACAGCAGCGGAAAAACAACTCAACAAATGCTTATAATTAAGCTTGCATATATTACACAAAAATATATACATAATATTTTCAAAAGAGGCAATTCTACAACAGGCCATTGCCAGATTCATACATACGAGTTCAGATACCCCAAAATGGTGTTACAAATATCAGAGCCCTAGACTCTAACTAGGATACAACACCTAGTACAAAAGAATGTAAGGATAGCTAAGCTATGCCCTTACCACTACAAAAGCTTCTAAACAGCAAGCTACTCCTCTACGATAACCTCGTCAACCTGATGATCTGGATCCCCAATGATCCAGCACATAACACAAAACAGAGAGTGTTAGTATCACAAACAATAAATATGTATAAATAACACATTATTATACATAACCAAATCACAACACTCATCAACAACAACTATCATCAATAACTCATCATTAACCATTATGCACACATAATTTCCCACATAACTCATCAAAACATCAATTACTACTCACATCCGTTATGCACACATAATGCCTAAATGCACACTAATGTCAATTAGGATGCATGCCTCAAAATGCATTCTCTAATGCATGTGGTACCAAATCATTTCGGATAAACTTATATCCTTATCAAGCTCTCTTGATAACCACGCTCTCATGGATTTCATATCCGCTCCGGATATCATCAAATAATGAAATGCATGATGTTTCACTTAGCAAATATATGATACTCTTATCACTATACTTACTAACACAACTAATTATCAGCTCTCTGATAATTATCTCAACAATAACAAACTCAAACAACACAACTAATTATCAGCTCTCTGATAATTATTACAACATCAATCAACAACAACAACAACAACACCACTACTAGGCTCTCATGGCCAAATCATAAAACAATACATGAATATACTCACCAAGTTCAACAATCTCCACTAAACCAATCAAATCGCATCAAAGTCCCACACAATAGGGGTTTCAAAGGGAAACCCACACACTCTAATAACCCACACACACATAGGGTTTTACTCCAAAACTTTCTTGAAAACAAAATACTCTTCAGAAAAACATAGGAATGGATTAAAATGGTGGGCAAGGTTTCCAAAAATGTATTATAAAAATACAGTAGCAAAAGACATCTCTGCGCGCACCAGGACCTCCAGAACAACTCAACAAAGAAGGCCTGTTCAGGGTTGGTCGCTACAAGCGAGCTCTTGGTCGCTACAAGCGAGCTTAGGCAGGGAATCATCCTGCTTGGTCGCTACCAGCGAACCTTCGGTCGCTACAAGCGAGCATGGTCGCTACAAGCGTCCAGGTGGTCGCTACAAGCGCAGATAGGCAGGGAATAATCCTGCCTGGTCGCTACAAGCGAGGTTTCCGTCGCTACAAGCGACCGTATCAGTACAGTCATAAAAATGTGATTTTTCCACCATCTTGACCCATTCATGGTTACCCAAGTTCCAGAACATGTTAAAATCAACTTTCCAACATAAAACATCATTCAAAAACAATCCCATGCAAGGATTTCATCTATCAAAGAAATTAGGGTTTAAACTCTAAACTTTTCATAACTTTTCTTATGAATTTTCAACACAATAACTTCAACAACAACATGCTAACAACATCACTTAGCATTTCAGAAATCAAAACATATACATTAACAACTTTAAACCATAAAACTTCTATCAAAACCTAGACAAAGTGTAAGAGAAGTTTGGGATGGAGAAATAGACATTCTCCCCTTCTCTTAATCACTTAGAATCATGTAATACCAACTCTCTTACCTCACAAATCCAAGCTTCCTCTTGATCTCTTGCTCTTGCCCTAGGTTTTCCTCTTGTTTTTCTCCTTCTCTTCTCCTCTTCTTCTCACGTTTTTCTTCTTTCTCAAAAAGAGATGAATAGTGTTTCAAAAAGTTGTAGTGTTATCTCTTATATTCCAATCCATTCAATCTTGGCCATTCATCCTTACTAATTCTCAAGGGTTAATCCTAGCCCTTCAATCTAGTCCAAGCTTACTACATTCATATGCACTTGATCATTACTACTACTCACAAACTAAAGCCCAACACTATTCACCCTTTTGGTCCAAAACTCTAAAAACTCGATTATGAACTTATCTTCGCGCTAAATAATTATTCCTCGATTACTAGAAAATATATTTAACTGCAAATCCGTAAAATAAAATATATAAAAAATATAATATACGAAAATAGGGTCGTTACAACTCTACCCCCCTAAAAAGAATTTTCGCCCTCGAAAATACCTGAAAACAACTCTGGATAAGAATCCCGCATCTTGCTCTCGAGCTCCCACGTCGCATATTCACCGGCTGGGCCTCCCCAAACGACTTTCACCGATGAAATCTCTTTATTCCTGAGCCTCTTCATCTCTTGTCCTTCAATCCTTAAAGGTACCGTCTCAACCGTCAAATTCTCTCTCACTTGTATCTCGTCCGACTCAATCACATGTGACGGATCCGATACGTATTTCCTTAATTGAGACACGTGAAAAACATCATGTAGATTCGACAACGACGGCGGTAACGCAATCCTATACGCCACCTTCCCAATCCTCTTCAAAATCTGATACGGACCAATGAATCTCGATGCTAACTTCTTCGATTTCAAAGCCCGCCCAATACCCGTAGTCGATGTAACTCTTAGAAACACATGATCTCCTTCTTGAAACTCTATATCTTTCCTCCTCTTGTCGGCATAACTTTTCTGGCGACTCTGCGACGCTCTCATCTTCTCTTGGATCATCTTGATCTTCTCGGTCGTTTGTTGCACAATCTCAGGTCCAAGCACCACACTTTCTCCCGATTCAAACCAACACAAAGGTGTCCTACATCTTCTCCCATACAACGCTTCAAAAGGTGCCATACCAATGCTCGAGTGAAAACTGTTGTTATACGTAAACTCAATCAATGGTAAGCAAGCTTCCCAACTCACCCCTTGTTCCAAAATACACGATCTTAACAAATCCTCCAATGATTGAATTGTCCTCTCCGACTGACCATCCGTCTGCGGGTGATAAGCAGAACTCATCCGCAACTTAGTCCCCAACGCCTCTTGCAAACTCTCCCAAAACCTTGAAGTAAAACGGGGATCTCGATCCGATACAATACTCGACGGTATTCCATGCAATCTCACGATTTGCTCGACATAAATCTCAGCCAACTTCGGCACTAGCATACCGGTCTTGATAGCTATGAAATGAGCAGACTTTGTTAACCTGTCGACAACTACCCAAATCATATTGTTACCTTTCGACGTCTTCGGCAAACCGCTCACAAAATCCATCGCGATACTATCCCATTTCCACTCTGGAATAAACATAGGTTGCAATAGCCCCGACGGCTTCTGATGCTCCACCTTGGACTTCTGACAAGTCAAACAAGCAAAAACAAACTCGGCGATCTCTTTCTTCATCCCTTGCCACCAAAACATTTTCCTCAGATCTTGATACATCTTAGTAACACCAGGATGAATACTTAAGTTGCTTCTGTGACCTTCTTCCAAAATCATCCGCTTCAACTCAGGCACATCAGGTACACATAATCTTCCCTGACACCTCATCACGCCTTTCTCATCGATCTCAACGTTTACCTTTTTCCCTTGCTCGATGAGCGTCTTAAGCTTCATCAATCTCACATCATACTTTTGCTTTTCCACAACCTCTTCAAGAAAATCATTCGTCAACTTCAACATTCCTAGCTTCACGCTTCTGGTTGTCCTTTCAAAAACCAAACTGAGGTCTCTAAACTCTTCAATCAACCTTAGTTCCTTCGCCATCAGAGACGACATATGCAAAGACTTCCTACTCAACGCATCGGCTACCACATTAGCTTTACCCGGATGATAACTCAACTCGAAATCGTAGTCCTTAAGAAATTCTAGCCATCTTCTTTGCCTCATGTTGAGCTCCTTCTGATCAAACAAGTACTTCAGACTCTTGTGATCGCTGAAAACCTCAAATCTTGACCCATACAAGTAGTGCCTCCAAATCTTGAGAACAAACACAACAGCAGCTAGCTCCAAATCATGCGTAGGATAGTTCCTCTCATGAATCTTCAGCTGTCTTGATGCATAAGCAACAACTTGTCCCCTCTGCATCAACACACCACCTAGACCCATCTTCGACGCATCACAATAAACCACGAACGGTTCCTTCGGACTCGGCAGAATTAACACAGGTGCAGATGTCAACCTCCTCTTCAACTCTTGGAAACTCTGCTCACACTTGTCATCCCAAATGAAAGCTTGACCCTTCCTAGTCAACTGCGTCAACGGCAACGCCAACTTTGAAAATCCTTCAATGAACCTCCGATAGTAACCGGCCAAACCAAGAAAACTTCGGATCTCCGTAACAGACTCCGGCGTTCCCCAATCTTGCACGGCTTCTACCTTAGCAGGATCCACTGCTATACCACCACTTGAAATGACGTGACCCAAAAAGCTAACTTCATGCAACCAAAATTCACACTTAGAAAATTTTGCATAAAGCCTCTTCTCGCGCAACACCTCCAACACAATCTTCAAATGCTCGGCATGTTCTTCTTCCGTCTTCGAGTATACCAAAATATCGTCTATGAAGACCACCACGAATCGATCCAAAAAGGAATGAAATATACGATTCATATATTCCATAAACACTCCAGGTGCATTCGTAACTCCAAAAGGCATAACGGCGTACTCGTAGTGACCATACCTTGTCCTGAAAGCAGTCTTCGGTATATCCTCCGCCTTCACTCTTATCTGGTGATATCCCGATCTCAAATCAATCTTACTGAACACACAGGCTCCCACTAACTGATCCATCAAATCATCTATCCTCGGAAGTGGATACTTATTCTTGATAGTTGCTTTATTCAACTGACGATAATCAATGCACAGACGCATACTACCATCTTTCTTCTTTACCAACAGAACCGGCGCACCCCACGGCGATACACTCGGTCTTACAAACTTCTTCTCTAACAATTCCTCCAATTGTTCCTTCAACTTCTCTAACTCAGCAGCTGACATACGATACGGCGCCATTGAAATTGGACTAGTGCCAGGTACGATGTCAATTGCGAATTCAACCTCTCTCTCGGGTGGTAAATCCAAAATGTCATCTGGAAAAACATCTGGGAAATCACGCACCACCGGCAACGCACCAACCTCAATCTTCTCTTCCACCCTCAACGAAGCAAACATAGCAAACACATCCTCTTGAGCCTTTACTGATCTTACCACTTCTCGACAACACATGAGCTTCGAACACAACTCTGGCTCCGGTCTTGGAAATGTAACCGTCCTTTCACCGCAGTTGATATGAACCCGATTAAATTCTAACCAGTTCATACCAAAGATAACATCTATTCCGCTCAACGGAATGCAGACTAAATCCATACCAAAAAGTCGATCATACATAATGACTGAACAATCAACACAAACTAGAGTAGTCGATACAGAACCACTCGCAGGCGTTTCAATAACCATGCGTCCCATCATATTCTCTACTTTAAGACCCAACCTCTTAACACAATCCATAGAAATAAACGAATGGGTAGCACCCGTATCAATAATAGCAGACAAAGGAGTATTATTGATAAAGCATGTACCTCTGATCAAGTTGTCCGCCTTCGCATCACCACCATCTAAAGCAAACACCTTTCCTCCAGCCGCTCTAGGCTTCTTACACTCATTGCTCTTATGACCCGCTTCTTTGCAGTTGAAGCAAACTAGACCTTTCTTGCATTGATTAGCCATGTGGTTAGGATCACCACACTTGAAACATCTTCCATCACTTTTTGGGCACTCAAAGAAACGATGTCCCGGTTGTCCACACTTAAAACAATTCCTATTAACTCCAAACTTGTTACCACTACTCCCACCTTCATCTGGTTTCTTTCCACCTTTGCTATAAGGTTTACCTCTAGCCATGTCCTTTCCCCTCTTCTCATTCGCAGCTTTGTAGTAATTAGCCTTAGCTTTACCATCCTTATCACAAATCCGGCTCTTATTCACCAACATCGGAAAATTTCTAATCTCGCTAAACCCAATCAACTGCTTAATGTCTGGCCTCAGCCCATTTTCAAACTTCACACACTTGTCTTCCTCAGCTTCCACCGTGTTGTAATGAGGAGCAAAACGACACAAATCTTCAAACTTGGCCGCATATTCAGAAACAGATAAACTTCCTTGCTTGAGCTCCATGAACTCAATCACCTTGCGGTTCCTCTCGTCTGCCGGAAAATACTTGGTTAAAAACTCTCTCCGGAAACGAGCCCAAGTAATCAAAGCTCCACCAGCTCCCAACCTCTGACTAGCATTTCCCCACCAATGATCAGCTTCATCATGGAGAACATACGCTCCTAGCAATACCTTATGCGCATCCAGACAACGCATAGCCCCAAAAATTCTCTCAATCCCCTCCAACCAAGTCTGTGCTCCATCTGGATCGTATCCTCCCTTGAAGATAGGCGGTTTGTTGTTCATAAACCTCTCAAGTCTCAGCTCATCTTCTCCGCCTCCTCTAGCTTGTTGTGCGGCTCTATCCGCAGTCCTACTAGCAGCATCCTGAGCCATGGCATCAGCCATCCGCTCCATCGCGTCCGCAAGTGCTCGTTGCGCCATATCCACACTCTACCAAACATCACATAACACAAGTGAGCACACAGTGTTTAAGAAAACACAGGTTACACAAAGGGTATACTAAACTTAATTGATCCAATGGATCGACCTGCTCTGATACCAACTATTGTAACACCCTAACCCTTAACCGCCGATTATTAACTTTAATAAAAGAAAACGTTAAGGCCATAGGAAGTTACAACATTAAGGAAACTCATTTTCATGAAAACATCAGCAGAAATCAAAAACATATTTGATTCTCAACACAGCAGCGGAAAAACAACTCAACAAATGCTTATAATTAAGCTTGCATATATTACACAAAAATATATACATAATATTTTCAAAAGAGGCAATTCTACAACAGGCCATTGCCAGATTCATACATACGAGTTCAGATACCCCAAAATGGTGTTACAAATATCAGAGCCCTAGACTCTAACTAGGATACAACACCTAGTACAAAAGAATGTAAGGATAGCTAAGCTATGCCCTTACCACTACAAAAGCTTCTAAACAGCAAGCTACTCCTCTACGATAACCTCGTCAACCTGATGATCTGGATCCCCAATGATCCAGCACATAACACAAAACAGAGAGTGTTAGTATCACAAACAATAAATATGTATAAATAACACATTATTATACATAACCAAATCACAACACTCATCAACAACAACTATCATCAATAACTCATCATTAACCATTATGCACACATAATTTCCCACATAACTCATCAAAACATCAATTACTACTCACATCCGTTATGCACACATAATGCCTAAATGCACACTAATGTCAATTAGGATGCATGCCTCAAAATGCATTCTCTAATGCATGTGGTACCAAATCATTTCGGATAAACTTATATCCTTATCAAGCTCTCTTGATAACCACGCTCTCATGGATTTCATATCCGCTCCGGATATCATCAAATAATGAAATGCATGATGTTTCACTTAGCAAATATATGATACTCTTATCACTATACTTACTAACACAACTAATTATCAGCTCTCTGATAATTATCTCAACAATAACAAACTCAAACAACACAACTAATTATCAGCTCTCTGATAATTATTACAACATCAATCAACAACAACAACAACAACACCACTACTAGGCTCTCATGGCCAAATCATAAAACAATACATGAATATACTCACCAAGTTCAACAATCTCCACTAAACCAATCAAATCGCATCAAAGTCCCACACAATAGGGGTTTCAAAGGGAAACCCACACACTCTAATAACCCACACACACATAGGGTTTTACTCCAAAACTTTCTTGAAAACAAAATACTCTTCAGAAAAACATAGGAATGGATTAAAATGGTGGGCAAGGTTTCCAAAAATGTATTATAAAAATACAGTAGCAAAAGACATCTCTGCGCGCACCAGGACCTCCAGAACAACTCAACAAAGAAGGCCTGTTCAGGGTTGGTCGCTACAAGCGAGCTCTTGGTCGCTACAAGCGAGCTTAGGCAGGGAATCATCCTGCTTGGTCGCTACCAGCGAACCTTCGGTCGCTACAAGCGAGCATGGTCGCTACAAGCGTCCAGGTGGTCGCTACAAGCGCAGATAGGCAGGGAATAATCCTGCCTGGTCGCTACAAGCGAGGTTTCCGTCGCTACAAGCGACCGTATCAGTACAGTCATAAAAATGTGATTTTTCCACCATCTTGACCCATTCATGGTTACCCAAGTTCCAGAACATGTTAAAATCAACTTTCCAACATAAAACATCATTCAAAAACAATCCCATGCAAGGATTTCATCTATCAAAGAAATTAGGGTTTAAACTCTAAACTTTTCATAACTTTTCTTATGAATTTTCAACACAATAACTTCAACAACAACATGCTAACAACATCACTTAGCATTTCAGAAATCAAAACATATACATTAACAACTTTAAACCATAAAACTTCTATCAAAACCTAGACAAAGTGTAAGAGAAGTTTGGGATGGAGAAATAGACATTCTCCCCTTCTCTTAATCACTTAGAATCATGTAATACCAACTCTCTTACCTCACAAATCCAAGCTTCCTCTTGATCTCTTGCTCTTGCCCTAGGTTTTCCTCTTGTTTTTCTCCTTCTCTTCTCCTCTTCTTCTCACGTTTTTCTTCTTTCTCAAAAAGAGATGAATAGTGTTTCAAAAAGTTGTAGTGTTATCTCTTATATTCCAATCCATTCAATCTTGGCCATTCATCCTTACTAATTCTCAAGGGTTAATCCTAGCCCTTCAATCTAGTCCAAGCTTACTACATTCATATGCACTTGATCATTACTACTACTCACAAACTAAAGCCCAACACTATTCACCCTTTTGGTCCAAAACTCTAAAAACTCGATTATGAACTTATCTTCGCGCTAAATAATTATTCCTCGATTACTAGAAAATATATTTAACTGCAAATCCGTAAAATAAAATATATAAAAAATATAATATACGAAAATAGGGTCGTTACATGGCCAAGGAAGTCAAGGTGGTGGCTTTGGTTTGTTTTGTCTTTCTCTTTCCTTTTTTCAAGTGCATGTTAGTATTCAAGTCATTTGTTTGATATTGAGTGTAACTTATTTTTTCTCTTTTCTTTTTAAAAGTGTATGCAAACAACATATGTGTCTTTTTTTTAGTTTGATTCTCTACATATATGTGTATGTTTTGAGTCAGTCATGTGTATACCTCTAATTAGTTAATTAGTTAAACTCTTATTAGATAAAATTTAATATGATTCTTGAAAATTAAGCATCTTCTAACATAACAAGTGATCAATTATGTGTCACTATATCATCTACTGTATACTGATCTTGTGTTAGATGGCACTCCAAATGCTTAAGGACTAGTAGAAATTTGGCATATATATATATAGGGACCTCACTATATATATATTCTCCATCAGTTTCCGACAACAGTTCAAAAAATTCCATCCTTTCATTATTGCTAAAGGTTTCTTATTTATGGTCATGGTTTCTTGAATTATATTGAATGGCCTAATGAAAAATGGGCATAGATACTTTAAATGACCTTGCCATGTGGCCTTAAGATTATATTTACGTAATGACTGGACTTTATAATAAAAATGGACTCTCAAGTCTCTTTATAGGGAAAAATCATGGTTATGGTTTCTTAAAATATCAGCAGGTCTAAATCAAAATTGTAATGTTTTTTGTTAAATTTTATGTAATTTTAAATATTATGGACCACATGGTTAACCGAGTCAACTCACCCGTTAATTCGTCTTAACCGAACAAACCGACAATTATAACAGTCGGAATTGGGCCACATGATCTCAACCGTGGGCTTGGCTGGATTGAGGTTTTGGGCCCGACTACCGACCCAAATCGACCGATGTCCAGCTCTAATTAGACACCTTAAAAAAGGATACAAGAAGAAGAAGAAGAAGAAGAAGAAGAAGAAGAAGAGGGTGTAGACAAATAAAACAGGGATCTTCCATGAATATGGACAAATATTTGACTGCAGAAAAATAGGTAGAGTCTAGCCTCATAGTTATTGCTACATGCAACAATTTGTCAAGAATTGGACCATATGATATTCATATTCTACTCTTAAAATCCAAGTAAACCATTGGACCAAGTAAAGAGCATGTACGTCATATCAACCCACTAATTAACGGTTTAATAGTAATGCTCTGACAAAGTCATTGTGCCTATACACAGTGCACATGGTTGACTGTCACAATTAGTTAGGAAACAAATATATCAAGTTACCAACTACTCCATTTTATGTTGCTCCTGTATTAAGGAAAAACAAATTGCTAACAAGTGCACATGATAATGAACTAAAAATAAAATATTATATTGAAATTTATGTTTAAAAGAAAAAATTTAAAATTTCAAAGAATTACATACACAATTTCAAATAATGTCTATCTTGCTCAAAAAAAAAAAAAGAGATTAAGTTTTTATCTTGAGTTCTTTAACATGTATCTTAAAGTATTTGTAAGCAAGAAATTACAATCTAATTAATTTAACATGTTTTCAAAACTTTATCAAACTTCAAAAGAAAATTTTCTTTTCTAAATTAAGCTTGTTTGAAAAAGTTTTAATCTATTTTTTTTTAAGAAGAAATGTTTTCATCTAATTACACCACCCACACACACTCCCTGCCATACACTTGCTGCTTGGGCACAGTGAAGAGTTTATTTTAGGCTTCCACACTGCTTAAAAATAAAAAAGATAGATGAGATAGTACATATATTAGGTGGTTGACAACTTAAGTTGTCCAAATATCTTCTTTTTCTCATTTTTAAAACAATAACCTTCTCCACCTCTTTCATTCTCACCCACTCTCAATCTGCTCTAGTTTTACTTTTAATTATTAATATATATATATATATATATATATATATAAGTATTTTTAATATATTAGCTTTTGGGTAATGATTCAGTTTCCTTTTATGAAGTTTGAATATTCAGGCTAATTTAGTTAATTAATTTCATAGGTAAGACAGTTAAAAAAAATTTCAATTTTTTTGCTAAAGAAGTTAAAGCAAATTTCATTTTGTCAAAAAAAAAGAGTTAAAGCAAATTTCATACTTAATATTTATAAGAATAATCCAAAAAAGGCTTGATAAAATTCACCAGTTACCCTGTACCCAAAAAAATATTCAACATTTACAACCAATTGAGATTGAACGTAGTGAAAGAGACTAGACTTTTACAACGAAGTGAGCCAATATTCGAATCTCAAAAAAAGCAGAAGGAATGTACAACAAAAAAAAAATACCAATTACATTTGTGAGCAAAATCTGTATAGTCTCGAAAGGAAAATAAAAATTTGTATAGAAGGTAAATTGTTGAATTAATTACAGAATCGAAAAAACTTAATTATTATAAAGAAAATTCTAAAAAGAATTCTCCTCTTTTTTTATTGAAGGGGAATAATAATTGCCCTTGTAAGTATAAACATTTGAGACCGTAGCATTGCCATTTGATCCTAGCCAAATGATGGTCTACAACAAGTTCAAGACGTTAAGAATTCTGGCACTCTCTATACTATATGTTATTCTGATTCATGCTGCAAATGGAAAAGTTCACCATCACAAATTTGTGGTATGTGTTTCTTAATTTCTCTTCTCTATCACACTAATTAATGATGATGGTGGTAATGCACAATTAATTTGTAAATAAACTATTTGTCTTTTCTGCAGGTAAAATCTTCATCTTTCACAAGACTATGTAATACCAAGAACATCTTGACGGTAAATGGGGAATTTCCTGGTCCAACATTGAAAGCTCATAGAGGAGATACGCTTATAGTCAAGGTTTATAACCAGGCAGATTATAACATAACAATACATTGGTATGTGGCTTCCCAAACCATATAATTTGTACATTTTTTTTAACTTTAGTTTAAACATTTATCTAGTAATTTGACATGTACCAAAGTTATTTGTTTTCAAAAATAAAAAATTTGGGTTCAACTTGGATATTGGTTAGTGCATCTTTGTATTCTTTGGGCATAATTTGGGAGAACTACTTTTACCCCCATTAATTTCTTTAAAATTACACCCTACCGAGTTTGTCAATTTGGGCGGAAAATAACACTATTTTTCTCGCATACAAATGAAAAAATGCAGATAAAATGATTTCTGGTTATATTCAATGATGTGTTGTCGATACCAACGTTACTTTTTTTTAAACTTGTTTTTTAAACTGGTTAAAAAATATGACGACACATAATTGTATATAAAATATTTTTAGTATAAAATTAAACTCTAGTCTAGTCTAATCTAATTTTTGTTATTTTGACAAAATCAATATTTGTTAGTTTCTTGTGCATAAAATATTCATTCCATTTGGTGGAAAACTGGAAATGCATTAGATTCATTTGAAGGGATTGACTTTCTCATAGTTATTATCATTATTCTTAGTTCTTACTAGTGCCTCGTCTTCTTATTGTGCTAATGTGTATAAATTACGAACAACAATTTATTTGAAATTTTGATCAACATTATTTTGATTTGGATTAAAATTATAACTATAGATAATAGATATTTTACACTTTCATATTCTAACAAATTATACTTATCTTTTTCAAAGATATCAACAATATAATAAATATAAAATCTTTCAAAAAAATATAATATAAATTCATATATTTTTGAATGACACTTTCAAAATAAGATTGTTATAGTCAAATTTACTTAAGTGTATAATTGAAAGGAGAAAAAGTTAGCACAAAACGATTTATTTTCTTTATATATAGTCTAGAAGTATAGATGAGCCAAATTCAGAACTTGTTATTTTCACTAATAAATTGGATATAGACGAGATGATGAGATAGACATTGTTAAAGTGTAATATGCATATTAACACTTAGATTTATGATATTGATTATGGAGTAATTTAAGTATTAGTATAACCGAATGTTTAAGACATGTTGGTTCAATAATAAGAGTTTCACTACTCAAAGAATATTGTTCAAATCTCACCTAAAACAGTTGTAAAATCATCATTATCGTCACAATTATTATTAATATTTGTTCTTCATTTTTTTTAAAAATATTATAACTTAGTAATGTTAGATGTTTGTTGATTTAATCCCTTCTAATGTTCCAACATCATGTTAACCTGAGTTAAATTGGACTCGTACCTCTTAAATAAAATCTAAGATTCTAACTTTGTAGATAGAAAAAACGTGATTAGAAAGAGAGACTCTACTAAAAATAACCAATTAGGTTCTCCGACATAAAATAATCATCAGCAAAGCCGTTGAATACTTCACATGCTTTATGTTAAGTGTTTTTATCTTTTATGTATTTGGTTAAATAAATTCTCTTTCTATGGTATAACTTATATGAGTGTTTTTATCTCTTATCTAATTTGGTTATATCAATGGTGTACATGTATCTATGCATCGTGGTCTAGTATATGATTAATTGGAAGTGTTTGGTTGCAGGCATGGGGCAAGACAAGTGAGGAATCCATGGTCAGATGGACCTGAATACATAACACAGTGCCCAATTAAACCAGGAAATATGTTCAAACAAATTATACACTTGACCACAGAAGAAGGAACAATATGGTGGCATGCACATAATGGTTGGGCAAGAGCTACAGTTCATGGAGCTGTCATCATTTATCCCAAACCTGGACACACTTTTCCCTTTCCTAAACCCCATGCTGAGGTTCCAATTATACTAGGTACTCACTCCTTACCCTTGTTTTTATGGCTTAATACAACTTTAATCATTTTACTTTATTTCATTCACGTTTTTGGTCCTCATTTTTTTTACTTCTCCTCCTATGAAATTTGATGTTGAATTTTGAATAATGTGACAAGTGAGATACTTATGTAACAACTCAATTGATGGCATGACAGATCTAAGTAAATTATCGCCTACTAGTATTAACAAATTTTAATTCTGTCAAAATATAAACTAATTTATATCACAAATACAACTAAATTTGATTCAAGACATTGTCTAGGTAAATTCTCACTTAATAATTCATTTCTATGTCGTCAATTGAGTTGCCACATAAGTATCTTTATATCACATTATAAAAAATCAACCATAAATGCATAGATGGAAAAATGTTGGACATTTTGAAAATTGAGGACCAAAATCTAAAATAAGACAAAATATCGAGATCAAAATTGTATTTAATCTTTTGTTTATTAGACCAATTCTTATATTGACATTTTCATCATTGTGTAGGAGAGTGGTGGAAAGAACAAGTTATGGAAATTCCAAATGTAGCAAACAAAACTGGAGGAGAACCAATTCTATCAAATGCATATACCATAAATGGTCAACCTGGTTATCTATATCCCTGCTCCAAAAAAGGTGCACTCCCCTCCTACACTATTTTTACATATATGAATTACAAGGTAGATATTTGTGCAAAGGAATTTAGAAATCAATATTGCCACATGGTACTATAGTCACAATTGAATATATGTGTAAAAATTTTACAATTGTAGGTATGGATAATGCTAACAACACACTCTTTAACACACACTTTTCAGTACACTTTCTTTGATTGATTAAAATTCACAAGAATCCCACCAAATTTATATGAGACTTACAAAATTTGGTGGAAACCATATGAAGTTTAACGAATCAAAGAGAGTGTGTTAAAGGATGTGCCATTAACATTCCTCTTGTCGGTATATATGATTATTAAACTCTACATATGTTATGTATCAAAAATTTCTTACCTAAACATTAATTTTTCCTTGTTATATTTATAGATACTTTCAAGATGATTGTGGACTATGGAAAAACATATCTTCTTAGAATAATCAATGCAGTAATGGATGAAGAACTTTTCTTTGCCATTGAAAATCACAAATTGACAGTAGTTGGTAAAGATGGATTATACTTAAAACCAATAAAAACAGATTACATAATGATCACACCTGGCCAATCTATGGACATTCTAATGGAAGCAAATCAACCTCTTGGTCATTATTTCATGGCTGCAAGATCATACTCTAGTGCTTTTGGTGCTGGTTTTGATGACACAACCACAACAGCTTTACTTGTATATAGGGATTCTCATCACCATCACAAAAAAAAACCAATTCTTCCTCAACTTCCTCCTTACAACAAAACACAAGCATCAACTAGCTTTACAAAGAAATTCAGAAGCCTTGCTACAAAAACTCACCCTATAAATGTTCCTACAAAAGTTGACACACATTTGTTGTTCACAATTTCTGTTAATTTGCTCAACTGTACTCAGGATAAACCCTGCACCGGCCCGTTCGGCAAAAGGTTTGCAGCTAGTGTGAACAACATTAGTCTTGTGCATCCATATATTGATTTTCTAAGTGCCTATTATTATAAAATCCCTGGTGTATTTGAAATGGACTTTCCAAGAATCCCAAAAAGGGAATTCAATTACACAGCTGATAAATTACCAGAATATTTTTTGAGTACATCATTTGGCACAAAGGTGTTGGTTTTGGACTATGATGCAAGTGTTGAGCTTGTACTGCAAGGGACTAATGTGTTAGCAAGTGATAATCACCCTGTTCATTTGCATGGATATAGTTTCTATGTAGTTGGTTGGGGTTTTGGGAATTTTGATCCTAAAAAAGATCCTAAAAACTATAATCTTATTGATCCACCAGAGGAAACTACAGTTGGAGTACCAAATAATGGTTGGGTTGCTATCAGATTCAGGGCTAATAATCCAGGTGAACTTTTTCAAACATTTCATTTATTTTAATAGTAATTTTTTCAAAATTTATTCATATTGAAATTGATCGCAAAATATTTGATTTTAGTCCTTCAACGTAAGGACTAAAATAAGTATTACACGAACAAATTTTAGTATAAATAAATTTTACAAGAGCTAAAATAAATCACCAAAGACCAAAAACAAAATGTGATATATTTACAAAGACTAAAAATAAAAATGATATAGGAGTACTTGCTATGACTAAAAACGTATTTAAACCAAATTAAAATTATATAACATTGTATTTGATTTGTATATAAATATTTGATTATTATGATCAGGTATGTGGTTGCTGCATTGCCACATAGAGCGACATGCTACTTGGGGAATGAGTATGGTGTTTCTAGTGAAAGATGGTCCTAATCCTCGAACTCAAATGCTTCCACCTCCTAAGGATTTACCTAAATGTTAAGACTTGTATTCATATTCTCATTTATGTGTTGTTGTGTTTGATTCAAAAGTGGAATTGTAGAGTCAAATTTTGCGGTTTATCCTCTTCTAGGCCAGCACAAAAAAGGAGCTTAAGTACTTAAATTGGATATTGACCCATCTTTCTAGTTAGTTTCTCTTTGTTGGGTCTTTGGTCCTTGAAACCACCAAAAATAAGTTATTGGTTTCATTTTTTCCTCATAATTATTAAGTGTTCCCGATCGATAAGCTTTTATTTTTTGATCAAGGTTGATAAAAATTTGGACGCTATTTTTACTCTCATTTATTATAGAGAACTTCACATGTTTTTGGAAATGTAAGTCTTGATTTAAGTTGTACAAATTGTCTAAAATTGTTTTTTTTTTTTTTTTGAAAATTCTAACCGTGAAATTCACATACCCTAAGTATAGAGAAGACAACTATTATAGGTATGAATTTGTGCCTAAATATATCAACAGTTTTTTTACCATCTAATCTATATTTACGGAATCAAAATTATATTTAGACTGTATAAAATTAATGTTTTTTAAATGTGTACTAAGAAAACTCATGTTGACAGTGAGAAGATTTTCCAAAGAAAATTGTACACAAACCTGATAAAGTTTGAGATTTTGAAGGTTAAGGCATTGGTGAAGCACATGTACTACTGTGGAGCTACAAGTGGGTCAAATTATGAAAGACAGTAATGTCATAGTAAGAGTGTTGCAGCTAAATTAGGTAGAAAAACACACTATCAAATCAAGGCAAAAATGCAGATAAATCACATTTTTGTTTTGTTAGTATTCGAGTATTGAATTGAGATCTATGAAACACTAGTATTAATTTGAAAAAATGAAGTTATTTGAATGTATCAATCACATGTGTCGTTGTTCAACACGCCGATGATACATGTAATTATTCGCAATGAAACACAGACCTTGTAGAGACTGCTTTTACCGTATCACAGGAATACACAAACATTGACTACTGATATCTGCTTTAATCAATTTGGGTAAGCATACCTTTTAAACTCTTGAATGTCCCTCTTCCTGAGAATGTATGTATATATTAGACAATCGTAGATCCTCAAGAATTGGAGATCCAGATAAAGCCTACATGAGCAAAAAGGTTTATCTTTTGTTCACTAACGTTTGATTCTGATTTCATTTTGTAAAATTGATTGAATATAACTAATTTTATTTTTTTAATTGAATTAGATGAGAGTGATATTGAAGGACATAGCAGTACATTTTCCCACAGCCATTGTTAGTGGAAGATGCTTAGCCAAGGTACATTTTTTTTAATAAAGTAATCTCATCATTTTTAGTATATTTTTTAAAAAAATAATTTTTATTTTGTATATAATTAATTTGTATTTTCTTTATAATTTTGTTTTGTAGTTATTTAGCTTTGTAAGGTTGACTGAACTATACTATGCTGGAAGCCATGGATGGATATCAAGGGACCAATAAATAGGAGAAGCACTAAAAAAGTGAGAAATAATTTCTCTATCCAAATTATTGCATCGGAGATTATTATATTTTGTTGTTTTTTTAACTAATTTCATCTATTATTATTTCAGGGTAATAATGATGGGGTACTTTTGCAGCCTGCTAGTGATTTCTTGCCCATGATCAATGAGATTTGTAGCTTTTAATCGGAACGTGATTTAACTCATGTTGGACGTGAGTTAACTTACGTAGGTTATACCTCAATGTGAGTAACTAACGCGGTTAACTCGTGTTGGGAGTATTTTGGTCAATTCACATGGGAGGAAGAGCAATTTTCCCAAAAAATATGCATACATGGCGCCTTTTCTAGAGAAACCACTCAATAAACTAAATTGTATTTCTGCTCCCAACATAATAAAAATCTTAGCAGTGTTTTAAAAAAAAACTCTACCTTCTTCTCTCTAATGCACCACCAGTCCTATACAATCTGTCAAAAAGTATTATTAATATTACAAAGGAAAACAAAGTGTTATTAAACCAAACCCATCAAAACAAGATCAACGAAAGCGATAAGATGGTAAGTGTTAAGAAACTGAATTGTGACTTGAGAAAGAAGAAAAGTGTTCATTTTGATATTTGACTTTATTTCTTAATGAATCAATTACAAGAGTGAAGCACACTTATATAGAGAATGTAGGGACTACAATAGTTACCATGATCCTCTATACTAGATTGTGCTCTACCTAACTAACTCTTAACAAACTAAAACAGAAAATTACAATTAGTTAGGCTTTAACTTGTTCCTCAAGTAATTCCCCTTTATCTTCATTTCTTAACAGTCCCCCACAAGCTGGTGCTTGGTATATATCTACCATGCCAAGCTTGGATAGTAGAGCCATGAAAGGCTTAGGATGAAGTGGTTTGGTAAAGAAATCTGCTGCTTGTTCCACACTTGAGACAGGAAGAAGCTTCATTGTTCCATCTTGAACTTTATCTCTTACAAAGTGGCAGTCAATCTCTAAATGCTTTGTTCTTTCATGGAACACTGGATTAGCTGCAATATGCAATGCACTCTGATTATCACAGTACAGGACATGAACTCTGATTGATTTCATTTTGAAATCATTCAATAAGTAGATTAGCCATTGCATTTCACATGCTGCAGCTGAAAGTGCTCTATATTCTGCTTCACTTGAAGATCTAGATACAGTGCTTTGCTTCTTGGTGCGCCATGATATTAAGGAAGAACCTAAAAAGAAACATAAACCAGTTATGGATCTTCTTGTGTCTACACATCCTGCCCAATCAACATCTGTGAATCCTAGTAACTGCACATTTGAATTTTTGGGAAAAAACAATCCTTTTCCAGGACAACTCTTCAAGTATCTCAATACTCTACATGCAGCTTTGTAATGGACTTTTGTTGGAGCAGATAGAAATTGACTGAATTGTTGAACAACAAAGCATATATCAGGTCTTGTATGTGTCAGATAAAGTAATCTGCCTACAAGTCTCCTGTATTCATAGATGTCTTCATGCAATGGGCCCCCATCATGGTGCAGCTTAACAGAAGGATCCATGGGAGTAGAGATAGGTTTGGAGCCAAGTAAACCAGAATCAGTAAGCAAGTCTAAGTAGTATTTTCTTTGACAAACTGAGATGCCAAGATGAGAATAAGCAACTTCAAGACCAAGAAAATATTTGAGCTTGCCTAGGTCTTTGATCTTGAATGTACTGTCAAGCATATGTTTTACTCTAGCAATTTCCGATAAGGAGTTGCCAGCCAGAATAATATCATCAACATACACAAGTAGAGCTGTGAATGAATCATTTGATTGAAGAATAAAGAGAGTGTGATCAGCTGATGCTTGAGTGTAACCTTGCTTAATGAGAAAAAATGCAAGCTTTTCATACCATTTTCGGCTTGCTTGCTTTAAACCATATAAGGATTTCAGCAATTTACAAACCTGGTTAGGTTTATCAGAAGTGACTCCTTGAGGGATCTCCATGTATACATCTTCATAGAGATCACCATGCAAAAATGCATTGTTGACATCTAATTGATGAACAAACCAGTTGTTGATGGATGCTAAAGCAAGTAATAGCCTGACAGTAGTGATTTTGGCCACTGGTGAGAATGTTTCAAAATAGTCATTTCCTTCTACTTGATTGTAGCCTTTAGCCACTAATCTTGCTTTGTATCTTTCTATAGATCCATCTGAAAGATACTTGATCTTATAGATCCATTTGCATCCTATAGGTTTGACCTTTGGAGGTAGATCAACAACTTGCCATGTACCATTCTTTACTAAAGCCAAGATTTCAGTATTCATAGCCTGAATCCAATGTTCAGATTGCATGGCTTCTTCATAACTTTTGGGTTCAGTGTGGGTGAGAACAGAGAGTGAAAAATGTGAATGTGAAGGAGAAAGATTAGAGGAAGAAGTAAACTTTGACAAAGGATATAATGTACCTGAAGAAGATGATTTGTTATGATCTACGAAGGAAGTACAAACATAGCCTTGAAGCTTGACAGAGGATTATTTGACTCTATGAGACCTTCTTATATCATGAGGTACAGGAACAGGGTGGTTAGCAGGAGTTTGAGTAGGAATGGTTAAAGTTGGAGGTGCAGGAATGTGAGTTGGTGGATTAGTGATGTCAGAAGTAAATGTAGAGGGAAATTCGCAACCAGTGTTAAGTACAGAATTATCATTAGCACAATGATGATCATGAAAATGAAAAGGAGTATTGGTAGAATTAATTTTATAAGGCAAAATGTGTTCATGAAAAACAACATTTCTAGAAATGAAAATTTGTCTAGTTTTTAAATCAAAAAGAATGTAACCTTTGATACCAGTTTTGTAACCTAAGAACAAACATTTCTTAGCTCTGGGATCAACATTTCGCAAAATGAAAATTGCTCCTCACTATCATTTTTGCTACAAAACATCAGGAAAATATGAAAATACTTCTAGGCGACAGTTAATTGATGTTGACTAATGATGTTGTTGCGGCTAACTGATGTTACGGGTATTTTCGTATCTTCCTAGTGTTTTGGAGCAAAAATGATGTTGAGAAGTAGGGGTGGGAATAGGCTAGGCCGAGCTAGGCTTTGCAAGGCCTAAGCCTGGCCTGCCAAATTTTTTAAGGCCTAAGTCTGGCCTGCGACCTGTCGTAGGCTTACTTTTGATGTCTGAGCCTGGCCTTCTGAAAGCCTAATAAGGTTTGCTAGCCTGTTTAAAACCTATATCATATGAACATCTTTAAGTAAGCAATGTGATCTAAGTTTAAATAGACTAGCGAATTAATAGATCAATTAGATTAAACTCTCTTTTAGTAATCAACATGAGTTTTTGGGGAATTTAACTATATATTGCATCATATTTCAATTCTAGTTTATAATAATACATTTGTATATGCGAAAAATTAATGTATACTAATAAACTTAAATTACTAACGAATTTATAATTTACTTCAAAGTACAAAATATATTATAATAATAAATAATATTAATCATATTTACTTAAATAGGCAGGCCTAATAGGCTTAAGATGCTTTTTGAATGACATGTGGACTGACCTTTTAAGCTAAATAGGCTTCTAAAAAAGCCTAGGCCTTCTCTATTTAAGAAAAAAGTCTGGCCTTGTCTGGCCTGTCGTAGGCTAGGTCGTAGGCCCCCTGTAGGCCGGCCTGACCTATTCCCATCCCTACTGAGAAGGACAATTTTCTTGCAAGATTTATATTTGTCAAATCTTGCAATGACATCATGGGCTCTCGATTTGCGACAATTGGTGTCTGTGCTTGGTTGTGTCTTTCATGTGTTTGTAATTTGTTCTGCATCTAGACAATTGTTTATGTCTTTGTTTTGTGCTCATATTTTGGTTTCAAATTCTTGCATACATGGTCAGTCCTAACTCCGCCACCGTAGATAAATGAAACAATTTTAATTGTTTCGTATTCATATTATTATAATTGTTTCATTTATCTACGGTGGCGGAGCTTCAATAAAAAACTTGGGTTGCCAAAGTGAAAATTAAAAATTTAAGCTATAAATATACAAAAAATAGTGCTACCAGGTATACGTGTACAAGAAGTCAATATAAAGCAAGACACCTCCCTGCATATGAAACAAATAAATCTAAGAAACGTCACAATAAATAACACAAGATAACTTCATCGACTACTTTCTTGAAAACTGACCAAGTCATAGTTCTAATAAACAGCTAAATTTATTCTTTTTTGTTGATATTTTTTGTGTTAATCCACCAGTTTCTAGGGAAAAGAGGCCCTAGTAATCCGAAGTTCGGCCATGAGGTAAGCAAAGTCTAGCAAAAAATTGTTCCGCCCAGGAATCGAATTCGGGTTATCCAAAACGATTCGTCCTTTTTGTAAAGCTTGTTAACCACTTGAGTCCAATCACTCGGATTTTTTTAATATAAAATAAACTGTAAAGTAAATAACTTAAGTCATTCTAAGAAATTAGCCATTACAATATGTAGTATTGTGAATTGATTCTCAACTTGCTTGAATAAATCAACAAAGAGAAACAACATATCAACCCTAGTTGAATGAATGCTTTATTAATTAACAAACTATAAAAACATAATTAATATATATCATATATTTCAAATTAAAAAAAATTGAGTATTAGATAAATCACATAATTGATTTTTTATCGTCATAAACTAAGCATGACTCCAAACTCTTGGAATCGAGCATTTCAATCACAAACAACAACAACACCAACTACTACCATGAACCATCACTATATTTTACAAAACAAATATCTATCTTTCTCATTTTTCATGTATTAAATATGACTATTTGAATCATGTATATCATGTGAAAGGGAATATTATACATGTTAGAACTCAACGTGGTTGTAAATTTTAACAGCTATTACATTTATATAATATGCAACTATTATCTATCAAATAGTTGTTTAAATAACCACATGCAATTTTGTAACGTTCTATTATTTTCTGGACAAATTTTAAATTATATTAGTTACCATTTTATAATTAAGCGAGGAACATAAACATCACTAATTATTTCTTTGGTCTCTCATTTGTATTCATATATATATATATATATATATATATATATATATATATATATATATATATATATATATATATATATATATATATATATATATATTTACTACCCCTATAACTATTAAGGTATACTTTGTTTGAGAGTTTGGAGGGGAGTGGAAGAAAGGATTTTGAGGGTGAGAAATATTGGCAGTTATATGTAGGCGTGACATGTCCAAGTCAACAAGATATTTATTTTTCATCATGTTCATCATATTCATAATCTTCATCTTCACACAAAAATAGAATCCTCAAATAAAAATAATAATCACTTTCACCCGAAATTATAAACTCCACAAATTCTAAATCCTAAAAACTTAGTCATTTACGTGAACTCAATCATTTCCAGCCTAGAAACCGCACAAGTTCTTCATCAAGCCTTCAATTTTGGTGAAAGAATCTACACCTAGAAACAAATATGGTGAATCAAATATTCTCGACAACCCTTTATTCTATCAGAAATTGCCTCCTTTTAAGACATTTTCTCAGACTTAGAAGCAAGCAAGGTTTTGAAATAGAGAAAAAGAAGTGGAAACAACCAAATTGCAAATTCCATAATCTAGATCTAATTTTCTCACTCTCTCAAGTAACATAGGCTATAAATAGTTTAGTAGTTTTATCACTCTCTCAAATAATTTAGGATATAAATAGTTTAGCTCATATATGTCCGTATTAAAAAATATAAATATTTTAGGTTATCAATCCTTTGTTCCAACATCTGATTCAAGTCATTCCATGCTTCATGCTTTGAATGTAATCAAGAAGGAGGCACACTATATATTTTTGTGTAAAATTTCAAGAAGAGTAGATGAATGGATTTTATGGAGGGAAGTTGACTGGAAGAAGAAGAAAGACTATGACTTACCCTAAAACAATAGATGAAGAACCACAAGGGTTTTGCAGTTCGAATTGCATTAGGCAATTTAGGCACATGTGCGGAGACCATAGAGATCAAGGTAACTGACATTGTGTTCTAAAACTATAATCAAATGGATCAATACTTTCCAAATCCTCTGCGACATTAATTTTTGCCACACATTTGCCAAGATGTTACTCACATTGATGGTTCTGATCAAATTGTATTGATGTTCGCAGTAACAGATAACCAAGTCTTGATCACTTGTTATGCTAATGTTGTTTACATTGAAGTATGGATGCCATAACAAGTGATCCTCAAGTGGCCTAATAATTTTTCCAGAAAAGTTTGAAATATAGATAGTTTGGTTTTTGAGAGTAAGATAAACCTGTTTCCATAAAGAAAGTTAAATGGTACTGATGGATTAATGAACTCATTATGCTTGGTGACTAGAAGCTTTTCGTTGAAATAATGTATGAAGTCAACATTTTTTTCGGATCAAGAGGATAGGAGATTGTTTTGAGAACCTTGCCATCATCAGTGGATAACACCTTGAGTGGAATATGACGTTTTGTCTTTTTGTAGACCAATAACAGGTTACCAGGACCAATTTTGATTTCTTGTATATTCCTTCCTGAAAATTTGAATAGCAAAGCGTATGTTATAAGATCAAAGACCTTGTGTATGCTATCTTTTGCGACGTAAGTTAGAGCCTTGGCATTAACATCATCAAACTCCACAGAAGAAACAAGAGATTTCACTGAATCTGACTGGAACATACAAAACCCTCCTTCCAATTGGCGCCTCCTAATAAATTCAACTGTTGTGGAATGGCATCTCAAAGAGCTGCAATTCTCAGCAACATAGACCATGATGAATGATCGTCTTTTCTTGTTAGAGAAGATTTTGGTGATGAAATCGCAGGGGCGAACACTCATACTACAGATTCTTGCTTTCTTTCTATGTCGAAAGCGGTGCAATTACCAAAATCGTCGAGAACAAATAGAATACTTTTAGCAGCAACTATCTCAACAATCTTGATTCCTGTGTTATGCGTGTCAAGAAAATAACTCCTTCACATGTTTTGGAATATTTGTGGGGCAGTGGCAGCAGCATAAGCACGATGAGGTTTAGATGAAAGCACACGGTCTTGAAGCTTGATGATATTGTTTTCCTCCATTAGAAAATGTTATAAACCCTAAAAGTGAAGAACTAGCACACATGCTAATTTTTCACAAAAGAAGAGAATGATTCTCACAAACGTAGCAATTGGTTGTATTTATAAGTAAATTAGCATAAGTGACCGTTAGTGTTTTTTTTTATTGTTTAACAAAAATTCCTCTCCTCCGTAATTAGCATAAATGATCTTCGGCAGCGCTTTGTCTACTGCCTTCTTTGCTGCCATCTATTACCAAATTTTGCTTAATGTTTTTCCTATAATTATATCAAGGTTTGCTATAGTTTTTTTTTCCTTTTTATTTATATTAATTTACTTACAATTTTTTCATTTGTTTGTTCATCCAAATAACTTGTTTTTGCCTCTACAATTAACTTTATTTGATTAGATATATTTAATGTCTTACAAATATATCTACTTTTATTTTTAGTCACTATAAAAATCATCTTAAATCATCTCATATAGAAGTCCACGTAGCAAGTATCATATTATTTTATTTTTGACATAAATACATTTTCAATCCCTTAGCTTATTTTAAAATTCAGGTCAGTCTCTTAGTTTTAAAAATGATTAATTTAGTCCCTTATTTTATGCAAATTAATTCAACTTGATCACTTAACTTTAAAATCAATCAATTTAATTCCTTAACTTATAAATGTTTACACAACTTGTTTCTTGGAAGTGTACTTTATCGTCAAATCGCTCCCTATATGCATCAAAATTACAAATGTGTTAGTAAGTGTTTTTTATTAGTCATTTTGGTCATCAAATATGTTATTATATAGTCAAATTATTTCTCGAATGATCTATGGACTATAGTGACAATCCTTCACACATTACAAGATAAAAATAGTTATTGAATCGAAAATATATGATCATATACATATATTAAAGGAAGATTTACATAAATTAAGAGATCAAATTGATTGATTTTAAAGTTAAGAGACCATAGTGAACTTTTAAATTAAGTTATGGATCAAATTGAAGGATATACATGAGTTAAGTTTAAATGAATGAACAAAAGTTATGATGAATTAGGGACCATACTTTAGGTTTTCTCAAGAAAAACAAATTTAAAAGTTATTGAGTGTTTTTTTATTTTATCGAATTTTTTTTGGAAGAAATTATAAGTTAATGAATGTTTTGTCAAAAAAAACAAATAATAATATCAATATTATGTAGAATATTATGACAATATCTCCCATTCATAGCCTTACAAGCCATGTGTTCACAAACGGTATTGTGTTTAATATATATATATATATATATATATATATATATATATATATATATATATATATATATATATCCTACTACTTGTCTCATTAAAACCATTTCCTCAAAAAAAAAAATGTATCAGTTCATTTCTGATATTTTTGTGGCCTAAGGGCAAACCTATAATTTGGGCCCTAACTAATATGTATGTTGAGTATTTTGGTGTTGGCCGCATATTTTGGCAAATCCAATGTGTTGAATAGAAGCATCTCCATGTTTAGAACAAGTCTTCAGTTGCAAGAAAATTCATTTAAAGCTGTTTAGAACCTGAAAATTGCTTCAGACGCAGAAAATTCTTTCAGACGCACTGTAGCACTTCAGAAGATGAAATGTGAGTCTGATGCCCGCGTTGACTTTCGTTGACTTCATCATAAGCTGGTTTTTCTGAATTGTTTTGGCGCGAATCTTTGCGAGATTTAACAAGGATTTATTCAAGCATGTTGATTCTAGAAGGCCTGATTAAATTGGAGAAGATTTGTCTCGTGTTTATGCTTAATTATATTTTCTGAAGGATCTTTGCAAGATACAATGCAGAATTATTTGTTTCCTTATTGAGCTATTCATAATTCAGAAACATATCAATTGCAGAAGATTGGACTCAGAATTATGAGAAGCTGATTTTCTGCATACTTTGTGATTAATTTCTTGCGTATCTTTTGAAGATTTGTTGAAGATTTATCATGGCTGAAGTTTCCAGAAGACTGATATTTTTATGAGAAGATCTTATTTGAAGATTGGCTTCATGTTTATTGTTGAATATATTTTCAAAGGATCTTTGGAAAATATAATTCAGAAATATGTTTCCTTCTTTGAGCTTCTATAATATTTCAGAATCATATCAATTGAAGAATATTTGGTTCAGATTTATGTTGCAGCTGAAGACTATTCAAAGAGGGCTTTGCTATTGGAAATTGTGTGTCAAAAACCAGAAATTTGTTTTTAGAGTTTTTGTGTCTGTGTAAGCTTAGGCTTTGTTTGTACACCACTCATCTGGGTTGGTTTAGGTGTTTCTAGTTGTAAATCACTTAAAGCTTTTAAGCACAAGTGATGTTTTTGTTATGTTGTAGAGTGTCTTCAATTTGTTTGTTTTGTTAAGTTTACAATCACTAGGCTGTGATTGCTTGGTTAGGAAGTAAGTGGGTTCTTATACCTAGGTGGTTTCCTGGGTAGAAGTCTAGAAGGGTAGAGATTAAGTGATAAGACGAAGAACAGGGGTTGTTGAGTCTTAGAATTAATTCTACTTAGTAGATTTCCTTCCTGGATTGGTATCCCAGAGTAGGTGAAGTTTGCACCGAACTGGGTTAACAAATTGCTGTGTTATTTATCTTTCTGTACCTTTTTATTTCTGCTTCTGAACATCAATTTTCATACTCTGTTTTTTGTTCAGAACCAGTTAACTGTCAGAATTTCAATTGGTATCGGAGCAGGCACCCTGCCTGTGTTTTGGGTGAGATCCAGAGGAGTTTATTTCTGGCAAGCATGGATAGAGAAGGAGGCTATGTCAACAGACCACCCCTACTTGATGGCACCAATTATGAGTACTGAAAATCAAGGATGTGTGCATTCCTGAAATCCATTGACAGCAGAACTTGGAAAGCTGTGATTAAAGGCTGGGATCATCCTGTGGTTATAGACAAAGATGGTAATAAAACTGGAGTTTTGAAGCCTGAAGAGGAGTGGACCAAAGCTGAAGATGACTTGTCTCATGGGAATTCAAAAGCCTTGAATGCAATTTTCAATGGTGTTGACATGAACATGTTCAGACTCATCAAGCAATGTACTGTGGCAAAGGATGCTTGGGAAATTCTAAAAACCACTCATGAAGGAACCTCTAAGGTTATAAAAAGAGGTGTGCAGTGCTTTGAGTGTGAAGGCTATGGACATATCAAAACTGAATGTCCTAATTTTCTCAAGAAGCAGAAGAAAAGCCTTGTTGTATCTTGGTCTGATGAGGATAGCTTAGAAGGAGAGGTTGAAAGTAAGTCAGCTAAGCATGTTGCTGCTCTTATGGTTTCAAAAGCTTGTTCAAAATCTGTAGTCTATTCAGAGTCTGAAACTTCATCAGAAACTGAAACTTCATCAGAATCTGAAGCCTGTGATGAAGAATTGATTTTTGAGGAACCAGCTGTTTCTTATGAAGAATTGTATCTCAGAAATCAAGAATTGATCAAGTTATTAGAGACTAAGAAGGAAACTGTGTGTCAGCTGCAGTCTGAAAGATGTGCTCATATAGGACATATTGCTGATCTTAATGATGAAGTAACACATTTGAATTCTCAACTTGATCAGATGAAGAAGCAAGTTAGGATGATGAACTCTGGTACTGATAAGTTGGAGGAGATTCTGGTTGTTCATAAACAAGGGAAACATAAGGGTTTAGGATTTGTGGATGAGAGTCTGAACCTCAAGAAGAAAAATCCTGTTAAACAATTTGTACCTGCTTCTGAATCTTATGATTCTATGATTGGGACATCAAAGATGAGATCTCAGATGAAATCTCAGAAGAAAGCTCAGAAGCAAACTCAAATGCAACCTCAGAAGCAGCCTCAGAAGCAAACTCAGATGAGACCTCAGAAGCAAATTCAGATGCTGCCTCAGAAGCAACCCCAGAAATTTTTCAGAAACAAAAGAAGAAATCATACTTGGGTTTGTCATCACTGTGGAAAGAAGGGGCATATCAAACCATTTTGTTTCAAACTATATGGTTATCCTGAGCACTTTAATCACAGAAAAGTGCAACCAGCTGCAACCAGGAACAATGTTCAGAAGGTGTGGAAGCCTAAAGCTCAGAATGTTGGTCTAATGGCTAATACTTCTCAGAAAGCTTCATCTAAGAAAAAATGGTACTTTGACAGTGGCTGCTCTAGACATATGACTGGGGTTAGTAAATTCCTGGAAAATATAAGACCTTACACCAAGAAAATGTATGTGACTTTTGGTGGTGGAGCAAAAGGAGAAATTCTGGGAATTGGTGACTTGGCCTATGATGGTTTACCAAAATTGAAGGATGTGTACTTAGTTAAAGGGCTAACTTCAAACCTGATCAGTATCGGTCAATTGTGTGATCAAGACTTGAAAGTAAATTTTAATAAGAAAGAATGTTTGGTAACTAATCAAGAGGGTAATGTTCAAATGAGGGGCTGCAGATCAGAAGATAATTGTTATCTGTGGAAATCTGAGGAAGAGGACAAGATCTGTCAAATGTTTGGTCATTTACACATGAAAGTTTTGAAGAATATCAAGTCTGTGCAACCCAAAGTCAAGGTTGATGAACCAGGAATAGCAAAGAAACTGGATGATAGTGAATCTGAGGAATTTGCTGCCATCAGACTCTCTATGCAGAAGAGAATTGATAGACTTCAGAAGAAGATTGATGAGAGGAATAAGTCTGTTTGGGATTCTTCAAATGTTTGCCTGTACAAGGACTTATAGCAATTACAGCAAGCTGGATGTGAGGAAGAAAGGGTACCTGCCAGTTTTGCTAAGGCTGAGAGTGTTCCTGAACATATGTCTAAATCTGAAAATGGGATTATTTTTGCAGATTTTTGTGCAGTTGCCTATTTGATTTCAGTCCCCACTGTGAAATCAGTGCTTTGTCATAATTTTGTGGCTAAAAAGGGGGAGAAAAACTTATGGTTAAGATCAGACATGAGCTGTTTAGAGTGTGTGATGTCAGATTGTAGTGTGGTTCAGAAGTTGCATGTTTTGCTCAGAATTCATAACCAATGCAACATGAGATGTGTTGGTGATATTGAGGGGGAGTGTATGTCTCAGGGGGAGTACAAGGGTATTATATTCCTGAGTGTTTGCGGTCCTGAAGTGTTTCAAGCTTTCCAGAATTTTTCAGAAGTTACTTGTTTCACAAGTTATTGCAGTTCAGAATTAAGGGGGAGTTTTTATGGAGTAATGTTGAATGCTGAGTTGCAGGGGGAGTGTTGTGAAGCTTCAGGTGTGTTTGTGATGATCAGGAGTTGATCAGTAATTGTGTTTAGTGTAGTTCAGTTATTCAGAAGCTGTTATGTGTGTATCAGTGTTCAGAAGCTGAAACTGATTGGTTTTTAATGTTTAACATAGCTGAATCCGCTGCTAATCTCTTTGCTATGTTATATATTTGTGGAGTTCTTCATTGCTGAGGTTGTCTTATGTGTGCTTGAAGAACTTGGTTGTGTGAACATTGGTTTTAGCCAAAAATTTGCCAAAGGGGGAGATTGTTGAGTATTTTGGTGTTGGCTGCATATTTTGGCAAATCCAATGTGTTGAATAGAAGCATCTCCATGTTTAGAACAAGTCTTCAGTTGCAAGAAAATTCATTTAAAGCTGTTTAGAACCAGAAAATTGCTTCAGACGCAGAAAATTCTTTCAGACGCACTGTAGCACTTCAGAAGATGAAATGTGAGTCTGATGCCCGCGTTGACTTTCGTTGACTTCATCATAAGCTGGTTTTTCTGAATTGTTTTGGCGCGAATCTTTGCGAGATTTAACAAGGATTTATTCAAGCATGTTGATTCTAGAAGGCCTGATTAAATTGGAGAAGATTTGTCTCGTGTTTATGCTTAATTATATTTTCTGAAGGATCTTTGCAAGATACAATGCAGAATTATTTGTTTCCTTATTGAGCCATTCATAATTCAGAAACATATCAATTGCAGAAGATTGGACTCAGAATTATGAGAAGCTGATTTTCTGCATACTTTGTGATTAATTTCTTGCGTATCTTTTGAAGATTTGTTGAAGATTTATCATGGCTGAAGTTTCCAGAAGACTGATATTTTTATGAGAAGATCTTATTTGAAGATTGACTTCATGTTTATTGTTGAATATATTTTCAAAGGATCTTTGGAAAATATAATTCAGAAATATGTTTCCTTCTTTGAGCTTCTATAATATTTCAGAATCATATCAATTGAAGAATATTTGGTTCAGATTTATGTTGCAGCTGAAGACTATTCAAAGAGGGCTTTGCTATTGGAAATTGTGTGTGTCAAAAACCAGAAATTTGTTTTAGAGTTTTTGTGTCTGTGTAAGCTTAGACTTTGTTTGTACACCACTCATCTGGGTTGGTTTAGGTGTTTCTAGTTGTAAATCACTTAAAGCTTTTAAGCACAAGTGATGTTTTTGTTATGTTGAAGAGTGTCTTCAATTTGTTTGTTTTGTTAAGTTTACAATCACTAGGTTGTGATTGCTTGGTTAGGAAGTAAGTGGGTTCTTATACCTAGGTGGTTTCCTGGGTAGAAGTCTAGAAGGGTAGAGATTAAGTGATAAGACGAAGAACAGGGGTTGTTGAGTCTTAGAATTAATTCTACTTAGTAGATTTCCTTCCTGGATTGGTATCCCAGAGTAGGTGAAGTTTGCACCGAACTGGGTTAACAAATTGCTGTGTTATTTATCTTTCTGCACCTTTTTATTTCTGCTTCTGAACATCAATTTTCATACTCTGTTTTTTGTTCAGAACCAGTTAACTGCCATAATTTCAATGTATATAAAAAATTTGAATTCCAAAAGCATGAGTAATTTTCTTGAAGATAATAGTTTTTATTACGTTAAAAAATAATTGAATAAAACATCGGACTTCATGAATAATTTACAACAAAAACAACCTATTTTATCCACATGTTTATAGTAAATCAACTCTTTTCTTTCAAATGTGTCTCCATTACTCAACTTTCTGGAAAAGTAAGAATATGAAAAATGTCTAGAAATCTGTCTATAAGAAATGTGATATTCAATTCCCTAATAGGTCATTTTTCAACTAAAATGTCTCTAGTTTTAGCATCAAGAATACCGCAATTTCTAGAATCATAGATATCTAAAGGAGGGATGAGTGGTCATCGATGGCTACATTAACATTTGACACATCAAAAACATTATAATTGATGGGATTGACCGGATTGTTCAAGAGTATCTTCTACTGTCAATCCATCATTATTCGAAAAAAATTCTACTCATTTACAAATAAATTTATCTATGGCTCCCTTTTGTGATTTTGTTGCTCTTTTTTTCTTTCTTTTTTCACTATCATGCATGTTTTCGCAGCAACATTATACGGTAAAATAATGAAACGAAACGAAACGAATAAAATAATAGCACCAGAATTATGCTCGTCGATGGAACAACTCTGTCTTTATCTCACGTGACTTTCTATTTTGTTATACATTGCTATATCATTGTTTTTTTTTGAAGGAAAAAAAATTCCAAATCTGACCCCTATGAGATTGCTATGTCATTGTTGTTGCAAATTAAGGATTGAAACTCCCTTTAGAAATAGAAAATTGCTTTATACACATCAAAGAAAGCTAAAACACACCAGTAAATGACATCTTTACCCCGGGGGCAGTTAACTGCCGCCGTGTTTGAATCCATCGGCAGTTAAATGTCGTTGCGCTCATGATATTCTGATTACAGCAACCTACTCTATACTGTTCCATCAACCCATCCTTTCCTATTTCCTCTTCCATCTAAATCCTCAAATCCAAATTTTTTTCTACCCAAATCTTGTCCAAAATCATTGAAGCAGCAAAACTAGAAGGATTCAACACACATTTGACGTGAAGAAACAAGTAATGCATCATTTAATCCGTTTTTTTTGCTGTTTTTTCTGTCAATATTCGTCAAAACCTGACATGCAGCGTAGCGGCAGTTAAGTGCCGTTGTATGGGGCCATCGGCAGCTAACTGCGGATGCTGCGGCAGCTAGGTGCCGATGGGAAACTTCAAAAAACAGGCTTACTACCTATTTTTTTTATTTTTTTTGGGTTTTTTTTTAAAACTTTTTTTAGGTTTAATTAATTTTGATATTGATGTTATTGCAATTGTAAGTTATTTATTCATAGTTATTTGTTGTTTTTATAGTTATGGATGAAAATGTGGATGATGATCCGGTCGAGACAAAACCTATTTTTGTCGATAGTTCCGGAAATGTCATACCGCCTAAGGTTGAAGCTTCTGTCCATGTTGAAGCTTCATTATATGTTGACTCCGGTGTTGTCCCTCTTCAGGCCAACGAAGTTGACACGGCTCATTTTTTTTCAAGCGAAATTAAATGGAAAGATAGAGATGACTTGCTTAATTGGGTACGTCGTCAAGCAAATAAGGCGGGATTTTCAATTGTTATACATAGATCCAATTTGATCAATCCAATGTTGCAACTAATTTGTGAAAGGAGTTGCGACCACAAAGTGCCGAAAAAAAGATTGAAGCATGAGGCAACGGGTTTGTGGGTGTAACTTCATGGTTCGTGGATATCTTAGTAAGGAAACAAATGATTGGAGATTGAACATTCTTAACGGAGTTCACAACCATGAGATGGAGCCAAGTTTAGAAGGACACATGCTTGCGGGTAGATTAAGGGAGGATGACAAGAAGATTAAGAGTTTGGTACTACCAAAAAATATTTTGATAAATTTGAAGACAAAAAGACAAGATTGCATGACAAATATCAAGCAAGTCTACAATGAACGTCAAAAAATATTCAAGTCAAACAGAGGTAACAAGACTGATATGCAGTATCTAATCTCAAAGTTGGAGGAGCACAACTATGTCTATTTCACCAGAACACAAAGTGAGAGTACTAATATTCAAGACATATTTTGGGCTCATCCAACATCGGTTAAGTTGTTTAACAATTTTCCAACAGTTTTAGTTATGGACTCCACCTATAAAACCAACATGTACATAATGCCATTGTTTGACATAGTTGGGGTCACCTCGACCGATTTGACGTATTCTGTTGGTTTTGGATTTTTGACATCTGAGAAAGAGGATAATTTTACTTGGGTTTTACAGATGTTGGTCAAACTTCTTAACTCAAAGATTAATATGCCTTCAGTGGTTGTGACTGACAGAGATACGACTTTGATGAATGCGGTAGCAACTGTTCTCCCTGAAACTAGTGCAATACTTTGTTATTTTCATGCTGGTAAAAATGTTAGAGCAAAGTGCATCACTGACTGTAGAGTGAAACCGAAGGATGGGAAAGAGGTGAAGCCAAGTGACATAGTTAACAAGGTAATGAGAGCTTGGGATGTTGTTGTTGAATCACCTACGCATGAATTATATGCAAGTGCGTTAATGGAATTCAAAAATGTTTGTAAAGATTTTCCAAAGTTTCTTACTTATGTCGAGAGCACCGTATTGGATGTTGTGAAGGAGAAAATAGTGAGGGCATGGACAGACCGTGTCTTGCATCTTGGTTGCAGAACCACCAACCGAGTTGAGGGGGCTCATGGTAAACTAAAGAAATATTTGAGCAATAGTGTAGGTGATTTTGGTACTTGTTGGGAGAAAATACATGATATGTTGGTGATCCAGTTAACTGAGATACAAACATCATTTGGGAGGAGTTGTACTGTATTAGAACATAGGTACAAAGATGTCATTTTGTACTCTGGGTTGGCTGGTTATGTGTCTAGGACTGCTTTGAGCTATATTTTTTATGAAGAAAGACGTTCCAAGGAAACCTTGTGCATGGACAAAGAAATTTGTGGCTATGTGATAAGGACATTGTATGGGCTACCTTATGCATGCACTATTGCTGTGAAAATCCGTGACAACAAGCCTATTCGATTAGATGAGATACACCGTCATTGGCAAAGGTTATGTATGGGTGAAAAAAGTAATGAAGATGGTTTTTCTGTCGAGGAGGAGTGGAATGGTATTCAGGAACGTCTCGAGAAGGTTCCTTATCAAATCAAACTAGAAATCAAAGAGGCGTTGCGTCAGTTGGCATTTCCAGAATCCACAATGGTTTCTCCTCCTCCAAGAAAAGTACCAACCAAGGGAGCGCCGAAAAAAGTGAGGTGTAAAGCAAATGAGGCATCGACAAGTCGAATCCCTTCTTATTGGGAGTGTGTTGATTCCCAATTTCCGGATAGTCAATCGTCTCAAACTATGTCATCATTTCCTAAAAGAAAGGGTGCTCGTATTGGCAAATCATCACGTTCCCCACTTCCACCACCTACTCGGTTTCCTAAGCTTAGCCCGGTTCCAAAGCCTACTCCGGTTCATGGTGTGTTTGATGTTTTGAGCCCTATTGACTATATGCCAAAATTCATGGTTCCATTTATTGAAAAAATTGTGGATGTTAAAGGCGATGGGAATTGTGGTTTTCAGGCTATAGCTGAGTTCTTGGGTTTCACCGAAGAAAGTCATGTCATGGTTCGTAGACATCTTATTCAAGAGTTGAAAGATCATAGAAATGATTATGTGCGGGTATTTGCGAGTGAGGATCGTTTTAACTACATATTAAATGGCTTGCATCCTCCCTCAAATAGTGGTGGTATTGCACTTGTAGATAAGTGGTTGACTTTTCCAGACATGGGTCACATCGTTGCAACTTATTATAATAGAGTTGTAGTGGAGTTGACAAGTCACAAAATCGGAAATTCGGAATCATTTTTCCCACTTAGAAGGGTGCCACCGCTTAAGCAAAAAAACCCCATCATGTGCCTTGGATTAATTCCCAACCATTTTGTTCTTGTTTTTTTGAAAGATGGTTGTCCACTACCTCCATCATCTACGGAGTGGAACATACACAAAAGTGAAGAGGCATCGGCTTGGGAATTTGAGTTTTTGGATCAACAAGCTAGGTTCCGAGACCTAATGTGTAACACCCTAACCCTTAATCGCCGATTATTAACTTTAATAAAAAAAAAAAAAAAAAACGTTAAGGACATAGGAAGTTACAACATAATGAAAACGCATTTTCATAAACATCAACAGATCAAAATATATTTGATTCACATACAGCAGCGGAAAAAAATAATAACAAACAGAGACGTGCGAAAAAGACGCAAAACATGAAACAGAAAATGCTGTCACAGTACAATTTCACTAAGACCTCCTGGGAGTATTTTCATCATAACTCAAAAACTAAAAATCATTTTCACGTCAAACCAAAGCCACTGGAAAGCTAACAAAATTATCTAAAACTTTCATGTTTACACCCAAGGCCAATTCTGTACCGATCAGTACCAGTTTTTGTTTTGAATTCGGAAAAGTTGTGCAGAAAATCAGACTAACAGCATTAGAAAAACTAACATCTAAATCTACAACAGAGGTCATTGCCAAATTATACATACACGTTCAGATACCCAAAGTAGTGTTACAACTATCAAAGCCCTAAACTCTAACTAGGATACAACACCTAGTACAAAAAAAAGTAAGGATAGCTAAGCTATGCCCTCACCACTACGCAAGCTTCTAAACAGCAAAGAGCTACTCCTCGACGATAGCCTCGTCACCCTGATATTCTGGATCCCCAAAGATCCAGCAAATAACACAAAACAGAGAGTGTTAGTATCACAACCAATAAACATGTATAAATAACACATTATTATACATAACCAAAACACAACACGTAATCGACAAAACACAAAACTCATCAACCCCACACGAAGCACAAAACTCGTCAACCCCACACGAAGCACAAAACTCATCAACCCCACACGAAGCACAAAACTCATCAACCCCACACGAAGCACAAAACTCATCAACCCCACACGAAGCACAAAACTCATCAACCCCACACGAAGCACAAAACTCATCAATAACAATTATCACCTAACAACCATTATGCACACATAATGTCACAAAGGATGCATGCCTCAAATGCATTCTCTAATGCATGTGGTACCAAATCATTTTGGATAAACTTATATCCTTATCAAGCACTCTTGATAACCAAGCACTCTTGGATTTCATATCCGCACACGGATATCATCGAATAACCCGCTCCGGGTATCATACAATCATGAAATGCATGATGATTCACTTAGCAAATATATGATACTTACACTACATATTCACTAATATTAGTGTACACTTATCACTATACTTACTAACACAACTAATTATCAGCACTCTGATAATTATCACAACAACAACAAACACAAACACTAGGCTTTCATGGCCAATTCATAAGACACAACATGTATATACTCAACCATGTTCAACAATCTCAAATAAACCAAGCAATCATACCAAAATCTCAAACACATAAGGGTTTCAAAGGAAAACCCACACATTTTGATAACTTATCCATTCCAAACATATTCATCACTTCCCACACCTTAGTCTTTAATATTACTAAGTCCAAATCCACTTTCAAAACCTTAGACACACTCTATTAATTCCTAACAGCCATTCTAAGCATTATATAACACATACTCACACAATATGATGCCCTTAACAAAAATCACCATGTTAGGTTTTACTCAAGCTTTTCTTAAACAACAACAACATTTTCGAAAATCCCAAAACATAGATAAACATCATATAACTTCAATTAAACATGCTAGCAACATCACTTAGCATCAAATAAGCATAACATGACCATTAACAACTTTAATCATAAAAACTTTCTATCAAAACCTAGATAAAGTGAAAGGAGAAGTTTGGGATGGAGAAATAGACATTCTCCCCTTCTCAAAATCACTTGTGAATAAGCAATACTACCTCTCTTACCTAGCAAACTCAAGCTTTCCACTTGCCCTAGCTTCCTCTTGCTTTTCCCCTTCTCTTTCACGTTCTCCTTCTCTTTCACGTTTTTCTTCTTCTCCACAAAGACAATGAATAGTGATTCACAAAGTCTTTGTGTTAATCTTTATAATCCAATCAAATCAATCATGGCCATCCATTCCTTACTAACTCTCAAGGACCAATCCTAGCCTTCTATTTTCATCTAAGCTCACTAAATCTCATCCACTTGATCATTACTACTTATTCATGACCAAGCCCATTACTATTCACGCCCTAGGCCCAATTTCACCCAAAACTCTAAAAAACTCGATTACGAACTTATCCTCGCGCCAAATAATTATTTCTCGATTACGAGAAAATATTTTTAAATGCAAATCCATAAAATAAAATATATAAAAATATAACATACGAAAATAGGGTCGTTACAACTCTACCCCCCTAAAAAGAATTTTCGCCCTCGAAAATACCTGAAAACAACTCTGGATAGGAGTCCCGCATCTTGCTCTCAAGCTCCCACGTCGCATATTCACCGGCTGGGCCTCCCCAAACGACTTTCACCGATGAAATCTCTTTGTTCCTGAGCCTCTTCATCTCTTGTCCTTCAATCCTTAAGGGTACCGTTGCAACCGTTAAATTCTCTCTCACTTGTATCTCGTCCGACTCAATCACATGTGACGGATCCGATACGTATTTCCTTAATTGAGACACGTGAAAAACGTCATGTAGATTTGACAACGACGGCGGTAACGCAATCCTATACGCCACCTTCCCAATCCTCTTCAAAATCTGATACGGACCAATGAACCTCGATGCTAACTTCTTCGATTTCAAAGCCCGTCCAATACCCGTAGTCGATGTAACTCTTAGAAACACATAATCTCCTTCTTGAAATTCTATATCCTTTCTTCTCTTGTCGGCATAGCTTTTCTGGCGACTCTGCGACGCTCTCATCTTTTCTTGGATCATCTTGATCTTCTCGGTCGTTTGTTGCACAATCTCAGGTCCAAGCACCACACTTTCTCCCGATTCAAACCAACACAAAGGTGTTCTACATCTTCTCCCATACAACGCTTCAAAAGGTGCCATACCAATGCTCGAATGAAAATTGTTGTTATACGTAAACTCAATCAATGGTAAGCAAGCTTCCCAACTCACTCCTTGTTCCAAAATGCACGATCTTAATAAATCCTCCAATGATTGAATCGTCCTCTCTGACTGACCATCCGTCTGCGGGTGATAAGCAGAACTCATCCGCAAATTAGTCCCCAACGCCTCTTGCAAACTCTCCCAAAACCTTGAAGTAAAACGGGGATCTCGATCTGATACGATACTCGACGGAATTCCATGCAATCTCACGATTTGCTCAACATAAATCTCAGCCAACTTCGGTACTAGCATACCGGTCTTGATAGCTATGAAATGAGCAGACTTTGTTAACCTGTCGACAACTACCCAAATCATATTGTTACCTTTCGACGTCTTCGGCAAACCGCTTACAAAATCCATCGCAATACTATCCCATTTCCACTCTGGAATAAACATAGGTTGCAATAGCCCTGACGGCTTCTGATGCTCCACCTTGGACTTCTGACAAGTCAAACACGCGAAAACAAACTCGGCGATCTCTTTCTTCATCCCTTGCCACCAAAACATTTTCCTCAGATCTTGATACATCTTAGTAACACCAGGATGAATACTTAAGTTGCTTCTGTGACCTTCCTCCAAGATCATCCGCTTCAACTCAGGCACATCAGGTACACATAACCTTCCCTGACAACTCATCACGCCTTTCTCATCGATCTCAACGTTTACCTTTTTCCCTTGCTCGATGAGCGTCTTAAGCTTCGTCAATCTCACATCAGACTTTTGCTTTTCCACAACCTCTTCAAGAAAATCATTCGTCAACCTCAACATTCCTAGCTTCACGCTTCTGGTTGTCCTTTCACAAACCAAACTGAGGTCTCTAAACTCTTCAATCAATCTCAGTTCCTTCGCCATCAGAGACGACATATGCAAAGACTTCCTACTCAACGCATCGGCTACCACATTAGCCTTACCCGGGTGATAGCTCAACTCGAAATCATAATCCTTAAGAAACTCTAACCATCTTCTTTGCCTCATATTGAGCTCATTCTGATCAAACAAGTATTTCAGACTCTTGTGATCGCTGAAAACCTCGAACCTTGACCCATACAAGTAGTGCCTCCAAATCTTGAGAACAAACACAACAGCAGCTAGCTCCAAATCATGCGTAGGATAGTTCCTCTCATGAATCTTCAGCTGTCTTGATGCATAAGCAACGACTTGTGTAACACCCCGTTTTCCCCACTTGAAAATTTCATTTAAAATAAATCAGAGTTTCAACCTTGACGGGATGTCGCACTTCGTTTACAATTTATAAATAGGATAATTTGCTATTTATTTCAAAACAGACTTTTCAATAACGTCAAAACCATCGCAGCGGAAATTCAACTTCATAATTAAATCTAAACATCATTAGGCACAAGGCCACATCAAAAACAACGTAGTTTAAAACTCCACTAAATGTGGTTCAACATCAGTTTGAAATTAAAATACATAGCACATGAATTCATCAAAAAGTTTCCCATCCCGTTACATATCAGAGCGACTCCTAATGACACGAGGAATCAACTCACTTCAGCGGTTACTCCTGGTTATCTGCACGTTACCCACGTAGAGGCAACATTCAAACAGAAGGGGTGAGATTCACATTCAATAAACATAAGTACATAATTCATAAAGATGAATTTAACATTTCACATAAACATCATCAAACAACACCATCAGATCTTATACATACATCACACATACACATCATAATCTCACCTCTCAATGCAACATCAAATACAATAACATCGACCGACTCAACAATGCAACATCACTGACTCAAGTATGCAACATGCATGTGGTACCAATTCATCGCAAAATATGTCATAATAGGACATGTCGGGCATACACCCCCATCGTAAATGTCATATAGACATGTCGGGCATACACCCCCATCACTTAATTCATAATGTCATAATAGACATGTCGGGCATACACCCCCATCACTTAATGCATATGTACTGGACTCGACAATGCAACATTTACAACAAATACAACGTCAACAACAACTTCATTATCATATACATCATCATCGTTATCATCATCATCACAACAAAGCATTATCACAGCACATCGTTATCATCACACATCGTTATCACAACACATCATTATCACAATTATCAACAACTTTCATGTTTATACCAAAGACCAATTTAAAACGGAGACGTGTGAAAAAGACGCAAAAACATGAAACAGAGAATGCTGTCACCGTACAATTTCGCTAAGACCTCCTTGGAGTATTTTCATCATAACTCAAAAACTAAAAGTCATTTTCACGTCAAACCAAAGCCACTGGAAAGCTAACAAAATTATCTAAAACCTTCATGTTTACACCCAAGGCCAATTCTGTACCGATCAATACCAGTTTTCGTTTCAAATTCGGAAAAGTTGTGCAGAGAGTCCATAAAAATTCACTGTGACCTACGTGCAGTAATTTGTCCATAACTCAAGTTCTATAAATCGTTTTGACGTCAGACCAACGGCATTAGAAAACTAACATCCATACCTACAACTTTTGTGTTTACACCTAAGACCAATTCTGTACCGATCAATACCAGTTTTTATTTCAAAATTCGGGGCAGAGATAAGAAAACTCAGGAAAAGCAACTTTAACATCAAAATCATCCAACAACTCATTCATCTGACACATGTTTATGAACATTCAAAACTTCATCAATTTATGCATAAGCATGGCACCAATCAGTAACAACACCATAGAATCACAACAAAATCAACATCTCAACATAGAAATCATCAATTTAACATTCCATCATTAGTTTATCATAATCAACAACCCTAATTCCCAAATTCACCAACATCAACATGTTAAATCAAAATTTAGGGATTATGGAACTTAGATTTATAGAAGCTAGTCCCACCCTTACCTTGTTATGAAGAAATCGCCCCCTTCAGCTTTTCCTCTTCTCAAGTTCTTCACCTTCTTCCTTGGCTCTGCTTCTCCTCTTTTCTCTTCTCTGTTTCACGTGAAAACACAACAAATGAAACCTCTTCACGCGTATACCTCTTTTTCTATTCCACTTCCCTCTTTCTTAATTTCCCATAATGCCCTTAATGCCATTTTAATTCTATTTAATCTATTAAATTATATTAATTCATTATAATTCAATAAAATAATAAAATTAAATTCTAGGCGTTACAACTCTCCCCAACTTATAAAATTTTCGTCCTCGAAAATGTACCTCATGCAAATAACTCTGGATAAGACTCCAACATCTTGCTTTCCAGCTCCCACGTCAAGCTTTCACCAGTTGGTCCTCCCCAAACAACTTTCACGAGAGGAATCTCTTTGCCCCTCAACTTCTTCATCTCACGGCCTTCAATCCTCAGTGGTAATGTCTCCACCGTAAGATTGTCTCTAACCTGCACATCATCTCTCGGAATCACATGAGAGGGATCTGCAACATACTTCCGAAGTTGCGACACGTGAAACACATCATGCAAATTTGAAAGATGCGGTGGTAATCCCACTCTATAAGCAACTGTTCCTATCCTTTCTGATATCTGATAAGGACCAATGAACTTCGGAGTCAGCTTCTTCGATTTCAATGCACGTCCAACACCAGTCATCGGAGTGACTCTCAAAAACACATGATCACCTTCTTGGAACTCAAGGTCTTTTCTTCGCTTATCATGATAACTTTTCTGCCGACTCTGCGATGCTTTCATCTTCTCTTGTATCAATTTGACCTTCTCAGTAGTTTGCTGAATAATTTCTGGTCCCACAATTGCACTCTCACCAGCCTCGAACCAACACAAAGGAGTTCTGCACCTCCTACCATACAATGCCTCAAAAGGTGTCATTCCAATGCTAGAATGGTAACTGTTGTTATAAGTGAACTCTATCAACGGTAGATGACTATCCCAAGCTCCACCCTGCTCAAGAACACATATTCTCAACAAATCTTCGAGTGATTGAATCGTCCTTTCCGACTGACCATCTGTTTGCGGATGATAAGCCGAGCTCAACCTCAATTTAGAACCCAATGCTTCCTGCAAACTCTTCCAAAATCTAGAAGTAAATCTTGGATCTCTGTCTGACACAATACTCGACGGAACACCATGCAACTTCACAATCTCTCGAATGTAAATCTCTGCCAACTGCGACACAGGATAACTAATATTTATCGGAAGGAAATGCGCAGACTTCGTCAACCTATCCACAATCACCCAAATTGAATCATGTCCTCTCTGAGTATTCGGCAAACTCGTCACAAAATCCATGGATATACTATCCCACTTCCACTCTGGCACATCCAACGGTGTCAACAACCCAGCAGGTTTCTGATGCTCAACCTTCGACTTCTGACAAGTCAAACATGAATACACAAATTGAGCCACATCTCGCTTCAAACCAGACCACCAAAACAGCTTCTTCAAATCATGATACATTTTTGTAGCTCCCGGATGAATACTCAAGTTACTTCTGCGACTTTCCTCAAGAATCATCTTCTTCATCTCATCGTTATCAGGTATACAAATTCTGCCTCTAAACCTCAACACTCCTTGATCATCAATTTTGAAATCACTACCCTCAGCCTCATTCATCAAATCCACCAACTTCACATCTACTTTCTGAGCTTCTCTGATATTACTCAAAAATTCATTGTTAATCTTCAACATACCCAACTTCACACTCTGAGGTGCCAATTCACAAACCAAACTCATATCTCTGAATTGTTCAAGCAACTCAAACTCTTTAACCATCATAGCAGACATATGCAAGGTTTTCCTGCTCAAAGCATCAGCAACAACGTTAGCTTTACCTGGATGATAATTCAGTCCAAAATCATAATCCTTCAACAGTTCAAGCCATCTTCGCTGCCTCATATTTAGCTCCTTCTGATCAAATAGATACTTCAAACTTTTATGATCACTAAACACCTCAAATCTTGAACCATATAAATAGTGTCTCCAAATCTTCAGCACAAATACCACTGCGGCCAACTCAAGATCATGCGTAGGATAGTTCCGTTCATGAATTCTCAACTGTCTTGATGCATAAGCCACTACTTTACCATCTTGCATAAGCACACCACCTAATCCCAACTTGGACGCGTCACAATACACCACAAAAGGCTCATCTGGCTTCGGCAAAATCAAGATTGGAGCCGTCGTCAAACGCTGCTTCAATTCATTAAAACTGGTTTCACAATGAACATCCCACACAAAAGCTCAACTCCACTATCTTCTTCAACAGAAGAAAAACGCACCGACTTATTAAAACAGTTAATATGAACACGGTTATACTCCAACCAGTTCATACCAAGGATGACATCCATTCCACTCAAAGGTAAACAAACCAAATCAACTTCAAAATCTCGACCAAACATAGACAATGGACATCTCAGACACACTAGCGAAGTAGTCACCGAACCCATAGATGGAGTTTCGACAACCATTTCCCCATTCATACTAGATAACACAAGACCCAACTTAGATGCACAATCAGCAGCAATAAAACAATGAGTAGCACCAGTATCAATAATAGCAATTAAAGGAGTACCATTAATGAAACAAGTACCTCTGATCAAACGGTCTTCATTAGTTGTCTGGGCACCAGCTAGAGCAAACACTTTTCCACTATTCTGAGGCTTCTTGGGTTTCTTGCACTGAGTACTAGTATGACCTTCCTCATTACAGTTGAAACAGACAACGTCATTAAACTTACAATCTGCAACTACATGCCCTTTCTTGCCACAGCGGAAACATCTTTTCACTTCAACATTGCAAGTAGTACTCTTATGACCCTTCTCACCACATTGGTAGCAAACAATCTCAGTCGGAGTTTCTTTCCTCTTGGGTCTCCTCTCATCATTCACCTTCTGCTTACCCTTATCAGCTGGAGCACTGTAAGGTTTAGGACGGTTCTGTTGATTCTTTCCCCTCCGCTCATTCATAATTTTGTAATGAGCTTTGGTGTCCTCTTCGTAAATCCTGCAGCTACTCACCAACTCAGAAAACCGACGGATCTTCTGGTAACCAATGGCCCGCTTAATCTCAGCACGCAGACCATTCTCAAACTTGATACACTTCGAAAACTCAGCTGTCTCAGGTGTATAATGCGGGTAAAATTTCGCCAGCTCCACAAATTTCGCAGCATACTCTGTCACCGTCATATCACCCTGCTTCAATTCAAGGAATTCGATCTCCTTCTTTCCACGGACATCCTCTGGAAAATACCTGTTCAGGAACTCTCTCCTAAACACATCCCAAGTCACTACCTCGCCCCCATTCGCAACCAATCATCAGCTTCTTCTGCCAACATGTGTGTGCCAAAGCGCACCATCTGAGCATCACTGCACGGCATGACTCGGAAAATTCTTTCCACCTCTTTTAGCCAAGTCTGTGCTCCATCAGGATCATACCTCCCTTTGAAAGTAGGCGGATGATTCTTCAGGAACATGTCCAGCATTCTCACTCCATCATTACCTCCAGCACCAGCATTCGGATGTTGCCCCACAGCTTGAGCAACGGCATGCAACGCAGCAGCAATAGCAGCACCTTGTCCTCTTCCAGCCATATTCTAAAATCTACACAGCAGACAACAATCAAACATCAACATCACAATGATAGTATTTAGCTATCACGCGACACAAGGGACTCAAGACTCATCTAATTAGTCGGACGGACCGACCTGCTCTGATACCAATTGTAACACCCCGTTTTCCCCACTTGAAAATTTCATTTAAAATAAATCAGAGTTTCAACCTTGACGGGATGTCGCACTTCGTTTACAATTTATAAATAGGATAATTTGCTATTTATTTCAAAACAGACTTTTCAATAACGTCAAAACCATCGCAGCGGAAATTCAACTTCATAATTAAATCTAAACATCATTAGGCACAAGGCCACATCAAAAACAACGTAGTTTAAAACTCCACTAAATGTGGTTCAACATCAGTTTGAAATTAAAATACATAGCACATGAATTCATCAAAAAGTTTCCCATCCCGTTACATATCAGAGCGACTCCTAATGACACGAGGAATCAACTCACTTCAGCGGTTACTCCTGGTTATCTGCACGTTACCCACGTAGAGGCAACATTCAAACAGAAGGGGTGAGATTCACATTCAATAAACATAAGTACATAATTCATAAAGATGAATTTAACATTTCACATAAACATCATCAAACAACACCATCAGATCTTATACATACATCACACATACACATCATAATCTCACCTCTCAATGCAACATCAAATACAATAACATCGACCGACTCAACAATGCAACATCACTGACTCAAGTATGCAACATGCATGTGGTACCAATTCATCGCAAAATATGTCATAATAGGACATGTCGGGCATACACCCCCATCGTAAATGTCATATAGACATGTCGGGCATACACCCCCATCACTTAATTCATAATGTCATAATAGACATGTCGGGCATACACCCCCATCACTTAATGCATATGTACTGGACTCGACAATGCAACATTTACAACAAATACAACGTCAACAACAACTTCATTATCATATACATCATCATCGTTATCATCATCATCACAACAAAGCATTATCACAGCACATCGTTATCATCACACATCGTTATCACAACACATCATTATCACAATTATCAACAACTTTCATGTTTATACCAAAGACCAATTTAAAACGGAGACGTGTGAAAAAGACGCAAAAACATGAAACAGAGAATGCTGTCACCGTACAATTTCGCTAAGACCTCCTTGGAGTATTTTCATCATAACTCAAAAACTAAAAGTCATTTTCACGTCAAACCAAAGCCACTGGAAAGCTAACAAAATTATCTAAAACCTTCATGTTTACACCCAAGGCCAATTCTGTACCGATCAATACCAGTTTTCGTTTCAAATTCGGAAAAGTTGTGCAGAGAGTCCATAAAAATTCACTGTGACCTACGTGCAGTAATTTGTCCATAACTCAAGTTCTATAAATCGTTTTGACGTCAGACCAACGGCATTAGAAAACTAACATCCATACCTACAACTTTTGTGTTTACACCTAAGACCAATTCTGTACCGATCAATACCAGTTTTTATTTCAAAATTCGGGGCAGAGATAAGAAAACTCAGGAAAAGCAACTTTAACATCAAAATCATCCAACAACTCATTCATCTGACACATGTTTATGAACATTCAAAACTTCATCAATTTATGCATAAGCATGGCACCAATCAGTAACAACACCATAGAATCACAACAAAATCAACATCTCAACATAGAAATCATCAATTTAACATTCCATCATTAGTTTATCATAATCAACAACCCTAATTCCCAAATTCACCAACATCAACATGTTAAATCAAAATTTAGGGATTATGGAACTTAGATTTATAGAAGCTAGTCCCACCCTTACCTTGTTATGAAGAAATCGCCCCCTTCAGCTTTTCCTCTTCTCAAGTTCTTCACCTTCTTCCTTGGCTCTGCTTCTCCTCTTTTCTCTTCTCTGTTTCACGTGAAAACACAACAAATGAAACCTCTTCACGCGTATACCTCTTTTTCTATTCCACTTCCCTCTTTCTTAATTTCCCATAATGCCCTTAATGCCATTTTAATTCTATTTAATCTATTAAATTATATTAATTCATTATAATTCAATAAAATAATAAAATTAAATTCTAGGCGTTACAACTTGTCCCTTCTGCATCAACACACCACCTAGACCCATCTTCGACGCATCACAATAAACCACGAACGGTTCCTTCGGATTTGGCAGAATTAGCACAGGTGCAGATGTCAACCTCCTCTTCAGCTCTTGGAAACTCTGCTCACACTTGTCATCCCAAATGAAAGCTTGACTCTTCCTAGTCAACTGCGTCAACGGCAACGCCAACTTTGAAAATCCTTCGATGAACCTCCGATAGTAACCGGCCAAACCAAGAAAACTTCGGATCTCAGTAACAGACTCCGGCGTTCCCCAATCTTGCACGGCCTCTACCTTAGCAGGATCCACTGCTATACCACCACTTGAAATGACGTGACCCAAAAAGCTAACTTTATGCAACCAAAATTCACACTTAGAAAATTTTGCATAAAGCTTCTTCTCGCGCAACACCTCCAACACAATCCTCAAATGCTCGGCATGTTCCTCTTCCGTCTTCGAGTATACCAAAATATCGTCTATGAAGACCACCACGAATCGATCCAAAAAGGAATGAAATATACGATTCATATATTCCATAAACACTCCAGGTGCATTAGTAACTCCAAAAGGCATAACAGCGTACTCGTAGTGACCATACCTTGTCCTGAAAGCAGTCTTCGGTATATCCTCCTCCTTAACTCTTATCTGGTGATATCCCGATCTCAAATCAATCTTGCTGAACACACAGGCTCCCACTAACTGATCCATCAAATCGTCTATCCTCGGAAGTGGATACTTATTCTTGATAGTTGCTTTATTCAACTGGCGATAGTCGATGCACAGACGCATACTACCATCTTTCTTCTTTACCAACAGAACCGGCGCACCCCACGGCGATACACTCGGTCTTACAAACTTTTTCTCTAACAATTCCTCCAATTGTTCCTTCAACTTTTCTAGTTCAGCAGCTGACATACGATACGGCGCCATTGATATTGGACTAGTACCAGGTACTATGTCAATTGCGAATTCAACCTCTCTCTCGGGTGGTAAATCCAAAATGTCATCTGGAAAAACATCTGTGAAATCACGCACCACCGGCAACGCATCAACCTCAATCTTCTCTTCCACTCTCAACGAAGCAAACATAGCAAACACGTCCTCTTGAGCCTTCACTGATCTTACCACTTCTCGACAACACATGAGCTTCGAACACAACTCTGGCTCCAGTCTTGGGAACATAACCGTCTTCTTACCACAGTTGATATGAACCCGATTAAATTCTAACCAGTTCATACCAAAGATAACGTCTATTCCGCTCAACGGAATGCAGACTAAATCCATTCCAAAGTGTCGACCATACATAGTGACTGAACAGTCAACACAGACTAGAGTAGTCGATACCGAACCACTTGCAGGCGTTTCTATAACCATGCGTCCCATCATATTTTCTACTCTAAGACCCAACCTCTTAACGCAATCCACAGAAATAAACGAGTGGGTAGCACCCGTATCAATAATAGCAGACAAAGGAGTATTATTGATAAAGCATGTACCTCTGATCAAGTTGTCCGCCTTCGCATCACCACCATCTAAAGCAAACACTTTTCCTCCAGCCGCTCTAGGCTTCTTACACACGTTGCTCTTATGACCCGCTTCTTTGCAGTTGAAGCACATAATACCCTTCTTGCACTGATCAGCTTTGTGGTTAGGATCACCACACTTGAAACATTTTCCATCATTCTTCGGGCACTCAAAAAAACGATGTCCCGGTTGTCCACACTTAAAGCAATTCCTATTACCTCCAAACTTGTCACCACTACTCCCACCTTCATCTGGTTTCTTCCCACCTCTGCCATACGGTTTACCTCTAGCCATGTCCTTTCCCCTCTTCTCATTCGCGGCTTTGTAGTAATTAGCTTTAGCTTTACTGTCCTTATCACATATTCGGCTCTTATTCACCAACATCGGAAAATTCCTGATCTCGCTAAACCCAATCAACTGCTTGATGTCTGGCCTCAGCCCATTTTCAAACTTTACGCACTTGTCTTCCTCAGCTTCCATCGTGTTGTAATGAGGAGCAAAACGACACAAATCTTCAAACTTGGCCGCATATTCAGAAACAGATAAACTCCCCTGCTTGAGCTCCATGAACTCAATCACCTTACGGTTCCTCTCGTCTGCCGGAAAATACTTGGTTAAAAACTCTCTCCGGAAACGAGCCCAAGTAACCAAAGCTCCACCAGCTCCCAACCTCTGACTAGCGTTTCCCCACCAATGATCGGCCTCATCATGGAGAACATACCCTCTTAACAATACCTTATGCGCGTCCAGACAACGCATAGCCCCGAAAATTCTCTCAATTCCTTCCAACCAAGTCTGAGCTCCATCTGGATCGTATCCTCCCTTGAAGATAGGCGGTTTGTTGTTCATAAACCTCTCGAGCCTCAGCTCATCTTCCCCGCCTCCTCTAGCTTGTTGTGCGGCTCTATCCGCGGTCCTACTAGCAGCCTCCTGAGCCATGGCATCTGCCATCCGCTCCATCGCGTCCGCAAGTGCTCGTTGCGTCATATCTACACACTACCAATCACCACATAACACAGTGAGAACACAGTGTTTAAGGAAACACATGTTACACAAAGGGTATACTAAACTTAATTGATCCAATGGATCGACCTGCTCTGATACCACCTATTGTAACACCCTAACCCTTAATCGCCGATTATTAACTTTAATAAAAAAAAAAAAAAACGTTAAGGACATAGGAAGTTACAACATAATGAAAACGCATTTTCATAAACATCAACAGATCAAAATATATTTGATTCACATACAGCAGCGGAAAAAAATAATAACAAACAGAGACGTGCGAAAAAGATACAAAACATGAAACAGAAAATGCTGTCACAGTACAATTTCACTAAGACCTCCTGGGAGTATTTTCATCATAACTCAAAAACTAAAAATCATTTTCACGCCAAACCAAAGCCACTGGAAAGCTAACAAAATTATCTAAAACTTTCATGTTTACACCCAAGGCCAATTCTGTACCGATCAGTACCAGTTTTTGTTTTGAATTCGGAAAAGTTGTGCAGAAAATCAGACTAACAGCATTAGAAAAACTAACATCCAAATCTACAACAGAGGCCATTGCCAAATTATACATACACGTTCAGATACCCAAAGTAGTGTTACAACTATCAGAGCCCTAAACTCTAACTAGGATACAACACCTAGTACAAAAAAAAGTAAGGATAGCTAAGCTATGCCCTCACCACTACGCAAGTTTCTAAACAGCAAAGAGCTACTCCTCGACGATAGCCTCGTCACCCTGATATTCTGGATCCCCAAAGATCCAGCAAATAACACAAAACAGAGAGTGTTAGTATCACAACCAATAAACATGTATAAATAACACATTATTATACATAACCAAAACACAACACGTAATCGACAAAACACAAAACTCATCAACCCCACACGAAGCACAAAACTCGTCAACCCCACACGAAGCACAAAACTCATCAACCCCACACGAAGCACAAAACTCATCAACCCCACACGAAGCACAAAACTCATCAACCCCACACGAAGCACAAAACTCATCAACCCCACACGAAGCACAAAACTCATCAACCCCACACGAAGCACAAAACTCATCAATAACAATTATCACCTAACAACCATTATGCACACATAATGTCACAAAGGATGCATGCCTCAAATGCATTCTCTAATGCATGTGGTACCAAATCATTTTGGATAAACTTATATCCTTATCAAGCACTCTTGATAACCAAGCACTCTTGGATTTCATATCCGCACACGGATATCATCGAATAACCCGCTCCGGGTATCATACAATCATGAAATGCATGATGATTCACTTAGCAAATATATGATACTTACACTACATATTCACTAATATTAGTGTACACTTATCACTATACTTACTAACACAACTAATTATCAGCACTCTGATAATTATCACAACAACAACAAACACAAACACTAGGCTTTCATGGCCAATTCATAAGACACAACATGTATATACTCAACCATGTTCAACAATCTCAAATAAACCAAGCAATCATACCAAAATCTCAAACACATAAGGGTTTCAAAGGAAAACCCACACATTTTGATAACTTATCCATTCCAAACATATTCATCACTTCCCACACCTTAGTCTTTAATATTACTAAGTCCAAATCCACTTTCAAAACCTTAGACACACTCTATTAATTCCTAACAGCCATTCTAAGCATTATATAACACATACTCACACAATATGATGCCCTTAACAAAAATCACCATGTTAGGTTTTACTCAAGCTTTTCTTAAACAACAACAACATTTTCGAAAATCCCAAAACATAGATAAACATCATATAACTTCAATTAAACATGCTAGCAACATCACTTAGCATCAAATAAGCATAACATGACCATTAACAACTTTAATCATAAAAACTTTCTATCAAAACCTAGATAAAGTGAAAGGAGAAGTTTGGGATGGAGAAATAGACATTCTCCCCTTCTCAAAATCACTTGTGAATAAGCAATACTACCTCTCTTACCTAGCAAACTCAAGCTTTCCACTTGCCCTAGCTTCCTCTTGCTTTTCCCCTTCTCTTTCACGTTCTCCTTCTCTTTCACGTTTTTCTTCTTCTCCACAAAGACAATGAATAGTGATTCACAAAGTCTTTGTGTTAATCTTTATAATCCAATCAAATCAATCATGGCCATCCATTCCTTACTAACTCTCAAGGACCAATCCTAGCCTTCTATTTTCATCTAAGCTCACTAAATCTCATCCACTTGATCATTACTACTTATTCATGACCAAGCCCATTACTATTCACGCCCTAGGCCCAATTTCACCCAAAACTCTAAAAAACTCGATTACGAACTTATCCTCGCGCCAAATAATTATTTCTCGATTACGAGAAAATATTTTTAAATGCAAATCCATAAAATAAAATATATAAAAATATAACATACGAAAATAGGGTCGTTACATAATGAACATTGAGAAAAGAGAGAATCCTCTCCCACCGAAAAAGTCAAACCAAGCCAATCCAATTGTGTGTGACACTCCTAAAAAAGCAAAGCAAGAATTTCAAGTTATTGCGGAAGATGAAGATGGTTCAAATTGACTTGATGCGATATGACTGATTTTTTGTTTTTGTCGGTGTTCATCCTTTTTTTTGGTTGATATTACACCGACATATTTTTTGTGGTCGATATTGTAACGCCAATTTTTTGTGGCCAATATATAACTAACATATTAATATATATATATATATATATATATATATATATATATATATATATATATATATATATATATATATAACTTTTATGTTATTGGTTATAATGTTTCCGCATTTGATATATATATTGGTTATTACGTTTAATTTAATATTATTCTAATGTTTGATATTTCATAAACTTTTGTGAAGTTAAACATGTCTGAGGTTGCACAAATTGAAGCTCATGTTCGGTACTCTGCTTTCAAAAAGACAATTAAGGTTTTCCTAACTCCGACCGACACTATGGATGAGTTGGCACAACTTAACAGTTATTTTCTCCATGTTGGTGAAAATCATCATACATGTCATGTATTTGCTCAGATACCAATTTATGACCTGGGGCAGATAAAGATGAAGACATGTGGAAAACGGTCTATTGGCCTCGGCTTATTCGTGACGATAGTGACATTGGATTTATGTTTAGGCATTTTGTTAAAAATAATGTATTATATCTTTGTGTTCGTTCCAACTGTATGTGCAACGAATGTCGGTAGAGATTTCATGTAATATTATGTAATGTGTTGTTGAATGTCAAACACTATTTATGTTTTTGGTGAATTTTAAACATTCGTGTAATGTTAACGAAATGTCGAATTGATTTTATTTTGGTCAATTGTAAAAGATTATGTAATGTTCTTGCTTTATGAATGATTATAATTGATGTATGATTTGTACTGCCTTTGGAATTGCTGTTTTGGATTACAGGTAATAAATCGGCCGAAAAATGGCTTGCTTGCAAAAATAGCAGGTTCTGTTCTGCATAATTGCTCGCAGCGGCAGTTAACTGCCGATGGTACCATCGGTTGTTAACTGCCGATGGGTCCGGCGGCAGTTAACTGCCGATGCATTATCCCAGCGGCAGTTAACTGCCGCCGGGGTAAAACCGTCATTTACTGGTGTGTTTTAGCCTTCTTTGAAGTGGAAAAAGCAATGTTCTTAGAAATATCATGTGATAAATTCTAAATGGGCCAACAAAGAACTAAGTTTTAAGTATTTTTTTACTTAATGAACCCCTAATTTTATATATTGTGGGGCCCAAATTTTGAATTTATTTTTTAGGCCTAGGACAGTTGCTCTCCTCGCTCTGCCCCAGATACGGCCCTGAAATTATCCAAACAAAGAGATAACCTTTGTTCAATATTTTTCATTCATTAACTACATGAATCAGTTTAGATGGTTAATGAGTACCTCTAAGATCGATAAATTGTTTGAAAAAATCCAAATTCAATTTTTAATAGGAATATACTTTACTTTTCTTCAAACCAAACTTCCCATTATTAGATTTTTTTTCTCTAAGAATCGGAGGTTAAAATTATATATTATATTTTGTCAAACAATATCACATTTTTACTGAGTATATAATAGATATGTTTGAGGCCGCGTGTCCATAATAGGTCCATCTATCTATCTATCACACTTGCTGTCTACGCTGAAATGAGCCATGAAATTGAAAGACACTCATGTACGTACCTTTTTAGTGGCCATGACCATATGTGATACATTTCATTATCAATCATAGTCTTACTTTTAATTATAGTAACGTAGCGATTGTCTAATTCTTTAGAAGAATCACTGAATCACATCACATACAACTAATTTGGATTAGACCAAAATATATGGAACGTGACAAACTAGCTAAAAAAATAGGATGTGGCGCTTCTGCCTACCATTTTATGGAGAATTAATATCAGTTGTTATCATCTCATTATTGGACTGATTAAGAACACAACACATGAGGTTGCGATTCTTTTAAATAAACTATAGGATATGATTGAAGAGTGCATTGGGTGCATGCAGTCCATATCTAGATTTGAAGATCCAGAATAGTATAATTAATTAATTAATGGTAGTTAAGCCATGATCACGTATACGCACAATAGATGCTTTATATAGGATGTACGTGTGTCTTGGGATAATATTGTTATTCATAGTACATATTTTTTTAGGAGATGGAAAGTAAAAGAAACAAACAAAAGGAATCAAGAAAGAAAACGATTACAACATCAACCATCAACACAAGCTCGAGGACAAACGGAGAAGAAGTTGAGCTAGCGGAACGTTGCGAATTCAGAACATCTTTGAAATTGAAGCGCAACAATAATTTGGTTACGGAATTTAGATTATTCTAGTGTGTCCATAAAACTATATTGCAAGCTAGTTATCGATAAAATTGTGTGTAACCCAATCCACAATCCAAATTCAATTCTAGTTTGTATGTTTGTAAAGATTCTTCGCAAATACTATTAGACTTTAGGATAGATTTTAATAGAAGACAAACTAAATATGTTACTCGCGTGTTAGCTAGAGTGTCATTGTCTTAGCTGGTTATCAAAATTTTGATTACATCCCTTTGAAACTAGTTTAATGAATGAAATGAGTTAATTTTATTTTTTATTTTTTTGAATCTAAAGGAGAAATAGTACAAATATAAAGTTTGCTAGATATATATAGTAACAAAAAAACACCAAAGCACTTGAATACAAAGAAAGGATGCACTTGATATCAAGAAATTATATATAAAAAATAATAATAATAATCAAAAGTTGTACTCCTCTGCTAAGCCACTCCTAGCACTACAAGGTCAAGATGAAATGTTGGCAACCTTTAAACAAAAAGTCATGATCCTCTGAAACAATGGAACAAACCGACCCACACACAAACTGCAAATTCCACTACTTACAATGCTCAATCAACACATAAAATTGGTCCACCATTGTTCCATACCTTACCCACAACCTTTTGTTTTTGTCTTAAACCATCACCAAGATTAAATTTTAACATGATCAATCAAATGTGCAACGAATCTTTCATTATGTCCAAATATTTAATTATTATACTCTTTTAAATTGCTCTAAATACAAGTCAGCCATATTACATAGCTTTTCTCTTAACTTATTAACCAAATGTAAACCACTAGAAGGCTGAACATGGTTGAAAGCATGTGACTGATTTCGCAATGACTAGAATTGATTTTAATAAAATTGGTTTTATCTAAATTTATTTTGATTAAAAATTAATTGAACGTAAATTCATATATGTTTGTCTATATTGACATAACATAATAGTGATTCTTATCAATTCACGCTTTGTCTCTACCCCATCCCCATAAAAATAACATTAAAAAATATTCAATTTGAAAAATGATACTTGAAGGAGTCTTGAAAAAAGGGAAGTAGATCAATAAGGTTGGCAAGACAACTTTAATGAGAATAAGGCGCCATCCATCGACAAATCTCTATACTTTCAAATAAATAATCCATTTTTAATATTTCCATCAAAGGATGCCAAAAAGATAACCTTGGCATTTTGCTGCCAATTGAAATGCCAAGATATTTGAAAGGTGTTTAACCTTCCTTACAATTAAGAACTCTTGCAGCTTCTTCCAACTATGAGTTTCTCACATTGACCCAATGAAAAAACTTTTATGAAAATTCTCTTTTATCATTTTCTCAACTTTTTCTCCTAAAATTAAAGCTTTGTTTGGATTGATGTAATAGAATGGAGTGGAGTGATATGAAGTTAAATTTCATTGTTTGAATTTGTAAAAAATGAATGGAATGGAACATAATGGAATCCATTCCATCTCATACCACTCATTTCTTCAATTTTTCATTCCCCAATTTAGGGTATATGCAATGGAATAGAGCCTCATAATTATATAATTACAACTTTACCCCGATTCTCTTATTTCATTGAACCATTTATTCTTCTCCTTTATCTTTTCGTTTACCTGCCGCTGTGCCTTCATCATGAGTTCTCTAATCTATATATTCACGCCTCAATGCGTACTATGTTTTGTGGAATAGTTTCTTGTCTGTTGTAATGAAAAAGTTGGATCTGATTTGACTTTTGCATTTGCATTTGCACTTGCACTTAGATAATATTTGTTACTAGAAGAAAAGGATTTACTAGATTTACTTTGATTGTTCACGTACAATTAGATTATTTTTAGTCCGTTAAAATTATTGAGAGAGAGGTCTGACTGAACCTTTCAAATAAGAAAGTTTTACTTTTTCACGCGAGGAGACATTGCTATTTGTTAAATCGGTTTCTATATTCAATTTTTTTGGTGTAAATTGGGTATCATTCGCGTGCAACTGCGGAGACTAATCCCTCAAGCATTGTAGGACTCTAATAGGCGGCAAACTCTCCCTAAGAGTTTTAACGCTGCTGCATGCCTAAGGTTAGATTTGAATCGAGGACATTGGTTAAGTTAAAAGAGACATGTGTTATCTTATCTAAGTGCTATTGGGTGGTTTGTATATTCAATTTAATTTGAAGTATCAAACTAGAAGTAAAAATGCATCAAAAAACTAAATAAAATCAATTTAATTTGAAGTATAATTATGTTTCATCTCATTCCGCTCTATTATGTTTAATCAATCCAAACACCTCGAAATAGAATTAGCCTAGACACCTCGAAATAAAGCTAACATTCACCTACAAACATATCATAAAATTTAAACTTTCATCGGCTATCAGAATAAAAAAGGCGATAAAAGATCTCCTGCTTCAAACCTCACCTCAACATAACTTTCTAGTAAACCTACTTTGGGGAATATCTTCATTAGCAAATGAGAAAGTGGAAAAATGACCGATCTACAAGCTATAGCTAGCAAGTTGCCCAAATTATAGGTCTTTTAGGAAAACTCTGGTATTTTAAAGTTCTTTTTTTTTTAACAAATTTTTTAAAGTTTTGATTGATACCGGTATTTTAATTAATTTAAAATTTAAATTCATTTAAAAGTAATCAAATATATAAAAATAAAAAACATGATAATAATTGATTAAATCTTGGATGTTATACCCAACAAAATTTTGAATGTTGATTTTTCAAATGTGCCCAAATTATAGGTAGTAATACTAATAATTAAAGAATGTAAGAAAATATTAAACCAAATATCACCTAACTAGAATGACTTATTAGTTGAAGAGTATCTGTCCATGTAGTAACCACTCTTTTGTTCCCTTGTGTTGTGTAGGGTGCCTCGTGTCTCTGTGTGTGTTTTTTTCCCTCTCTTTTGATCATAAATAAAAAAGTCATCTCCTTTTATGGTATTAATTTGAATTTCCTCTAGAATTAATAAATTGATGTTGGAATATCAATGGTTGATTTTACACTCAGCAGCTTTTGCATCTAAAAATAAGAAATCAAAATATTGAAGCACGTCGTCGGGTGTTGACGGTAGGCAGAATAAGCTTGAGTTGCTTTCTGGATCACCGAAAAAGCAAGACTCCTTATTTTTGTCTGTCAATTGACTTATGTCAGTCATGTGTGACAAATTAAATTAGCTCAACGTAATTATTCATTTGCATATTTTAATGGCTTATTAAACAAAAAACTAGCTAGCAGACAAGTTGTGATAAGACTCTGAGATAAATATAATTCTTGTTCTTGTTAAGCTTGGCGGGTAATTAGGGGCATCAATGAATGAATTTCAGACACAACATTGGCCCATTTTTATTACACGAAAGTGTAGTATACTAGTACTGACACTCTGCTGTACCAACTTGCAACTTGCAACTTGCAACTCGTATTTCTCTTTCAAATTCCTATAAATGGTTCTCATTTTGAAATCTGAATTATCCAATATATTCAATTTATTTACAAATTCAACACCAAACAATTATTTTGGTCTACAATACTAACACCACTTACTCCATTTCAAAATAGTCGACTTAATTTGCCAATATACACTAAAATTAGCGACGAGTCTGGTTTTACCTTCTCGAAGCCAAACCTGAAACTATTAACATAACATACTTTGATTATATTTTTATTTTAATATATAAAGATAAATGATAATATATAAATTGTTGTTGAATGTTATCTCGATGAATAATTAAATATCAAAATTGTTAATTAACATATGTGAAATAATTATTAGATCACAAATTTTAAAGATGGGGGATAATTGAAAAGAAAAACTTGTATATAATTTTAAAAACTGGATAATGATGATTCATTGGGTGCTTTACAGGTAGGATATACCTCAGCAATTGAACTGGTTAATGAATCAAATTTGACCCCACAAAGAGATGGCCCTCTCAGTCTCCTCCACCAAGATACCCCTACAATTATCTGCTTGTTTCTGCAGGCTACTGGATGGGTCCCACTGACCCAAACTTAGACTTCACGGTTTTATGATTGGGCCAACTGAGACTGTGCGGGCCCATCACGTAGAGAATACTAACCCCACCTTTCACTTGTGTGCATTTCGATTTTCGACGATGATTTATTTACTATTATTTTTTTTATTTTAATTAATTATTTTAAAAATTATTGTTAACGAGTTTCTCCGAGTCACTCTATAAGGATCCCAAATTTAGAAATTATACATTTCAAAAGTTAAATATTACAAATTCAAATGCATTGAATACAAGAATTTCATAAAAACTTGCTACTTTTGGTCATTAAAGAGTACTCCGAGGGTACTAGTTAACATTTCCGTTTTAAAAATAATTTTTTCTTAAAATGAATTCAAAATATCATGACTTATTTTTTTCAGCTATAAAAATAATAATTTTATTAATATAAAATAATTAATTCAATGGAAAATTATTATTATTTATTTCAATAGTAAAAACTATTTTGAGTTTTGACACATTTTTTTATAAATAAAGTTGCTTATAACATTTCATTGATAATAAGATAGTCAATACAACTTGAGATATTAAAATGAATAGTAAAACTAGTTAATAATGTGGCCTCTTATCCAAGAGCATGAACTACCGCATTGATTTGTGGCAAAATAAACTCAACCCGCAAGTTTGCGAAGGAAGTTGTAAACTAGGTGATGTCGGTCTTATTTGAATGGAAGACATCATTCATTGAATGATCTTAGAATCAACCTCAAAATCAATATTATCAAATTGCACATAAAATTGAATTAGCCTCGAACTCAACCTCGACAATAATATGACCAAATTGATTTTTGACACATAAAAATAGTATATTTTGTGGATTTAATTTCTAGACACCGACAATGTAAACTTTTTTGCATATGCTTTCAATCAAATCATATCATAAACATTTTAAAAACTTATCTATAAATTTACATATTTTAATGTAATTTAATTGAATGCATGTATGAATATTCTTTTATACTCTCAGCAAATTAATCTTTTATTTTATTTGAGTCAAGTTTAAGTTGCTTAGCCCCTGTACAAACACGGGCTTCATGACCTTCAACTTCACCCATATTCCTGCTGTCTCCAATGACTATGAGATATTTTCTTATCTACATTTCAATTATTCTTCTATACCATCATTTTCTCTTTGTTTCCAAGAATTGAACCACCAACCGAATAAAGTTATTAGTTATAAAGAAATTGGTCCTAACATATACTCTACTCAAACTTTAGATACCACCTAAATTCTAGTCTATATCATTAACAAATATTACTACTCTCGAAATTTTGAGGACACCATACATGAACAAACAATCCAACATGGCATTTTTATAATCAAACAGCTAAAACTCATAAACTACTTACACATTACCTTATACTTGGTACCACATAATATTTGCTTCATTTATTATTATACAACCATTGAGTAAATTTCTTTATTATCATATCCAACACAAGTGCAATTTATTATCCATGAAAATGACACCCCTTAAAATCATTATTTGATCCAGCCTAAAAGCTTCATAGGTCCAAGTTGGGATATACAAAAAATAGTACCCCAACTAAGCTTCACAAGATTCACAATTACCTCACATATACAGAACCCTTTTTCATGCAATCATCAATTATTATTTTACGAACCAGATTTTTTTTTCAGTGCCATATGATCCCTTTTATTAATTTTATTTTTGTAGCAATCTTTTTTCACTTTTCACAATCTGTTTTAACTGAACCCCAAAACAAATACAAATGCCAAAAAAGTACTCTTCTCACGTGAGTCATTTACCGTAGCAAGCAAATGTTGACTTTATTTTATACATAACAACTCAACTAAAATAGAAAAAAAAAATAAAAAAAACCACCTTGCACGCACTATGCAGAAGGATATATCTATATATATAAGTATATAACACAGACACACACAGAGACCAAAGTTACGATTCTCTCCGCCAAAAAACAACAACTGCATTCAAAAGGGTGTTTCTTTCAAAGTTCAATCGTCTTCTCATTCACACATCACAAAAAAACAAAGTGTTCATAAATGACACATTTTTCGTTTTATTCATAGAAAATAAACATAATAAAACATACCCTTTTGCTTGTTTTGTTGTTTTTTTAAGATTTTTAGAGGTTACGTTACAGTTATGGCCAACACAAAAAACAGAGAACCAAAGGTTTCCTCTGTTTTCCTCTGTTTCTTAATTTTCTATGTGACAGTTTTGTTGAACTGTAACCATGTTTATGGTCAGACATCAACTGTTTTTGCCTGTGATGTTACCAAGAACACGAATGTATCAAGTTATGGATTCTGTGACAAGTCATTGTCTGTGGAAGATAGGGTTTCAGACTTGGTGAAGAGACTAACATTGCAAGAGAAGATAGGTAACCTTGGAAACTCTGCTGTTGAAGTGAGTAGACTTGGGATACCAAAGTATGAATGGTGGTCTGAAGCACTGCATGGAGTCTCTAACATTGGTCCTGGCACACATTTTTCAAGTTTGGTTCCAGGTGCTACTAGTTTTCCTATGCCTATTCTTACAGCAGCTTCTTTCAATACTTCCCTCTTTCAAGCCATTGGAAGTGTGAGCTTTCTTTTCATGTTTTTATTTATTTATTTGTTTGAGAACGATGCAATTAGTATTAATCAGACGACATGGTCCGAGAAAAAAAAAAAAGTGATTAATATCGTATTGAAAATCGATAGTTTAATTCATTTTGGGACACTTTTTTAGATAGATTATTGTGGAACCCATATAGAAAGTTTTATTTTTCTAAAATTTCTTTCTTGGGAGTAGCTCCTCAAAAACTGGGAAAGTTGTTAAGAACCTTTTATTGAACAAAGACATAAAAAGTTGTTAATTTTATTCGTTGGAGTTGGTGGTTCTTTTTGAAAATTTCAGATTTTGGTTTGGGTTCGAATGAGAAATGTCATTTAAAAGAAGCTGTTAATTTATTCATCAGTTGTTGTTAAATTTTGTAGGTTTGAGTACTAATAGTAGGTGGTTTAGCAATGAGACTAAATGCATTAGTTAGTGATTAAACGAAGTAGATGGTGGTAGTTAATGAGTTGAATTTGTATATTGTTTCATTATTCTTTCTTTATTGCTTTTGCATAAAAGCTAAAGCCTTTTAGGTACAAATGTTAAATTGAGCAATACAATAATAAATGAAACAAAAATATGGGTGAGTTCTCAGTTTGAACTTGCCAAATTAGTACTGTACTGTATGTTTTTCCAGCTTGCATATTGAAGCAAAAGTGATCAATTAATTGCTTTAACCAATGAAAAAGCAAAGTTCATTTATTTTGTTGCAGAAGTATATACTTTGTCATAATTATCAAGTACTTAAAGTTAAGGTTATACACTAAATAAACTACAAAAATAAAAGGGGTTAAAGTGGTGTTAAGGGTTAATTTATGGTAATTTCAGGTGGTTTCAAATGAAGCAAGAGCAATGTACAATGTAGGGTTGGCTGGTTTGACATATTGGTCACCAAACATTAACATATTCAGAGATCCAAGATGGGGAAGGGGACAAGAAACACCAGGGGAAGACCCTTTGTTAAGTAGCAAATATGCAGCAGGATATGTGAAAGGTTTGCAACAAACTGATGATGGTGACTCCAACAAGCTTAAGGTTGCTGCTTGTTGCAAACACTACACAGCTTATGATGTTGATAATTGGAAAGGTGTTCAGCGTTACACCTTCGATGCTGTGGTAAGTTAATGTGATTGTACTACTAGCAAGCCGACACTTCAGGTTGAAAGCGTGCATGAGTGTCCGAGACAAGTTAGTGTCCGAACCTTGCACGATATCGACACGTGTGGTTACATTCAATCACTTTATTTTTCTCAAATTATTTTCGGTGTCGGTGTTGTGTTTAGTATTTGTGTCTCTTTCAGTGTTTAGTAGTGATTGTAAGGTTATGAATGTAGAAAATCATTTTTTGTTTGTTGATTTTGTTAGGTGAGTCAACAAGATTTGGATGACACATTTCAACCTCCATTTAAGAGTTGTGTGATTGATGGGAATGTTGCTAGTGTCATGTGTTCCTACAATAAAGTTAATGGAAAACCAACTTGTGCAGACCCTGATCTCCTTAAAGGAGTTATCAGAGGCAAATGGAAATTAAATGGGTAACTTAGAATTCTCTTAAATCTCATTTAGTTAGATTTCATTATTCATGTTGTTTTCACACTAAATAATGAGTATTATTATGTGGTGAATGTAGATATATAGTTTCTGATTGTGACTCAGTAGAAGTGCTTTTCAAAGATCAGCATTATACCAAGACTCCTGAAGAAGCTGCAGCCAAAACCATACTGTCAGGTAACAAAATATGAGAAAATTTGTACTTACATATCTGCTGGATTTCCAATCATTTTGTGTTAGTTAATTGAAAAATTATTGATTTGCAATTTACACTTGTTGGATATGGTCGAAGTATTTAAACACGAACTGTACTCTATAAACCTGAAATTTAATTAATAGAAAGGTACTCCAGCCAGCCACTCTGCAATCTGAAATGGAGGCACAATGATCAAATATCGCGTGTTTGTGTTTTGTGTATGTTTTTACTTTCGGACTGGGTTGCTGTTCTAGTTGTTTACTTATCTTGGCTGTATGTAAATTTTGATTTCGTGCAGGTTTAGATTTGGACTGTGGAAGTTATCTTGGCCAATATACAGGAGGGGCAGTAAAGCAAGGGCTTGTGGATGAAGCATCCATTAACAATGCTGTATCGAACAATTTCGCAACATTGATGCGTCTTGGTTTCTTTGATGGTAATCCAATCAAGCAACCTTATGGAAACCTTGGTCCAAAGGATGTCTGCACTCCAGAGAATCAAGAGTTAGCTCGTGAAGCTGCAAGGCAAGGGATTGTGTTGCTTAAAAATAGTCCAGGATCATTGCCTCTAAGTTCCAAAGCCATTAAATCATTGGCAGTTATAGGTCCTAATGCTAACGCTACAAGGGTCATGATTGGAAACTATGAAGGTATCAATATTAACTGATCACGAAATACATCTATTTAAATGCATCCATTGTGTCAGTGTTTGACACGGACACACTTTTGACACATGTGGTTACATTCGACCATCTTCAATTTATTTATTTATTTTTTAAATTATTACAAATGTCTATGTGTTTTGTCAGTATCAGTATTGTGCTGGTGCATGTATACATGTGGTTAGCATTTGACAAGTTACTGAAATTTTGCAGGCATCCCTTGCAAGTATACATCTCCCTTGCAAGGCCTAACAGCATTTGTTCCTACGAGTTACACTCCAGGCTGCCCGGATGTGCAATGTGCCAATGCTCAGATAGATGATGCCGCGAAGATTGCAGCGTCTGCAGATGCAACCATTATCGTGGTAGGTGCAAATCTAGCTATAGAGGCAGAAAGTCTTGACAGAGTTAATATTCTACTTCCAGGACAGCAGCAACAACTAGTAAATGAAGTTGCAAATGTATCCAAGGGTCCTGTGATTCTTGTCATAATGTCTGGAGGAGGCATGGATGTTTCCTTTGCCAAAACTAATGATAAAATCACAAGCATTTTGTGGGTTGGCTACCCTGGCGAAGCTGGTGGAGCTGCCATAGCTGATGTCATTTTCGGCTCCTATAATCCAAGTAAGTCATTCACAGTTTTCCAAAATGTTTTTAATCGTTGTTGTGGTTATGCCGTAATCCCTAATATTAGAAATCACAGTCAAATGCTGCTGATACAACTTGATGCCGTGCCCCTGCAGACATTATTTAAAATCAAAACGATATACAACATTGACAGTTGTGGATGATTTTGTGATCAGGTGGAAGGCTACCAATGACATGGTATCCACAGTCATATGTAGAAAAAGTACCGATGACAAACATGAACATGAGGGCTGATCCTGCTACTGGTTACCCTGGTAGAACTTACAGATTTTATAAAGGAGAAACTGTTTTCTCATTTGGAGATGGAATGAGCTTTGGCACAGTCGAACACAAATTAGTTAAAGCGCCTCAGTTGGTATCTGTTCCTTTAGCCGAGGATCACGAATGCCGTTCCTTGGAATGCAAGTCACTAGATGTTGCCGATGAGCATTGTCAAAACTTGGCATTTGATATTCACCTTAGTGTCAAGAATATGGGGAAATTGAGCAGTAGCCATTCAGTATTGTTATTCTTTACTCCTCCTAATGTGCACAATGCACCTCAGAAACACTTGTTGGGTTTTGAAAAAGTGCAATTGGCAGGAAAATCACAAGGAATGGTCAGTTTCAAGGTAGATGTTTGCAATGATTTGAGTGTGGTTGATGAACTTGGAAACAGAAAAGTTCCATTGGGGGACCACATGCTTCATGTTGGAAACTTGAAGCATTCATTGAGTGTGAGGATTTGAAAATCCTCTCAACATTGAGTTAGGTTTTATTTCCATTTTTCTTATTTGGTTTCCAATGAAAAGAATTTTCGTAGGAGACCAGAAATAAGTTTGAGGTAACTGTAACAAAATTCCATGATTTGAAACATTATATTGAAATCACAAATTTGAATTCAAAATCTATAGTTTCTACTTTCTACTATAACTTATTTATATGATTTGATCACTATATAATATAAGCGATGTTTTCACCGATGTTTTCAACAATTCAAATTATTATTCATTTATAAAAACCATCTTTGGCAAGAGTTGTTTTTGAAGTTTTATTGTGTGAAATAAATGATTGCTTAAAACAACCACAATGATGTGTGTTTCACCTATTTAGCACCAAACTAAATAAAGGTGTAAGAGTTTTGAAGATTGAGATTTAGTGACTTTAGTGGCGGGAAAGTCATCGTGACTTAAGCGTATTTCTGTGTATTTTATGAAAGATAAAAGAAAAATTATAGATAAAATGAGAGAGACCTACGGAGAGAGATAGACATAAAGTCACCATGACTTTTCTGCCTCAAAGATAGCGAACCCAAATTCATGTTTTGAGTGTTTCTCTATCCGACACTCGTTTGATAAAATTCTTTTAGATGTTGTTTTAGAGGAATTAGGTGTTTATTATTGAGTTTTGACGTTAAGAAGAAATCTAAAATGCATATTTCTTTTCTCTTATTTAATTAATATATTTCAATATTATAAGTATGTCAAAAATAAGTTTGTAAAAAAAATAAAAATTAATTATAGTATACTATACTAACTAACTATTTATGAATTAAAAGTGTTAATTGACACGTGATTAAATAAATTTAATTCAGTTCCGTGAATATATGTACTAATGTTCTTTAATTTAATTTCATGTAATACTCTATCTTTTTGTTTTGCCGTTTTGGCCATTTAGATACAAATTTTGAAGTTTGAAAAAGTAATGATTTTATTTTCTTGTGACATTGAAATAAAAAAAAAAAGATTTAATTAATCATTCAATCATTTAACTTAATTCGTTTTTTAAATTGGTCTCTAACTATTAAACGTTTCAATTTAGGCATTTATGTTTGTTTTCCTCAATCAATTGAGATCATTAATTTTATTCATTTTCTTCCCTAGTCCATCTTCGTCTAACCTTCTTGGACAAAAACTAATCAAAGTCACTCTTTCTTAATTCACACACATTACCCAATTTGGGTTATTCTTTCTCACTTCTTCTCACCGCCGCAAACGTCCTTCACCTTCGCACCAACAGGTTTGTCAGTCAATTGATCCTTCTGCTTCCCGATTGCAACAATGAATTTATTAATTGTTTCTTTACTCATTTGCAAGAATGGGATTAAGTATTATTAATCCTATTTAAAGTTGGAATGAATTTGCATAATTAGATGTTGCAACCCAATCTATCATTTCTCTAACTACCGTTTTATAACTTGATTTTGTTACTTATAATAAAATGTTATATGTTATGTTGAATCAATATCAAATGATTTGCATTTTTGTGACTGCTTGTAACACTAATTCATTAGGTTTTGAACATATCAATTGTGTTGGTAGAGTACTTCGAGTAGGTTCTTAGATACCTTGTAGTGTGGACACCATGATGACCAAAATATTTTGAGATCTTGCCTACTGAGAAAATGGGTTCCTCAATGTTTCTCTTTTTAATGGCGATTAAGAATTCAAATTTAGTCACCCTATAAAAAAGAACCACACTTTCACTCATCAGATACAAGTGGGTTCCTTGAAATTGTTATCTAGTAAGCAAATCTTACAGTCTTTTGGTGACCATGCTGTCCACATTACAATGCCCTGAATCCCTGGGCGAGCGTGTGCTTCTCTAAGAACCTGCTCGAAGTACTCTACCTACACAAATGATATGTTCAAAACCTAATCAACTAATGCATAACTGTAATGATTGAATTTTATGCATTCACAAAGATGCAAATATGAAATGTTGAATCAAGATCAAATTACTCATAACTTTAGTTGTATTTTTAACGTTAAGTTATAATAGGAGTAGTTAGATATTCATTCATGATCCAACATCACATTTTATTATAAATAACCAAATCAACTTTTAAAATAGTAGTTTACCTGACATGTTTTATCAATCATATTGCACATGTTAGTCTTTTGGCGTTATTGACTTCACCTGATTAGGTTGGATTGCGACACCTAATTATGTGATCCATATTGGAAAACCAGTGGCATCAACGGAATCTCTCACGTAAGGCAAGTTAGGAGGACTTTTAGGAAAATGGGACTCCAGTCCGATTCCAAGAGCCAATTACATATTCCAACTTTAAATGGACTAATAGGCTGTAAAGTTGGATGAAGTTTGTGAACGTTGATGAAATAGGCTGTACTATCAATACTCTTTGTTAGTTAACTTAGTTTATGTTATATGAAGTTTTTGATCCTACTGTGTGTTTTGTTCTTCCTATTCATATCAATTTTCCCATTGATCCTGTTGTGTTATTTGTAGTGGTGATATTGGTCCACTTGATCCACCAGGCACCCATAATTGATCGTATGATCCACATGAGATTTGATGTTTTAATATATATTAGGAAGACTTATGTTTGTTATGGATTTTAATGTATTTGTCATGGATATTTTTATTTGTTATGGATTTTATTTTATAAGTTATGACCATGCATCAGTTATCATGAAGTTTAGCATTATATTCATCGAATGGGGGTCTCGCCAGTTCAACTTTCAGTCCCATTTTTAAAACATTTGACTATAGGTTTCAGACAGTAGTTTGCAGGGTAATTTTGACTTGTGTTTAGTTGTTTTCTTTTTCGCAATTCTGATCTGGTAAACATATCCTATTCACATCTCAGCTTTAAGCATGGATCCAGAAGCTGCCAGAAGTGCACGAGAATCTTTGGACCTGGCATTTCAAATGTCCAATATACTCGACACGGGTTTAGACCGTCATGCACTTTCTATTCTCATTGCCCTCTGTGATCTTGGGGTCAATCCTGAAGCACTTGCTGCTATTGTCAAGGAACTTAGAAAGGAGAGGCTCCCACTGTCATCATTGCTTCCTACACCTCCTTCTTAATCATGAATGTATTTTAATTAGATATGGATTTGTTACCCCTCTTTCCAATATTGTTTTGTGGAAGGTATTTCTTATGTTTACATTTGAGTTGTTGTATGCATATTGGTCCTTTGGTTTATCAAGAAATGCTTATTAAAATTTAAAATTTTGGAGCATTATAGATAAACGGAACAATGGAAGAGTAGTTTAGGTGTATAGGATTTCTGCCTAACAGAAGTATTAGTTGTGTTCTGTTCTTTATTGTTAGATTGGTTTATCTTGGAAGCAATATGTATTTTAGCAAAGTTTCCTAGTAACAGGGCACCTGCCTAATGTACTTTTTTATTACATCTATGAAACACGGAAAGCTTTCCTTTCTGATTTTCGGTGAATTACATACAGGTCATATATTTTTTATTCATCTATCACAGGTATTTTGGAAGCTACACTTTTAAAAATGGGCAGATTGTTTTCTATTTCATAACTTCCTTTTTCATTCATTTCCACCTCTTTATTGGTAAGCTTAAATCAGGCTTGTAGCTTCCTAGCTTCATGAGACTTGCCTACTACTCGTATGTTTAGGCTCAATTACCTTTGATTTTAACTTTTAGTTAATTTATTAACTGTTCTGTTTATTTATTTCTCATCACATCTCTCACATCTATACCAGCAGTTGCATAGATCAATACCTTCAGCTGTCGTTCCAAAATGATTTGGTTGATAACAACTAGAATGATGAGGTATAAGATGGAAATTTAGCGTTGTCATTTGTCAAAGTGTCTTGTTTTCATTTCTATTATTTATTTATATCTGCTCTTGAGTTTCTTAGTTGCACTTTAGTTGAACACTAATTTTGTTTGTTTTCTTGACTATAATATTCAGAGCATCTTTTGCCATCTAACTAAGGTAAATTTCCTGAGACACTGTCATGCAAGATTCCTTCCTCGGTAGTATTATTTTTTTTTTTTTGACACACATGAATCCAAGAATTAAATACAAAATAGCATAGTTATGAGATTGTAATTTCTTCAGCCCAGACCAACACATTTTCAATTGGTTTATGATCTCGTTATTTTGTTTAAACATGCATAGCATTTATGATCTTTATTTATGTAAAACTTTCATGCCACATATTTGAATTCTAGTCTACTTCTGCTGTTATGTTTGAGATATGCAATTGCAGAAGTTTATACTTGACAATCAAATACAGTCCTCTCAGGCCATTTCACCAATATAGAAATTAGGAGAAGAATGATTAGAGATACATTTTTTTGTAAACAAAAGTGCCATATATAGAGATGGCCAACCAACATTTTCGTTACAAAATTGAGAAGGGGGGAAACTAATAAACCTTTATTGTAAAACAAAAATTATAATAAAATAGGGAAACACATGATATGAACTCAGTCTACCTAGTTGTTGGAATTGGAAGGATTCCTATACTTGTAAAGAGCAGCAATGAGATCATCAATATATTGATTATGAATATCTTTTGAACTGAAAACCTTCCCCAACTCCTTAGCATTATTCCTGAAACTAATTCCTTCCTCATCCACAATTGCCAACCTCAATGAGTGAGCCACAGAGTCCCTAGTAAAAGACCCATCTTCCTCACTCCTTGGTACCTCAACAGCCACTTCCTTTTCCACCAATGCCCTTGAAAACAAACATTGGTCAAGCAAATAAGGCAGTGTCACAAGAACATGGCCAAAATGAACCTTCTCAATAACAGAACCAGAACCACAATGACTCATACATCCACCAATTGCTCCATGAGCTAAGATCTTAAGCTGAGGTGCCCATGTCTTCCAAACAATTCCGCGTTCTTTCGTTCTTTCCTTGAATCCTTCAGGTAATTCAAGTGTACCCTCTTTTAGATTCTTCAAAGCCCAAAAGAAAGACAACCCAGAAAGCTCAATTCCATGAGCCAACTCAGTTAGATCATTCTGACTCAACTTCAACTCACTCCCAAATCCAATGTAAACAACAGAAGATGATTCTCTTGAGTCCAACCACCCTTTGATTTTCACCCAATCAGGATTGTTCTCTTCCTCTTCATCATCTCTTATCTGCATAGATGGTGGAAGCAACCCAACAGGAACGACAGGAACCTTGTACCGTTCAGAGATATAATCTAACCATTCACCTTCAAGTTCTCTTGAGGTTCTGAGAAGAAAAAGATCACAACTTGAATAAGCTTTGTTGAGATCAAAACCAGCTATTCCACCTGATTCATTTCTAAGAGTTGTAAAAGCTCTAATAATCTCATAAGGTTTGAGATGAATGGTTGTTTCAAAAGGAACCCATTTTGGTGGGCCACACATGTCTTCAAGTTTGAAATTTGTTTTGACTTGATCCTTTGGTGGATCAAAGAAACATTTGTTCCAAGCTGGTGTTATGTTGTAATGAGCAGTAGCTATGTTGAGGCTTTTGGCTATTGGTGCTAACCAACCAGATGCAAAATCATAGAAAACCCAATCAGGTTTTGATGTTTTTAGAATCTCAGTAACATCATCTTGGAGACCTTCATAGGCTAGTTTAAGGAAACGGTTCATGTTTGGTGGAATGTCCATTGTGTTTTCTGCACCTTGTGGGAGTTGTTCTACGTGTGGTAAAGGCAACCTAACTAATTTGATAAATGGTTCAATGGTTTTGGGTGTTTTGGGCATTTGGTCGATGTTTTTAGGGGAGTTGATAAAGGTAACAGTGTGACCCTTTGAAGCTAGAATTTTGGCTACTTCAAAGTAAGGGTATATGTGGCCCATAGCTAGCCATGGGAGCATTACAATATGAAGAGGTTTGTTGCTATCTTCATTAGCAATTGTACCCATGAAGACTTGGATTTATTTGGTAAGTATGAGTAGAAAGAATATGCAAAAGTTGAAAATATGAGTAGGAAGAGTATGCAAGAGTTGAAGATATAGTAGCATTCGAAGTCTCAAGCAAGTGTAATGTTTTTTTTAATTAAAATAATTAGTTTTGTATAAACAAACACTGCCACATGTGGCACGCATTCAAATATATTATTACTTGCAAACAACACATCCAAATCCAATCCAACGTTATTTTATTTTATTTCCACGAGGAGGCTATGCTCTTCCACGAGAACCATGCTATGATTATTTTATTGTAAAAAATAAAAAGAAGATTGTGTTTTGGGATCGATACTTTCACTGCTGGTGTTTTACCTCTTTTGTCACGTGGTGGTGCTTGGCTGTTTGCTGAGAAATTCTAACGTTCAAGTCAATATTATGGGGACTTTGTAGAATATGGATTCCTTGCGGTCATAAAAAACCATTCTAACATTGATGACCATTTTATCGAGATCCAGCATTGCAGATATTAAAGATCAGATTTTAGTAGTTTTTTTAAAAAAAATAAAAAAAATTGCTAGAAATCTAATCTTGATCCAACGATCAATAATGCCGTGAATGCGCCATTTGTTGACTGCAAGAAATATATATTCAATTATGTGTAAATTAGTGTATGTTTGGTTTGATTATTGGGGATAAATTTTATAACAGATTTTGACATTTTGGTTATTCTTTTGAAGAATTGATTTTGTATTTAGAATTGATTCTAACTTAAAGCTAGAATTTAGATCTTTTGATTCTAAAATTGTTTTTTTAGACATATTCTTCAAGCATATGTTTCAATTTTGAAGGTGTCAAAATTGATCAATTGATTTTTTTACTGGTGTATAATTGTTTTGAAGGTGTTAAAATTGATTTTAACTTGAAGCTGCAAGGGTCAATCTATTAATTGATGCAATAAGAAGGGTTCTAACTCAGAGCATGCCAATTATTCATCCTTGATGTCCATTTTTTTTATAGAGGGCTTAATGTCGTCCACTTCTTGTCATTAAATTAATTTATTTAAGAAAATAAGGGATAACCCCACAACTATTTTTTAGGAAGCATACACACGATCATGTGACTACAGTCGATAGTCGAGTCGTTGCTAAGGGCACTATTTTAGTTGGTCAAGATCATTGATGATAGGACATAGACTCTAGTATCTTGGTTTATAACTTCACTTGTAAACTTTACCATCGACACAATCAATCAATCAAACAACTTTTTTTTGAACTGATCAATCAAACAAGTTATTTTATGTTTATATGCCTTTAACTTTTTAATTATATTTTTCTTAGCATTTTAGTTCTCAAAATATATTTTCCCCACTTAATACTCTTTGAAGTAGTTAAAGAACTCATAACATATAGACGGAATTCATTTCTATTGGCCTAATCGTTTAAAGAATTAATACTCTTTGAAGTAGTTAAAGAATTCATAGCATAGAGACGGAGTTCATTCCTATTGGTGCAATCTTTTCAAGAAAAAGTAAATCGTTAATAAGAGCTATTTACCGAATCATCGACTAAGTTTCATGTTCAACAAGAATATTATATGAAGAAATTACAAATTTGTATCACACTAAAATTTTAGATTTGATTCACCCCACCAATTTATATATATTGAATTTCTCAAGGGCTGATGCTTACGAATCGGTCAAATGTAGAAATTAATGGCAATGACCTGAAAGAATTAAGGTGAGGCAAGTGAACAGATATGCCCTACACACAAACAAATAACAACCTTTTTGTCCTATCTACATGATGATGAAGGATGAAACAATTATATGCATTTACCGAGGCACTGTCAGTGTCAAGCCAGTTACTGAAGTGGCAAGTGTGATAAAACTTGCTACATCACCCAAACAAGAGATAACCAACATTTCTCTACATATTCTTCTCTTTACATCAAATCTTCCCAATATCCAATTACTACTTACCCAAATAATATAAGTAAAGGGGGGATCAAACTATAATGCAGATCAAATATACATAAATTGTTTATGACACTTGAGAGCTTTCTATGCTCAATATAAGAGAAATAATGACGACTTGATCCTTACACTTTGAATGAAGTAGGGTCTTCTTCATTTATCAAACAAATAGAGAGCTTAGTTAGTACTGTATAAAGGACAAATTATGTTATCATACATTCTAAAAATGTATATCTCTATACATAAAAAACTACAATAACACAGTTCTTCATTTCTTTTCAAATCATGCTATAATAGTTCAATTCATTGGCACAAAAACACATGCAATTCCACAAGTTGAATCAAAATGTTTATTTCAAACCAAAAAATAGGTGTGATATTGGAGAAGAAATGTAAGAAGACTTCTACTATGTCAAATCAAATGAACGTTTACTTAATATTTCTAAACATTCCTATGACTTGTGATTGTGAAGTGAAGAAATGAAGTTTTGAATATATTGATTATGAAGCTCCTTGTTACTAAATTTCTTCCCTATCTCTTTAGCATTCTTCCTATAATCACTTCCCTCTTCATCCACCATAGTAAATCTCAAAGCCTTAGCAACTGAATTCCTTGTAAATGATCCATCTTCCTCATTCCTCACTATCTCAATTCCAACTTTCTTCTCTTGCATCACTCTTGAATACAAAGCTTGATCCAATAAAAAAGGCAACATAACAAGAACATGTCCAAAATAAAGATTTTCAATCATTGAACCAGAACCACAATGAGTCAAACAACCACCAACTGAACCATGACCTAAGATCTTAGGTTGTGGGGCCCAACTTTTCCACACTATACCATGATCTTTTGTCCTATCCTCAAACCCATTAGGTAACTCAACATAACCATTTTTCAAATCCCTCAAAACCCAAAAGAAAGGTAACTTAGAATTCTCAATCCCAAGAGCCAATTCATTGAGATTTTCTTGGCTCAATTTCACCTCACTCCCAAATGCAATGTAAACAACAGATGAACTTTTTTGTGTGTCTAACCATGCTTTGATTTGAATCCAATCAGGACTATCATCTTCCTCATCAGAAGAATCTCTTCTTGGTGGAAGCAATCCAACAGGAATTACAGGTTTGTTGTAAAATTCACCAAGAAAATCTAACCATTCTCCTTCAAGATCTCTTGAGCTTCTAATAACAAACATGTCACAATCTGAATTTGCTCTGTTTAGATCAAAAACAGGGGAAGCCCCTGTTTCATTAACTTTGATATCTTCAAGCAATTTTCTTACCTCATAAGGCCTTAAACCAATCTTTGTAGGAAAAGAAATCCATTTAGGTGGACCATAGTAATCTTCTGCATTTGTTCTAAATGCTGAAACATCATCACCAAGCTGTTGTTTTGGTGTATCAAAGAAACATATGCTCCATGCAGGACAAGGACTGAAATAACAACATGATATGTTCAAATTCAAACTCTTTGCTAACTGTGGTAACCAACTAGCTGCAAAATCATAGAAAACCCAATCAGGATTTGATTTTTTTAGTATTTCAGCAACAGATTCTTGAAGACAATCATATGCTAGTTTAAGGAAATAGAGTTTGTTGGAGGGAATGTCCATGGTTGAATCTGCATTTGTTGGAAGATGGTTTTTGTCAATGTAACGTGATAAGGGAAGTTTGATGAGGTTAACAAATGGTGATAGGGTTTGTGAGAGTTTAGGGAGACGATCTATGATTGAAGGAGTGGATATGAGTGTGACAAAGTGACCATTTTGTGCAAGAATCTTGGAAACCTCAAAACATGGGTACATGTGTCCCATGGCTATCCATGGAAACATGACAACATGAAGAGATTTGTTTTTCTTGTAATCCATGTATGAATTAATGTTTTTTTTTTAGAAGAATGAATGAATTGATGATGTTTTTTTTTATGGAGCTGTTGCTGCAATACATGAAAAAGATGGCATATTCTTATAGGGAAGAAATAGAAATGGATGGTATTGGCATGCGAAACACGCATCTACTAATTTATTCCGCTAAATTGTGCACGAGTAAGTTAGGGAGACACACATTTGTTTGTTTATTTAGGGTTTAGCGCATAGTAACTTAATTCGCAATTCGCATCGGTACGCGGTATGGGTGTGGGTTCGCGGTACGCGACATGAGAAGAATTCGGTACGTGTAGGGGTATAGAGCTTCGGTACGCTTCGGTTCGTAATACTAATATTACCTAATTAAATATAGTAAGCCATGGGAGCATTACAATATGAAGAGGTTTGTTGCTATCTTCATTAGCAATTGTACCCATGAAGACTTGGATTTATTTGGTAAGTATGAGTAGAAAGAATATGCAAAAGTTGAAAATATGAGTAGGAAGAGTATGCAAGAGTTGAAGATATAGTAGCATTCGAAGTCTCAAGCAAGTGTAATGTTTTTTTTAATTAAAATAATTAGTTTTGTATAAACAAACACTGCCACATGTGGCACGCATTCAAATATATTATTACTTGCAAACAACACATCCAAATCCAATCCAACGTTATTTTATTTTATTTCCACGAGGAGGCTATGCTCTTCCACGAGAACCATGCAATGATTATTTTATTGTAAAAAATAAAAAGAAGATTGTGTTTTGGGTTCGATACTTTCACTGCTGGTGTTTTACCTCTTTTGTCACGTGGTGGTGCTTGGCTGTTTGCTGAGAAATTCTAACGTTCAAGTCAATATTATGGGGACTTTGTAGAATATGGATTCCTTGCGGTCATAAAAAACCATTCTAACATTGATGACCATTTTATCGAGATCCAGCATTGCAGATATTAAAGATCAGATTTTAGTAGTTTTTTTAAAAAAATAAAAAAAAATTGCTAGAAATCTAATCTTGATCCAACGATCAATAATGCCGTGAATGCGTCAATGCTGTTAACATTGTGATAATCACTTGAAGCCATGGTATGATGATAACTTAGATTTGAATGTAGTGGCAAAATTCTGCTTGGTTATAAGTAGTATAATTTAGGATGGGGAATAGAGTTGTACAAAATAAGATCATTTTTGTGAGAACAAGAGAGTAACATACAAATCAGATACTATAAAAATGACATTATGTCAGTCTATAATTGGAATGAATCATTCGGTGCATTATATTTTTTTTTTGTTGTTAATTACTGCATTGCATTATTTTATTTCCACGAGGTGTTGTCTTATTATTAAATTAGGAGAAACTGAACTTTGTTGTGAACCGAGAACCACGCAGCTAGTTTTTTTATTCGCGAAGTCTGAAATAATCTTTTTTTTTTTTTAAGGAAAGTATGAAATAATCCTATAATTTGATATTTGAGTTCCTTTGGTCTTTTAGGAGACCCGTAGGCGTCGACCCAACAGAAAATCTTACCATATGACATAGTTGATGACATTTGTTTTTTTTTTTTTATGCATGGTATTTTTTTGCCTCAATTTTTTTGCTCACAATTGTTCTTTTGGCTCAATTTATTTTATAACCTTAATTGAAGGATAAAAAATATAGAAAATATGGATATTTTTCTCTGTAGACATAAAGTCTAGAAAAAGTGATTTAGAAGTCGAATTTTATGATTAGTTTTGCATGCATGTTTACGACATTAAAATAAGACATTCCACGTAAAATTAGCATTTTTTTTATTGGAAATAGATTAATTATGAATTTTAAAATCCCAAAACCTCAAAAACTAAAACAACGAAAACGTCGACCTAGAAATCAAATTTTTATCTGATTTTTGTTGTTGTAGAGACCACTATAAAAAATACATAGAATTTTTATTTTGATTTTTAGACTAAAACATACAAAATTGTAATTTTGTTCCGAGCAAGCATATATCCACGGGTCAAATCTTTCTCTCCAATTTTGTAGGCATGTTTAAATCATCATAACAACCTCCACAAAGAAATTATGGAGTTTTTAAAAGAGGGACAAATTAATCATGATTTTTTAAGAAATTCATAACTATAAGGAACAAAAATTCATAATTAATTAGTCCCTAAAAAATTTTGTAGTGGAGGTTTAATGATGTTATATACTTGCCTACAAAATTTGACTCGTGAATATATACTTACTCAGAACAAAATTGCAATTTTGTACATTTGAGTCGAAAATCAAAATAAATTGAGGCATCTGTTGTAGAGCTTTCAAGAATACTACTAAATAAAGTCATAACAACTAGGAGCATCTCTAGAATTTTCTAGCTACATGAACTAGATACTAGTATCTCTAGATATTTCTTGTAATCAAGTAGTAGCACTAAATGCTTCTACATCTTTCTATGTAGATCCTTATCGGAGTAGTATAAATAGGACTCATCATCAAGTATTTTGACATAAGCATTGAAGCATTCAAACAATAACAACTTTCACTATCGATGATAATATCACAAACCTTACCTGGCAATTGAAGCATTCAAAAGTTTCTCTATTTCTCTACATTTCCTTCTGTCCCTTAGCCATATAATAGTGTTCAATTAATGATAGTGGTTCTGGTTTTGTGCAATTGGGCTTCAACAATGGGCAATGGCACACTCAGCAAATAAGGAACAACTGATCAATGTTGCACTTCTTTTCTAGGACTTCTGTTTTATTCATTTGCCAATATTAGCCACAAAAAAGACTAGAAGACTTGGAAATTTTGCAATTTTTACATGGTAATCCCAAATTTTTTTTGGTGAATTTTGTGCAACTTTTCACTTGGTCAAAAACCTTGGAGAGACGGCTAGAGGCTAGAGTATAAGTGTCGTACCCCATTTTTGCCCTAACTAAAACTTTCTTTTCTTTCTTCTTATTTTCTAAAATTTTTGTTTTTTTTTTCAAAAGAAAAAGTCAATGTTGACCAAAGTCAACCTTTGACCGAAGTCAACAGTTGACCAAAAGTCATTTTTTTTAAAAAATGACTTTTCACACCAAATATTCCAATTTTATTTCCTTTCATTCCTATTACATTCCTAATCACAAAAATCATAATTCACACCATTTTTGTTTTATTATTTTCAAAATCATCAAGATTCAAAATTTTAAAAAAAAACATTAATTTTGACAAATTCACCCAAAATGCACATTTCACTCCTATTTCATTTCTTTTCCCACAATTTGTGCACCTAGAATCATCCTCACACATAACACCTCATCATTATCCAACGCATCATCACTCACCACCAAAAATCATCAAAAAAAGTACCAAAAAACTCATTTTTTGCAAAAATTCCAAACTACCATTTCTTACTCCCCGCTTAACCTAATTTTGCACTCTTGCTGACCAAGTTTCTCCTCCCTCTATAAGTACCCAACAAAATCATAGAGGAAGGGGGCCGAAAATTGAGAGAAAAAAAAAACACCATTTTCATCACAAATTCCAAAATCTTCATTTCTTCATAAAACTCCACCATTCTTCCATCAAAAGTTCATAAACACTTCCAACAAACCAAAAACACTCAAAACCTCAAGAAAAACCATCCAAAATCGTGAATTCAAAACCACAATTTTTTAAGAAAAAGTGTTAGTGATTTGGACCATTTTCAAAGCTTAAACAAGGTAGATTCCGATTGATCTATGTTCCTGGAAGTGTTGTGAAGCTTTTCCAATGTTTAAATTTGCTTAGAATTGCTTAATATGCGTTTTTGTATTTTTGAATTTGAAGTTGTTGACGTTTTTTTTACACAAGCCTCTACTGTGAAATATAAGCATAGATTCATGATTAGTGCGAAAAATCGAGCAATATGGTATATTCAATTGTGATTTTTGAGGTCCGTTTGAGTTTTTTGAATTTTTATGGTTTTCTTCCATGGTGGCACGGCTGTTTTGTTTCTTGAGGAGGAAGAAGAAGTTGACTTCTTCCTCCCTTTGACCGTGGGCCCCACATTTTATTTTCCTTTTTATTTTATGTCACATGTTTATTTAATGTCATGCATTTTATTTTTTCTTTTTTTTATGCAACATATTTATTTAATGTCTAGCATCTCATGCATTTTATTTTCCCTTTTTTTATTTTCTTTTTTTATTTTATGCAACATATTTATTTAATGTTTTGCATATCATGCATTTTTATTTTCCTTTCTTTATTTTATGCAACATATTTATTTAATGTATTGCACATCATGCATTTTTATTTTTCTTTTTTTATTTTATGCAACATATTTATTTAATGTTTTGCATATCATGCATTTTTATTTTTATTTTTATTTTTTTATTTTATGCAACATATTTATTTAATGCAAAAATCATCTCATACATTTTGTATTATTTATTTATTTTCGTTTTTTTTGCATATTTATTTATTTTAATGCATTTGCAATTTTATTTATTGCTTTATCATTTTTATTTTATTTTATTGTTTATTATTAGAATGTACTTATGGACGATGTAAAAATGTAAATGAGAACATTGCACCGACACCCACATTTATTTATTCCGCTTTATGTCGAAAAACGATAAAAATGCAAAAATAACGAACGTATCCGAGGAAAAGGACTCTCACTTTGATCCAACGTCATTTTGACAGATCTGACGCGCTTTAGATTATCTCAGCACATTTAGTTTATTGGACTTTAGGAAATAAAAAAAAAATCAAAAACATTTCAAATAACAAAAAGCAAAAAATAATCTTTTCTCAATTAAATTCCATTTTTAAGTCAATTAGTTCCTACATTTTCCTCAAAAAATTAATTTCAATCAATTTTAAATTATTTTAAACTTTTTTCTTCAATTTAAAATCAATCAAACTCACATTTCATTCTTCTATGTCTTTTCGGCCTCTTATCTTCTCAAAAATATTTTCAAAACTTTAAAATCAATCAAAACAAACTACCCGGCTTTTTACCCCGAACTACGTGATTTTGATCCCGCTCGGGTATGTAGGCAAATGACTTTGTCTTTCCAAATCAACAAAATAACAAAAAATATTTTTTCTCTTTTACTCATCACTTTAGTCTTTTTTACACTTAGGCATTTCTTTACAAACAAATAATCAATTTAGCATAAAATAAATAAAAACAAGAGGTTCATATAGAATACTATAGACGTTCGGTTTTGAACACCTTTAATGCTCACACTATAGCTTTTCATATTATTGGGCATATGGTTGGTAAACTACAAAATCACGGCAACATCACACGTATACTTGAAGCTTCAATTCTTAACTTCTATAAAGTCACGTTATAATTGCATCGTGACGCAGGAAAAATTGAACAAAGACTTATCCAAACACATTATAGTCTACTAGCATCGTCTCTCCGCTCTTCTTATTGTGCTAATACGTATAAATTGCGAACATTAGTTTTTGTGCCAATGTGTCTAGGTATAGATATCTTGCACTTTTATATTGTATGTAACAAACTAAACTTATCTTTTTCAATGATACCAATAATATAACAAAATATATATATATATATATATATATATATATATATATATATATATCTTTTTGAATATACACAAACAATATAACATTCATAGGCAAATTTGTTAAAGTGTGTAATTGAAAGCGAAAAAGTCTCTTAAAAACCATGTATTATTCTCTTTATATATAGTATAGATATAAAAATTATTTTTTGAATGGACAATATTAGTAGATTGACCATGTTATTAAGATATCTGTAGGAGCAATCCACCGTAAGGCTTATTGTGACTATAGTTACACCAAAATATTACCAAAAAAACATAATTTTTATTTTATTTTACAAGTCCTCTATCATTAATTATATTGACATATAAGTGAAAAATATAAGCATCTACCTCCAAGCTATAATGTTTGATGAAGTCAAAAATTGCACCATTACTATTATATATCTCAATTACGAATGTTCAATTCCGAAGGTTTTCTTTGTTGAATCCTCAACTTTGATTCTAAATTTTGACTTTTTTTAGAATGCTTATTAGTTATTGTGGTTACAAAATCACTTTTATATAGGATGAAGAAATATTTTTTTTGTGATTTCTAAAGACAAACAATGTTATTTCTTATTTATAGTAGATAATTTCTTTCATAATTTAACCGCACCAAAATATTATATATGGATCCGCCCTTTAATGTAACGTGTACATCTATCAATGTTGTATAATGTATACATACTAGTGTGATGCACGCGCAACGCACGGGCATAACTAACATTGACTACAAACCTAACGATATCAACACGACAAAAGAAATACGGACATATGACGTCCACCTCAGATTCAAAATTTCAAGTCCAAAACAAAGAAAAAAACAAAATATAAAACATGCGGCAGAGGGATGAGATTAACGTTGACCACAGACCACACAACGTCAACTCCATGTCTGATTTCTATTAGTGTATACAAATCATATCCTACGAACATAACTATGCCATCATTCACATGTCATAATTCCAAATTAAAAGGTATACCAGAATATTGAGGAAAAGTATTACAACATGTTTCAAACACAATGATTAAAATGGCGAAATAAACAAAGACTACACACAGCACAAGACACGAAGACAAAGGATCAAACTGAAACCATCATATCTTTATTGTCTTTGTAGTAGAACAACACTAAACATGAGAAACCACAGGAATAACTCTTTAAATTAGTGAGACTAATCCATAAACCACAACGTCCTATACAATTACAACCAGATTATTTGTGGTCTATCTTACCCCTCCATGAGACTGATCCAAATCCAACATGTTAATCTTCACGAACCTTGCATTCAGTCCTCTACAAATGCAGGTAAAATACAGGGTCAAAATGCATATAAATGAAATAAATCAAGAATATTAATTTCTAATTTCTAACTTTTTCTATATTTGAATACAAACAGAGACGATTTTTTTTCGGAGTCGTCAAGATTTCAAAATACATGAAAAGAAAAAAAATAAACAGGCATAAGATAAGCAAGAGAACAATACCTTTTTGATGAATAAGCCATCCGAGACAATGCACAGCTATGAATAAATGACTCGTTTCCCAAGGCCAGTGCAATCATGTATCGAATTTCTCAAGCCAATGTCAGTTATGCAATATAAGAAATTATATAGAGTTCAATTTCAATTTAAGCAAAAAGTGGAACCCCTAGTTATTAATTTATTAATTACAAAGAGTTAAAAAAAAAGATGACAATGTTATAAACACTGTCTATACTAAACAAAAGGTAATTATCCAAGCAAAGACTAATAATGGAAAATGAATAGACTGAAAACACACACACACACACACACACACACACATATATATATATATATATATATATATATATACATATATTATAATCAATAGTCTTAATATTCAACATAGATATTACAACATGGATAATATAACATAAGCAAGGAAATTTAAAATGGAGTCAAATTATAAGTAGGCTAGTTTGAATTCTCTAAGGTTATACAATCTAGTTGGTAAATAGTATATTTGAAGGTTTAATTTTGTGTTGGAGTAGTTGCGGTGACAAAAGAAATACAAAAGTGCAAAACATAACTCCATGACCAGGGTTCGAACAGAGATAGAATTAGTATTGCCTGCGTATTAAGCAACATCACCACGATTCAAAAAATACAAACAAATTAAATTAAGTTTCAATTCCAACGCCGGAATATGAAACTTAAAAAGTAGTTAGTGTTAGAGAGGACAACACATGCAGGGAGACAAAATTGGTTCTGTCACACAGATGTAGAACAATTATCTCAAAAAATAGGAGAATAAAAATGAAAGGGAAAGAAGGTAAAAACTACCTCAACAAAAATAGAAGAAAAAGAAGAAGAGCAATTATAATGCAATGTGATGCACCACCTTATTTGTGAATGGTAACATATATAAAAATGAGTTAGGATTGACTTATTAGAAGTTAATTTTCTAGATCCAGGACACAGCATTAACAGTAAAAGAGTATGAGAGAAACATGTTTATCTCAACTTTAATTAGCTTCACTTTCAAGGCAAGAATAGTTTCAAGAGTGGATAATGCTAATGTTAATGCTAATAATGCAGAAACAAAAGAACAATGACCTCATAAATAAGCAAGAATAGATTATTATTTCAAGTTACAACTCAAACAAACAGAACTTAACTTACATTTGTAGATTGAAAGAGTGCAGACATTAGAGACAAAGAGTAGCTCAAAACGGCGAAGTGCTGAAATGAAACATGCCAAGATTTAAGGTTCAGTTTACTATTATTAGCAACTCTTTTAAGTATTAATCCACTGTCTTGTCCCAAGTCAACATCATAAACCAAAAACTGCGCAAAAGCAAACAAACATGGAATATACAAATTGCAAAACTTAATATGTCTGAAAAGTGATTTGTAAATTTAATGTGTCTATTTTAACTCTATAAAAGTTGCATATAAACTGAAAAGAGGAAGCCTTGATGATAACGCGTCATATAGCTCATGGAAATTTCAATGAGCAAAATCCAATAAATAGTTATAAGGTATCCTTACCTTAATGGTGGCAGCAATCTGTGAAATAATTGAAAGCAGATACTCGTGCACTCTACCTATGCCAATGGCTGCTACGTTGGAAGTGAAATCTGACTGGCCAGTGTATAATATATAGAGATTTTCCAAATATATCATGTGATGGATATTTGTTCTCTGAACAATCAAAATAAAACCAGTAAATTACTATAACAATGAAAGGGAAACAAATAAAATAAGTTTGTTTTGTGCATTTAGTACCTTGTTCACCAACTTCATAACTTAGGTTGTAAATTGCTTTATTTGGTTAAACTGGATAGCAGGGGAGAAGTGGCTGATCCTAGTGTCAAACACATAAATATTAGGAAGAAGCACGTATAATTTGTAGAAGAATGATTCATTGCTTATTTTTGTACACAAATAAGAGACATGTACACAGGAAGTCAAAGCAGTGAGTGTAATCAAAATACTTAAGCTTGAAAAAGATTCTAACCACAATTTCTAAAACCAAATATGCAAGAAAACAAAGATAAATCTTTGAAAGCAACCAGTATTGAAAAGGCGCAATCCAAAATATTTTGTGCCTCCTATGACATGATAAATGGTTAATATTACGTTTTCACATTTATTAATTAGAGCTGAAAAAAAAACAAAACAAACTCAATCCAAAATAGTAAAAGGTAAAAAAAGAAAAGAAAACAAAGGGAATATTTTAACCCACAAACATGCACCTTCATCCTCCAAAATAGGCCCTTGTTATATGTGTGCAGTTCTGACCTTATTATATATGTGCAGTTCTGAAAAAGAATATGTAACGCAAAAATGAAGATTCAAACTCCAACACCTAAAGCAAATTATCCAATGCATCATGGAACTCCTTTTCTACACGAATTTTGAGAAAGAACAACATGTATGAGGTTTATGCAGGAAAAAATAATCATGATATACGATCATTCATAATGATTAATAGCACTTGTGTAATCAAAACCATATCCCGATGTAGCTTGTCATTTCAACCAAATCCTATCCAGTCAAGTGCAAAGAAGTAGAACACTGTATCTGACAATTGTTTAAGAGAAAGAAAATTGAAAAACATTTGTCTTCTAATTCTTACCAAAAACATGTAATGCTAAACACCAGATTTTTCTCATGGGCATTTTATCAAACACCTGCAATGCATTTTATCCCCATTACTAATTCTAGCCCTACTAAAACACCCACCCACCAAAATCAAGTAGCTTAACAACTAAAACTGATATTGGGATAACAACTCACAACATTTTGACAATTTGGCATATAAATTTGCAAAAGAAACATGGAGAAGATAAAAATGTACCAAGAATTGGTGGGGTTGAGGCTTCTAAAGAATATCAAAAAGAGGAAGAACAAACCAACAAGAATGGATGAGGAAATTTACCAAGTATTTCCCTGGTGTGAAAAGAAAAGAAAAGCTGAATTGTTTAAATTATCAGTTCAACAACAGATCAAGTGATTTATCCATTCTAACTAAGCAAAGGATCGAAACTGAATGTTTGGGAGGATTGACGATGGAATGAAGAGTATTTATAGGGAAAAATAGCAACAACGCCAACAATCAAAACTCTGCGAGATGCGGACAAAGGACCAAGGACAAACCTACAACCACCGGCGCAAAATCAGCCGACGACGATTCCAACATGCACTGACACGACCCATCTTTCTTCAGACAATGTTCTGAGCAAAAACAACACAATCCTTAAACCTCTGAACCAAATCTACCGAACACGACCGACACCACTACAAAAATACAAAAAAAAATGAATTTTCTGTCAGAAATCGACATACAACCTGCAAAAAAGGAAAAAACTCTGCAAACATTACACCTTCTATCATCCTTTTTCTGAAAAACGCCAAATTTAGAACCATTCACACAGAAAGAAAGAAAGAAACCTGACAAAAGCACGGCAAAAGTAGAGAAGGAAGACGCAACTCACTAAAATTGCGAATCAACAGTGAGGGGAGAGACTATCCTCTTTTGTAAGATTTATAGATTATTAGGCTTTATTGCTAGCATTTGGACTACTTTGGTGGTATAATTGGTGGCTAGTTTTCTTGTGTGACAATGCTGCTAAGGGACAATAAATCTGTGTTCTGTTCTTTTCTTTGTACATAACACAGGTGCATGCAGTTATGTGCGATGCAAGTATTCGCATGCTTTTCAAGCACCAGCAGTAGTAGGACAAAAAATACTATATTATGTTGTGACAAAAAAGTGATAAAGCATGATCATGATATTCCTTATTACTTGTGGAATTATCAGGTACCTTTCCCCCTCCTCCACCTATTATACTTGTGAATTCTTTGATTAATTAATTATAAACATGTACTTTAATAATAGTGTGTTTTGGCATGGTTTGACATGTTGACAAAGAAAAAGAAATAAAATTTGTACTAGTTGTGTGTGAAAAGAAAATGAAAGTGTCTGTCTTGTTTGTATGTTGAGGACTATTATTCTTTCGCCTCCGGCGGCAAAGTAAAGTAAGTAAAGAAGAACAGATACGATTGAGAATTAGAATTGGTATTGCTCTACGCACTATCTAGTATCTAGGCGGCTTCAAATCAATTAAATTTGAACATTGCAATCGGAAGAAGAGAAGAGGATGGGTCACGAACACTCCAAACAGTCGTCGTCGTCGTCGTCGTCTTCAGAATCAGAAGGAAAAAGAGGATCGCGTCGTGATCGTTTCAAAAACCGTCTTCACTTTCACCGCCACCGTAAAACTTCTTCTTCTTCTTCTAGTAGTACTAACAAACTCCTCTCCGCTGCCAACTTCACCGGAATCGCTCTCTTCGCCCTCCTCCGCGTCCGTAACTAATTCATTCCTATCTCGCATTATTATTTATTAATTCGATTGTTACTTACTTTACTTCAACATCACTTGTAGGCGGAGATGCAATTCAAGGACAAATGGATTGCCTGTCTTTCTCTCGGCGAACAGACTTTCCGTACCAAATCATCCCAACAGTTAGTACCAACCAATTCATGCTTCTTTCCTTTTACTTTCTCTCTCTCATTTTCTGTATTCATTCATTCATTCTTTCTTTATTTATTTATGCAGAACAGATAAACCGGTTTGGAATTCTGTGAGTACTCTTACATCTTTTTTATATTTATTAATTAATCAAAATTGATTCATAGATCATGAGTTAGCTCTTCTTTCCTTTCTCTATCATATAATATTTTCTTCTGCAGGAAAAGAAACTTCTCTTGGAACAGAACGGGCCTCATATTGCAAGAGTTTCTGTCTATGAGGTGTGCTATAATAATTAACAACATTACATTTTCATTGGTTATGCATTACCTTTGTAGAAACGGCGGTACGATGTTACTCAGGTGGTTTGGACATATGCGGAGAAGTGCATAGAAGCACCATTAATAAGGGTAGATCAGATGGAGGATAGGTTGTTAGTTAGAGATAGAGAAGATCAAGGAGAAATAATAAATAAAACGAACGACAAAGATCTTTAGTCAAATGTTCTATCTTTAGATATGAATTATGGCAGTTCATTTATAGGGTTGTTTGGTAAATATAACTGACTACACCTAATGAAAAAAGCTTTAATTGTTGATTATTGTTTTACGTGAAAGAAAAAAAAAACTGCATATAGTATACAAACTAAAATTGTTGAACTGTTATAACTTTGGGTCCCTTGCCCTCAAACACTGTATCTAAGTTTGATTTTTCTCTCTCTCTCTCTCTCTCATGTAGACCAACAAACTGTCCAGCAATACTCTTGTTGGATACTGTGAGATTGATCTGCTTGAATTTCTGTCCCAGGTAAGGAAACTTTGCTTTTTTCCTTTTTAAGAAATCACAGATGTTAGACTTGTTAAAATATCAGCTTCTTCTTTGTCCTTTCAGCATTATTCATTTTACGCACTTTCATTTTGAATGATATGATGGTGCAGGATTCTGATTCTGACATTGAAATGTTCAACCTTTTAGATCCATCAGTCCCTGGAAAAGTGGTTGGCAACATCTTCATTTCATGCTCTGTAGAGGTATATGGTATACTAATACAATACAATTCTGTTGTTGTTAGGATATGGTAAATTTTTCTAACAATTATAAGTGAAAATTAACAGGATCCAATTGAAACAGAAAAAGGCTTTGTTAGACGCATTTTATCCATCATGGTAAGTTTGATCTTCCTCTACTTTCTGATAACCCATGCTTATCGTGAGATTTAAACCAATGACTTATGAGTAAAGCACAAGAAATGATGATATATAGTAATTGTCTCATCTCTCTACATTAGGGTATTCGTGTTAAACCAAAATTGCACCATGGATTGTTGCTGAGACTGTTCTGATACTGACACATATTTGCAACATGTTACACAAATTGCTACCACTAGTAGATATTATTAGGTGATAATGTCAGTTTATTCATGCTGTCTCCTTTTCTCTATTGGAGGGTCTTCAAACTTGAAAGGATGTTTATATAAGTTGAATACATAGAAAAACATTTCTAATCTTTTATCTTATTCAGTGACATCCAATAATGCTTTATGCAGGACTACAATGAAGATGGGATGCTTTCATTTTCTGAATTTTCTGATCTGATTGATGCTTTTGGTAACCAATTAGCAACCAGAAAGGTTCAAACTATTTTACGCATTACACAGTGCTGTTGGTTTTTGTTTTGGATTACTTTCTTGCTAAATTACCACTAGTTTGCTTCTATACCTGGGTATGGATTTGGACTTTGATTCAGATTTTTTGTATCTTCTAGTTTAAGATATTATGGCTTATATAAACTAATAAAGTCTGAATGTTAAAATTTAGAATCTCTAATTTGGACAATGGAAATTAGCTTTTTTGGTCATATCAAAGTCCAAATCTTCACTACAGAAGGTCTGAGGCTTAAGGTTCAAATAATGTATCTTTGCTTTGTAAATCCTAAAATGAATTTACAATATAATATCTAGTTTTGTATAATATGAATTATACCGTTTCAGCAATATACGATTCTTTTTTTAATAGAAAGAGGAGCTGTTCAAAGCAGCTGACAAGAATGGAGATGGTGTTGTGAGCATGGATGAGCTGGCTTCTCTTCTTGCTTTACAACAAGAAAAGTAATGATCCATCTAGAATACAAAAGACTAAAAGCTTTGGTTTTGTATGCCTGTCGTCTTTTGCTAGCAGTAGATATATTTACTGCTTATTATAAATTTTCCTGGTGATGTTTGTTTACATTTCTTTGATTCTTATTTGATTAGCTACCTTCTTGTGTAGCAGGGAACCATTGTTGAATTGCTGCCCTGTTTGTGGTGAGGTTCTTCAGATTTCTGACCAGTTGAACAGCATGATCCACTTAACTCTTTGTTTTGACGAAGGGACTGGAAACCAGGTGATGACTGGAGGATTCTTGACAGATAAGCAGGCTTCATATGGGTACATTATTTGCATGTTGCTACTAATTTAAGCCTCAAGAGACAGGAGAACATGATTTTTATTTTTTATCTAATGGATTTATTTAACAGTATTGTAGTGACATGTATATGGACTGCAGCTATATACTCATGGTCTGTATATCATGAGATAATTAAAATAACTTGTTTATTTTTCGGTATATGTAGCTGGCTCTTCAAAATGAGTGAATGGGCCCATTTCTCATCCTATGATGTTGGTATTCGATCTGGATCAAGTTCTTCCCATATTCTGGTAATGCCATATTTCTTTCCATACCAATTTCTACTTTCTTTTATATAAAAATCTGAAGACATGGATCAAACATGGATGTTTGTTTCAAGTTTTATCAGGATGATCCAAACCAGAATCACATTCATCATATTTAGACGAAGGCTACCAAGAACATATATAAACATTTGTTGTGCATACCTTTTTTATAGGAATTTGAATTGTATTGGTTCAACAACTTCATCAAAGTAGAGAACTAGAAATATCCTTAAGATAATTTGAAGAAATTAGAAACACAATACTAAATACTGGCATTTTTTATTCCATATTTGTTCCTTCTCACCCTTTCAATATGTTATTGATTTACTTCATCTTATTTTGGCTTTAGGTATATGATCGGAAGTCTCAAAGGCTTGTCGAAGAACAAATTGACAAAAAGATTGTTTTGTCAATGAGAGCTATTTATCAGTCAAAAATAGGTCTTGGTCTTATGGACATAGGTATGTGGGTTGTTTATTTATTTCTTTCTTTTAATAGTTGAAAGAAATTCTAGGCTAAACGTATATATGATAGGATTGATGATGTGTTGTCAGTAAAACTGTTGCTATAAAAAAAAAATTCTTGTTAAAATATGCTGTGCAGATATTAGATCTCGCTGGCATTTCTTTAACCCGATTTGGTGATTTTTTAGTAGATTAATACTAATAAAGAAAAATATCAGTTTTAAAAATGATTTCATATTTTATCCTTCTGATACTTGGATCGCTCTTTACATGATACATGAGATTTGACGTCAATATGAGATTCAAATTGAACTCGAATAAACTTTTTCATTGGTGTTGAGTTTGTCATTTGCTTTACTTTGGCAAACCTCTTGGATGCAGGGGTGAAGGAGCTCCTGCAAAGCATTTCTGAAAAGCAGGGAGCAAAAATGGATTCACTTGAATCGGCTGCTGATATACCGAAATTCATTGAATCTTATAAGGTATGACAATGTTTCTTTTAGTTCTTTGTGGATAGCATACTTTGATTTTGAAAAGTCGCGGAACAATGCAATTCTTGGTTATGTTATATAAGGTGCTCTTTATTTCAGTGTTGTGGTTTCTTTTGGAGTATTTCTTTTCCTCTTGTGCATTTTAGCCATCTCATCTAATAATATATCTTTCTTTCTTTTTTAATAAAAAATACACATTCTGTGTGTGCGTGCTTGATGGACATCCTGAGCAACTACTCTGTTTCACTTTCACAAATTAGCCATCTTTTCTTTTATGATTGTGTCTGTATTTTAAAACTGAAGGATAATGCTTTCATTCAACAATCAGCATATTCAAGTTAAGATAAGCAAGTATCACTGTCCCTGCCACAAGACAATGTCCATGCCTGACATTTATTACTGGCACACTGGAAGAACCACTTTTACCATAAGCATAATATCAAATGTTAGAGGACAAGCATCTAATGGCATTGTACCCCCACAATTGAGAATACAATAGGAAATGAGTATGACAATCATATACGGTGCAAAAGATATGTGTGCATACAACTATTTAAAAATGGAACTATATTGTGTGTGTGTGTGTGTGTGTGTGTGTGTGTGTTGAAGCAGTTTTGAGGCACAGTAGGATGTTATTTTTTTCTGCCATATTTATTTCCATTTTTCACCTAGTTCTTTATGTGCTGGACTTGTCTGCCTATAATTATATCCACCTTATAAAGTGAATATTGTCTTGTAGGGTCAACTCAATTTGGCTGAGGTCAAGTATCCACTGGAACACTTTAAGGTGGGCTAAAACTGTAGTTTGAATTTATGTGTAATTGATGCACAATTGCTTCTGAGCACACTTTTTTATCCTATTTAGTTATTTAAAGATGGTTCACTGGTTCAACTTGATCATGCTTAAAAAATAAAATTTAAAATAATGGTGTATCATATGCATATGGTCTTCTTCAAAAAAAATATGCATATGGTCTTGTGACTTAATTTAGTAAATATTAATTCATGTCAAATATTTTCAAAAAGTAATAACTTCTCCTGTGTTTTCATAAGCTAGGCAATGCTTACTTATGTAACAACATATTTCATTTAGTCGCTGTCTGTGCTTGATAAATATTCTGATACCTTCATCTTGGTTGCATACATTCTTCTTATTAGCGACTTTCATTCTGGCTGCAGTATTTTTTTTAACAATCACAACATAGCATCTTTTGTATGATCTACTTCAGTTGTTTTTTATTTCTCCTTTTAGCAATATTCGATGTGCTTTAGTGGGACCTTCAAATTCTCCTGCTTTTCACACTGATCTATACGAAGAACTAAAATAATTTGTTTTTCATTAAGCTAGCTACATACATTTTATTTGAACTTTGAACTAGAAATTGGAACAAAAAGGAACAAGAACTGACCAATGATCATATTGAAAATCATTTAGACTTCATAACAGTAGTAACTATCTTGCAATATGACCTGTCTTGAATAATGTTCTGGGCAGACATTCAATGAATTTTTCATCAGAGAGTTGAAACCTGGTTCAAGACCAATTGCTTCTGCTGAACATGACAACATTGCTGTATGTGGTGCTGATTGTCGTCTAATGGCATTTAAATCAGTTGATGAAAGTTCAAGATTTTGGATTAAGGTATTTCTTTTACATCTCTTGCATGTGGAAGGTTTCTTGTCTCAAGAATGCATTTTCTTTTTAATATTTAGATAGATGTTTGTCGCTTGAGAATATGCACTTGACAGATTTATCAATCAGAACTAGTAGTTGGCGAGTGTTTTCTGTTCAGTTTGAAGTTAAATAAATATGATAAAATTATGATTTTACTCATTCAACTTGAACCTGCATGACTCGCCTGTAAATTAGGACAGAGGTGTGGGGTAGGGATTGGTTTTTGCTTATATGAGATTATAGTTCAGTTTTTTTTTTTTGCTAACATGAAACAATTTGATTGCTTAAACAATATTTAATGATTTAAAGACCCAACTGTTTGATGTGATGTGACTACTATTATATCCACCGCTTTTTCTTTATGATGTATTTTGTCATCTTATTTATCTGCTACAAGGAAAATCATATTATCATAGATATTGGGTTATCTCTATTTCTCTTTATTGTTAAACATTTATATTCACGTGTGTATTCAAAATGAAATTCTTTCGCGATTGTTATTTGTTGCTTTCAGAGTCGAAAGTTTTCAGTTCAAGGCCTCCTGGGGAAAGAAATGTGTTCCGGTGCTTTTGTTGATGGAACACTTGTGATTTTCCGTCTGGCGCCACAGGTGTTTGTTGCTTTCTTTCATTGGGACTTTAATTTTGTGTTCATTTGATTGCAAATTTTGATTTGAACGTTTATTTATTGCAGGATTATCACCGTTTCCATTTGCCAGTATCGGGAACTATTGAGCAATTTGTTAATATCCCCGGAAGCCTGTTTACTGTATGTGAAATAATAACTCTTGGAAAATGATATTTCATTTACATATAGAGTCTATTGTCTGTTATTGTGTGTTAATTATCATTTGCAACTTTTTCTGATGTGTTCTATTTCTCTTAGGTCAATCCCATTGCTGTAAATAGCAAGTACTGTAATGTCTTCACTGAGAATAAGCGAGTTGTTTCAATAATTTCAACTGTAGATTTTGGAAAGGTTTGTGATTGCAATCAATTTGTGTGTGATGCATGAGTTTATGATGTTATTCTGCTGAAGTTGTTCTGTATGAATTTATTGGAATATATGAATTTGGGGATAACACCTATCAAAACATCACTGAACCTTTCTGCAATTGCAAATCATATTATGGTTTTAAGAATGCTACCATTTGCTTAATTTATGAAGTTAATGTTTTCTTCTTCCAATTTGTTATGTCACCACCATTGACTAGATTGTGAAAGGGAAGGTTTGCTCACAAGTTACAACCATTTTATTACACTGTATAAGTTTATAGATGGCTTTCCTTTATGCATTTTATACTTAGTGTACTCCTATAGTGTAGTCCCTTATGTTTGAACTTCTACCTGGTCTTGTTCTTATTTATTTATTTATTTATTAATAGCTTAAAATCTATCTCCGCATTTGTTAGGGGTCGAGATAATAACTCGTGCTTTTGCATCTCTTGCATTCTTGCTTTGATGGCTTGTACATTTGGGAAATGTTTTGACATAACACCCTATAAGTTCCCTGGCTCCTCTACAATTTCATCTTATTACTGCAGACGAATATGTTACTTGTATCTTAGAGAGTTACCTGTGATTTGTGTTCAGGTGGCATTTGTTGCAATAGGAGCTACAATGGTTGGTAGCATTAATTTCACAAAGAAAAAGGGCGACTATGTGAAGAAGGGAGATGAGGTTCGGAATCGGGCCAGTTACAGTAAATGACTTTTTTTTTCCAATTTTCTTCATTGTCCTTGTTTCTAATTGGCACTTGTTTGCTTTGATTGACAGTTTGGATATTTTGCTTTCGGGGGAAGCACTGTAATTTGTGTTTTTGAAAAGGTTGGTATTATAATCGGTTATACTGCCCGTATTTTATTTTTTCGGTTGATTATTTCATGTTGTTTCATGTTTGAAATCTATTTAGTTGGTATGGTTCTGAAATCTATTTTGGACTTTATCTATAGGGCAATAAAAATCCATTTCAAACCTTTTTTTTTTGGACAGAATGTCAAGTCATAAAACTAACATATTTTACTTTTTAAACGTGTAAGATTCTGTCTTCGAGTAAATAAGTTCACTTTATTGCCATTTTTTAAACTTTAACCTTACAGAGCTTTTAGATTTGACATTGGTATTTTCTCATGCTAGTCTTTGGAATACATGTAAGCAATGACATTCATTTTTTGGGTGTTATGCAGGGTTCAATTGCAATTGATGAAGACCTTCTATCAAATAGCACCAGATCACTAGAAACTTTGGTTACTATGGGGATGAGATTGGGTGTTTCCACGAGAAAATTGCCTTGACAACTTATATAGTGTTGACTAACATAGAAATATGAATACTGTGGGATGTGTAGTTGTATTTTTTCTTTTTAGCATTATAGTGTTGGATTGTTGGCTATTAATGGCAGATGTATCACCCAATTTGTAAAACTTTTCTAATCTCATTCAGGGTATCACTCTAGCTGCCTCGGTTAGATTTGTGACATTTATCCTCAGTTTGATCTGTAATGAAAAATCAGGAAAAGTTGCGATTATCAGGAGTGTCTTTACCATTTTTAGCAGCAAGGTAGGATAAAACCAACAAGAATGAACAAACCAAAATCAAACATGAGATTATTTTTTTTTACTCAATATGACTTTGGATGTACGCATTAAAAAGAATATAAATTTTATGTTGTTCAGAAAACATTCTCGAAACACATGTGATTTTTTGTAAAAAAAATTGGAGGTGAAAAATAGTGTTATCAAACACTGCACCCAAAAGAGGAGACCACATCCTAAGAATATACTCCATAGCATGAACGCATCAATTATAAAATAAATCTTGATCTCCATACATCATACCCAAACATTATTTTCTAAGACAATAGATTGGAGAAAATATAGTTATTTATTAATTTTTGAAAAGGTTTGTTAACCCCTTAGTTCACGATTGAGGCTAAGGGGTTCAATGGTCTGGCAGTTCTAGTGTGTGGTTTAGATTCATGGTTTTCACAAACGTCATGTATGTGCTGAATTCAAGCCACCTTTATGAGAATCGTTTGCAATAGGGTTTGATATAAATTCATCACGATTTTGTTCTTATTAAAAGTTATCTTAGTTCATAGAGGAGTGTGAGTGTTGTTTATAAATTACTCTTAATCTTGATTTCCAATCAATGTGAGATTTTTGTGCATCAGAAGAGTAGCTCCTCAGTCGATGCTAGGAGCTAAAGGGTTTGTCACCCCTCTTATGTAGCGTAGATTCTCGATTTCCATAGATAGCATCAATGTGTCGACCTCAAGTCACTTTTATGAAGTATTATCCGCTTTGAGATTTTGTGTAAACTTCTCACTGTTGTCATTTATAAATTAGTATCGATGGATAGAGAATTATGGATGTTGTTTATAAACTATATCATTTAGCATTGATTCTTAAACGATGTGAAACTTTTTGTGTACCGAAATATTAACTATAAACATAAGTATGTTGAAAGAGTGTGTTAGAGAGTATCGTCTACACTTCATCCATGTGCTTTGAGGGAGAGTATTTGAAATTAGTTGGTAAGAGGTGGGAAAGGTTGAGAACAAGTTAATAAGTAAATTGGTCATCAATTTTTTTTTCTTTTGTAAATTGAAAATTAAATCATTGAAATCTTAACACATCACTTAAAATGACTTCTCCTTTAATTTTCATCGTTAGAGAGTATGATTTGATATATTAAACGAGCATGTAACCTTCCATTTTTTTAGGAGAGCATGTGACCTTCAATGTAGACTTGACATCAATTTCATATCACGAATGATTAAATTGCAAAATAAAAAATACAAGGTAAAAGTCATTTAATGTGTTTAAATTGAGACATTGATGTGACATTCATATAAAATATCACATGCTCATTTAACATGTCATGTCACAACCTTTAACAATAAATGTTAACTCCAAACTATCTCGGCTTACCTTTACAACTTCCGAGGTACATTTACTTTTACTAATTTATAAAATTCATAAATTATTTTATCTTACAATATCAATGACCAAATTTGCATATTTAATGGTTTCCTTAAGAGTATTATATATTTGGAAATTGTTAAGCCACAACCGGAGAGTTGTTCCACTTGAGAATGATGTTGACCGTTGTCAAAGGGCCTAGAACTTGTGAAGAAATACGCAAGGTTGGAGAAATTCAGTATCATAGTTTTAGAGAGGCTTGCTTTGCAATGGGATTCCTTGATGATGATAGAGAGTTCATTGAAGCCATTAGAGAAGCATTTCAATGGGGTTCAGGTTATTTCCTTAGAAGATTGTTTGTGGTAATGCTCCTTTCTGGAACAATGAATAGACCACGTCATGTATGGCATCATACATTGCATTGGTTATCAGACTGAATATTACATCAGCAGCGTATCATAGAAAACAATCAAGGTATTTCATCTATATATTCAATATCCTTTTGAAAATATCAATTTTCCATTTTTTCTTTATAGGTCACTTAATTATTATAAACATTTTTCGTGTAATAAACAGATTTACTCCTCACTGATGAAGAATTGCAGAATCTAACCTTGATTGAGATAGAAAAATTGTTATAATCAAGTAGGATAAGTTTGAAAGAGTACTCTTCTATACCTTATCCTAAGGGTTACATACTTGAACAACTGGGCAATAGACTCATTTATGATGAGCGTAGTTATGACATTCCTACACTACAAGCAGAATTTCAACAATTATTTTCATCACTCACATGTGATTATATTTTTTATATGATACACTAAATAAATATTTTATACTACTAATTATGTTGACGGTTCAATTATTTTCTCTACAGCTGAGCAGAGTAAAATATATGACAAAATCATGAAGGCTGTGACAAATCAGAGAGGAGGTGTTTTCTTCTTGCATGGTTATGGTGGTACAGGAAAAACTTTTATGTGGCGTACTCTTGCAAGTGCTTTAAGATCAAAACATGAAATTGTATTGATTATGGCAACAAGTGGAATTGCATCTTTACTTCTACCAGGAGGGAGAACAGCACATTCAAAGTTTAGATGCCTGTCCCTACATTTGATAACTCAACTTGCAACATAGACCATGATAGTGATTTGGCAGACCTTCTTCGACAAACAAAGTTAATTATTTGGGACGAGGCGCCATTGGCCCATAGATATACTTTTGAGTGTTTAGATAGAACACTTAAAGATATCATGAGTGACGAAATTACAAAGTGTGAGACTATTTTTGGGGGAAAAGGTTATAGTTTTTGGGGGAGATTTTAGACAGATACTTCCGGTTATCCCAAGAGGCAGTCGGTCAGATATTGTACATGCCTCAATAAATGCTTCATACATTTGGGATTACTGTGAAGTTCTTACATTGACCAAAAACATGAGGTTGAAACATGGATCAAATTCAAAAGAAAATTCAGAAATTGAAGAGTTATCTAAGTGGTTACTTAAGGTTGGGGAGGGCAAGGTCTGTGAGCCTAATGATGGATATGCCGAAATACCTATTCCAACAGAAATGTTAATTACTGAATATGAGGATCCCATTCTTGCAATTGTGCAGAGCACATATCCAAACTTATTGGACAATTACAAATCTTATGAATATTTGAAAAGCAGGGCAATATTGGCATCAACGATCGAAGTCGTTGATCAAATCAATGACTATGTTCTCGGACTAGTGCCAGGTATAAATCGATGATCACAATTTCATACTAAAATATTTTCATGCATTTTATATGATTAGCTTAATAATAGACATGCTCTTATTTGATATGTAGGTGATGAAAGAATATATTATAGTGCTAACCACATTGATAGATCAAAAATTCATGATAACAATGTTGTTGATGTGCTAACACCAGAATTTCTTAATACACTGCGTACTTCTGGACTTCCAAATCATCAAATTAAATTAAAAGTAGGGAGTCCAATTATGCTGCTAAGAAATATAGATCAGTCCGAAGGGTTATGCAATGGAACCAGATTAATTGTAACCAAATTGGCCAATCATGTCCTTGAAGCAAAGATTATGGGTGGAAAACATCATGGTAATATCATTTATATTCCACGGATGGATATGTCATCTTCTCAATCTCCATGGCCATTCAAATTATGTAGAAGACAGTTTCCAATCATTGTTTCTTATGCAATGACAATTAACAAATCACAAGGTCAATCTCTTGATTGGGTTGGGTTATATCTACCAAAAGATGTATTTAGTCATGACCAAATATACGTGGCAATCTCAAGAGTCACAAGCAAGAAGGGTATCAAGATATTGATACATGATGAAAAGAAACTACCCAAAGACAGCACAACAAATGTTGTCTATAAAGAAGTCTTTCACAATGTTTAACAAGTAAGTGCTATAATATTACTCAACATGGTTAATTATTTGACTATATTAAGTTTATTTGATCATGTTTAACAATCTTCTTATATTCTTAATATAGGCCGGCACATTTAGAGAGCTCAACATATTGCAGTTTAATTTTGAACTAAAAATCTTATGTTTTGTGAACTGCGAGCTTACCAAAGATGAAATACTGAACTTTCATTTTTTTGTTATATTAGTACTGATATGTAACTTTGTAAGCTGATAAGAACAGTCAATATTCTCCAAATCTGATGTTTATCATGCATATTTCAATTTTGGTTTACATAGATAATGCTCAGTCAATTACAGCAGACAATCTCATAAACATTATTTGAGTCCAACCTGATAAAAATACCTTACTCACAATCGAAGACAAGAACAATTTAGTGAAAGCTATTATCTCAAACACACTTAAACATCTACAGGTCAATTAACTCTTCTTACCAAGTAAAACATATTCCAATTCATATTTGTACAAATGTTTCACAATTCATACCAGATCTATATCTAATTATATGCATAAAATTTCAGAATGAAATACCTTGATATGTAGCTCTCATCTTCACCCTGTTATTTTTAACCCAGGACCTCTTACCATCAAAGCTTTTTTCTTCCTACCACACTTGACTACGGTACTGCATGTATATCTAAGTAGGGCCACGCCAGAATAATGTAATATCCATTAATGTATTGAATTGAATAAAGCTACTTGGTAGATCAAATCAATAAATGAATCTTACTTTAAGCATCAAACAAAACTTAAAGCTTACGACACATGCTGCAGTACTAAATAGATTCCTGAGTAGCTTGCAGTCTAAAGACACATTGATAATTGATTTATCATATATACAACTTTAACTTATTAAATTATAGGAAATATATCATAATAAACTTATAATAATATTTTGATATAAAGTATACAACTTTTATCAATGTAACTATTTTAATTTATAGCTATATATAAATATAAATATATACTGCTTTTAAATTAAGTTGCTTACAATTAATATTATAGTTGTTAATTAACTTAAGCTGCAACCTATGAAATGAAAAAAGTGGAGAATCTTAATCACGGACTACAATTCCAAATAAGTGGAGAATCTTAATAATACTGCAAACTGGCTATATTAACATTGTGTAGAGCTAAATATGTCTGCCACATTTTTTGAAACTACAACAACTATATAATAATAAGACTCATACCAAACTTATTTATTGATACATTAATATTATTCTATTAACAAAAATATATTTGCAGGCATACATATGTACATTGATTATGTATAGTTATATAACAAGAGTATACAACAAACTTTTTTAATAATTAATAGAGTCAGGATCCGTTGACACCAGGTGTAAGTCTAAAAGACTTACATCAAATCTCAACCGTTGTAAGTGATTGATCTAACGACTCATAATATGTCAATAATAAATGGAAAGAAATCGCATAATGACCAGAAAAGGAAATTATCTCAGAGAGATATTGCTTGATTTGCACTTAATTTTTTTCTTACTCTCTCTCTCTCTTATTAAAATATGACACAAATATTTTTTTGTGCGGCTGACTTGCAAATTAAAAAAAATGGGACTTATTCTCAGTGAAAACAATACGATTGTATCAAAAAATTGCATTTTGTTCTTAGTAAAGGCCCCGTTTCTGGTGGGAGACCTGAATAGGTCACCTACCGTAGGAGACTTGATATATATATTTTTTTTTGCAAAATGAATATAAACAACACATGAAAGCTTTTTTTTTTTTTTGCAAAATGAATATAAACCATGAAAGCTTTTAAATGACTGTGATCTATAGATAATGTGACCCACTAAAATGTTATCATTTAAAGGATTAAATAAAATGTTAGTCCCTATAAATATTGTTTTTAGTCATCATATAAAAAAGTTATATGTTTTGGTCTCTATAAAAAAATCCGGCACACAGTTTTAGTCCCTATTAAAATAAAATTTGTTCAATTATGATTAAACTTTTAAATTTGAATAATTTTTTACAGACAGGTTAACATCATTATAAGAAACTCTTTTATAAAAAATAATATTTTTTTAACATGTAATGAATTAAATATGAATTTTTATAAACATTAAAATTTCAAGATTAAAGTAATAAAAATTTAGCCCTTCCTTAAAAAATGCCCAACATTAATACAAAGCATATATTACTTTTGATGTCATAAGATAAACAAATTAACATAGATTGGTTTAAACGCATTACAATCACACAAATTAAGTCTTACAAGAATAAGACAAGCTTACATTACAGACTAAAACCCCACTAAATCTAATCACTAGCAATAAACCGAACATAGAGATTGTTAGGAACATTTTCAATGGTGAACAACAACCTATCACCAAATTCGACCTTCCTCTCCTTAATAAAGTCACACCAACCACTGACTATGTATCTCTTATGTGGATCTCCAGCATCAACTTCTACATCTCAGTAATAAGAATCCACATCATCAAGTTCATGATCAAGCTCAGTAAGTAAAATGTTCTTTTCAGGACTTAAAACTCCTTCATCAAATATATGGTGAGGGAGACGCTGCATAAATTGTTATAATTTTAAGTTCAATAACATTCAACTTAACACTAAATAATCATTATAAAGTAGACCTTTAATTAAAAATACTTACAAGACGGTGATTTGGTTTCACGTGAGCAGCATTGATGATAATTTCCCACGACTGTTTCTTAACGTTTAAAAATGGTGGTTCTTCTACAGGTTCCTTAAAATGATATTGCATGTCAAATTGTGGAACAAGATCACCACCAACATGATAACCTTCCTTTGTAAATGATTTGTAATCAGTCTCTTTGGAATCAACGCTGTGTAAATTCAAATATCCAAATATAAACTTTCAATCAAGATCACATGATTGAAAACATTAGTATTCAAACAAACAACAACAATTCAATTAGACTATAATTATTACAACTAAATAAAAGTAAACTGTTATAGAGTATATCATTTATTCTTAACAGATTTATACAAAAAACATTACAATATAGGGAGTTTACCTCTTTGGAGAAGACATAATTAAGAAAAGCAGAACAACAATGCAAAACTCCTACTACAATTGTGTCTTCCCAGTTGAGCAGCTACTAACATATATATACTACTCCATAACCGGGTCGGGTCTTATAACATGTGGGCTAACATTTGGGCTGTCAACGAAGTTTGAGCCCACTCTTTTATTTTGCTTTTATACCCCACTAATTCATTCATAAATTTCATTTAAAAAATAACTCAACACTACACACTACTTATGAATATAAAAACAATTTTACAATTTCAGTTCATATACAAATTGTTCTTTTTTTACTTTTGTTGTATTTATTAAAAATAATTAAATATATTACAAAAATCATTACTAATGAAATGTTAAATTATTTAAATCTAAACTAAACATAATTTATTAATGGCAAGTTCTAACTACATAAAATTACCCCCCACCATCGGCTACCCGTGCGTCAGCACGGGTATCTTACTAGTTATAAAATAAATCTTGATCTCCATACATCATACCCAAACATTATTTTCTAAGACAATAGATTGGAGAAAATGTAGTTATTTATTAATTTTTGAAAAGGTTTGTTAACCCCTTAGTTCACGATTGAGGCTAAGGGGTTCAATGGTCTGGCAGTTCTAGTGTGTGGTTTAGATTCATGGTTTTCACAAACGTCGTTTATGTGCTGAATTCAAGCCACCTTTACGAGAATCGTTTGCAGTAGGGTTTGATATAAAGTCATCACGATTTTGTTCTTATTAAAAGTTATCTTAGTTCATAGAGGAGTGTGAGTGTTGTTTATAAATTACTCTTAATCTTGATTTCCAATCAATGTGAGATTTTTGTGCATCAGAAGAGTAGCTCCTCAGTCGATGCTAGGAGCTAAAGGGTTTGTCACCCCTCTTATGTAGCGTAGATCCTCGATTTCCATAGATAGCATCAATGTGTCGACCTCAAGTCACTTTTATGAAGTATTATCCGCTTTGAGATTTTGTGTAAACTTCTCATTGTTGTCATTTATAAAGGAGTATCGATGGATAGATAATTATGGATGTTGTTTATAAACTATATCATTTAACATTGATTCTTAAACGATGTGAAACTTTTTGTGTACCGAAATATTAACTATAAACATAAGTATGTTGAAAGAGTGTGTTAGAGAGTATCGTCTACACTTCATCCATGTGCTTTGAGGGAGAGTATTTGAAATTAGTTGGTAAGAGGTGGGAAAGGTTGAGAACAAGTTAATAAGTAAATTGGTCATCACATTTTTTTTTTATTTTGTAAATTGAAAATTAAATCATTGAAATCTTAACACATCACTTAAAATGACTTCTCCTTTAATTTTCATCGTTAGAGTATATGATTTGATATATTAAACGAGCATGTAACCTTCCATTTTTTTTAGGAGAGCATGTGACCTTCCATGTAGACTTCACATCAATTTCATATCACGGATGATTAAATTGCAAAATAAAAATTACAAGGTAAAAGTCATTTAATGTGTTTAAATTGAGACATTGAAGTGACGTTCATATAAAATATCACATGCTCATTTAACATGTCATGCCACAACCTTTAACAATAAATGTTAACTCCAAACTATCTCGGCTTACCGTAACAACTTCTGAGGTACATTTCCTTTTACTAATTTATAAAATTCATAAATTATTTTATCTTACAATATCAATGACCAAATTTGCATATTTAATGGTTTCCTTAAGAGTATATATTTGGAAATTGTTAAGCCACAAGGAAGGGGTGCATTTTAGAAAATAGATAGATAGATATGTTGGTATGGATATTTGTTTGATAGTAATTCTAGTTAGACTTGACAATGGGCCGGTTTATATTATCGGGTTTAACCCATTTTTCTTACAAACTTCAAAGCCCATTCATGAAACCCTAATTCCCAAAACCATAAAACACAAACCATAGCTTCATCGTTCCATTTTCACTGCGCACAAAACTTCATTATCTCAGATCCAATCTACGCGCCGTCACCATGGTAATCATCTCCACCATCTCTGCTCCTCCGAAATCGTTAACGTTACAGTTCTAAACCCTTTATTTTGTTGTTGAATTTTCAGGTGAACGTTCCAAAGACGAAGAAAACCTACTGCAAGAGCAAGGAATGCAAGAAGCATACACTTCACAAGGTTACCCAATACAAGAAGGGTAAAGATAGCATCGCCGCTCAAGGTAAGCGTCGTTACGATCGCAAACAGTCCGGTTATGGTGGTCAGACTAAGCCCGTCTTCCACAAGAAGGTAATTACCCACATCACCTATTTCCTCCTTTTTTTTATTTAATTTGTTGTTTTATTTGATAAATTTCATTTTTTTAGTTGAATGTTTCAAACAATTAGTTGAATGTAAATTGGATTTTTTTAGTTTAATATAATTTTGATTTTGTTGGCTGAATGCAAATGTTTAGGGAAGATTTAGAGATTAATGAGTTAAATTCAAATATGGTTTATGATAGAACATTATCAAATTTGATATTAGAGATTTAGCCTAATTTGATTCATGTAGCTTACCCCACTTAGTGGGATAAGGCTTGGTTGTTGTTGTTGTTGTTGTTGTTGTTGTTGTTGTTGTTGTTGTTGTTGTTGTTGAATGCAAATGTAATTGTTTGAGTTGAATGTCAAATTGATTTTTTTTTTTTAATTGAATGTAAATTTGATATTTATAGTTGAATGTGAATTTTTAATTTTCTAAGTTGAATCTAAACAAAATCAAATTTGGTTTTTATTGTTTGATTTTGGAAGTTTGATTTTTTGTTAGTTTAATGCAAATTTGATATTTTTTATTTGAATGTGGATTTGATGTATTTATTGTTTGGTAATTTTTGTTTGTGTTTGATTTTATTCAATAGGCTAAAACCACTAAGAAAATTGTTCTGAGGTTGCAATGCCAGGGTTGCAAGCATGTTTCTCAACATGCAATCAAGGTTAGTTTATTTTGTTTAAGGAAAGAATGAACAGCTTCAGAAATCTTATTTTGTAGTTGGATATGGTAGTCATTTGTGTTTATGTTATGCAGAGGTGCAAGCATTTTGAGATTGGTGGTGACAAGAAGGGAAAAGGAACATCTCTCTTCTAGGTGGAGAATTAGGATTTGCTGTTTTAATGTTTTATTGTATGGTGTTGGGATTTTTTGTTTCTCTATGGATTTCTGATAGGTATATTTTGTTATTTGAAATACCTTTTTGTGATTGAGATGTGAAAGCTATTGGTATTATTAATCAGTACTTGTTTTCATTCCTTGAATCCCTTTGATGATTTTAAAAATCTTTATCATATGGTCCTGCATAAAATATTCCATAACTGTGAGAAAATTTAGATGTTATATCCTTTCTGCTAATTTGTGTTGGCGTTCGAGTTAGTTCTAGGTTATCATCTCCACAATATTCGGTAAAATGAGTGGAATTTAGGTTTGAGTTCAACAGCTGAAAAACTCATGGACTATTTCTGTGATGTCCCTAGTTTCTTTGTTAATGTGAGGGAGGTGACAGTGATTGAATTGGAAACATCTATGTTTGTAGGGAAATGGTTTCTCTCCATCTTCACTCTTTTAGTTTAGTTGTTTGGTTGAAATTAGCTTAAGCAAGTTGTTTAATACACCTATGTTTGTAGGGGAATCGATTCTTTCCATTTTTTTTCTTATATGTGAACCAATTAGAATTGAATATTGATATTCAATCGTTTTATAAAGCAAACTTTCATAGAGTAGAGTGACAACAATAAAAAGTTTGAGGATACAATCAGAATACTATAATCATCCATGAAAGTACAAGTTTGTTACTGTTTCAAGTTGAGTAATTTATAAATCCATAAACTGGGTTTTGTATGGTTTAACTTTATTTTAATGTGTTGAACTAAAACTAAATAAAATTAAGTGTGCCATAGAATTGACCGGTTAGTATTGGATGATTATTTTAATCGTATCATCACTGACCATAGTTTGTTGCCCTAGTTTCCCTTCATGGAACACATCTTGTAGGGAAATCTCTATTACGCCTTTCATCAACCATTTAGATTAGTAATATATCGACTTTAACTTTTATGAATTAAACATGTAATATATCGACTTTAATTATTATGAAACTAAACATTTTTTTTTTTTAGAATTGAGTTGATCTGAATTGAATTTAGATCATTCAATCATTTTATAAAACGAGCTTTCATGTTGAATAATGTGGCTACAGTAAAAGACTCATCCATGCAATAAGAATACGTTAATTATGATAAAAGGTGTAATAGAGATTTCCCTACAAGATGTGTTCCATGAAGGGAAACTAGGGCAACAAACTATGGTCAGTGATGATATGATTAAAATAATTTATAAAACGAGCTCTTCATGTTGTCACTGTTTCAAGTTTAATTTGTAATTTATATATCTGTAATTTATTATAAAGTTGGTTTTGATATGGTTTAATTCAATTTAATTTGTTGAACTGAGTTAAATCAAATTAATTTACTTAGTTGGTGAATTATTGCATTTATCAACCTATTGAATGAAGGATAGAGCACGATTTCATTTTGTATGTGACCAGTGACAATATTGCTAATCAATGATGAATAATTTTTTACTAGTTTTCTGAAGTTAAAGGGGCAAAGAAACTAAGAAAGAAAAACAAGTGTTTCTTAGGAGAGTTGATATCACATTAATCTTCAAAGTTCTAACAAGACTTGAGAACAAGCTTTTCTAATGAAGGTGGATAAAATTGCCTGCCTTCGAATGAGGAAAAAGAGTTCCAACTAATGAAAAATTATTCTAGTCAACGATGGTAATTGCCATAGTTCTGTTGATAGCCTCCCATATAGGAGTTATTACTACCAGGTTGTTGCTTAAGTGCAGCATGTCCTTGTATGCGATCCCTTTCATATTGCTGCCAAATGAGCTGTTCTTCAACTAGTAACCTTTGCTTCTTCTCCATCTCTGACATTTGAACGTAAGACGGCGGTGCGATGGCCAATGAAGCTGCAAATGGATCTACATATCCAGAAGAAGAATTACTTGCAGTTCCTGATGTTGGTGGTGCTGGCAATGCTAGCATTGCTGGCCTTCCAGCTGAACCAAGTGCTACACTGCTAGCACTTCCACTGCCACCATATCCTACTCCTTGCATGGCTGCATTCATTTCTCCTTGTTTATACATACCATCCAACAATAAGGTATCAAAGCCTCCACCTAATGCAGGCTGCTGGTTCCCTAAGTGGCTAGTTGATTGTACCAGTGCTGTTTCCCAATCTGCACTCTCATCAAATGCATGCCATGGAAGTGCTTTTATTCCACCTTCACTTGTTGCTGGTGCAGCCCCATCAAATAAAGCTAAGGCTAGTTTGTCCCCATGTTCTTCAGTTGTCACTCTATCATCTCCTAAGTTCAACAAATCACCCTCGGTTTGCACAATTTTTTCTTCTTTCGGCTCTTCTTCTTTTGGCTCTTCCACCGCTTCTTCGGCTGGTTCCTCTGGTGGCGGAAGTGCCTTGACTGCATTCATATCCTCTTCCGGTTCCGGTTCTGGTTCGGGTTCAGGCTCCTTGGCTTCTTCATCCTCATTGTTCTCTTCTTGTACATCAGCTTTATTGTTTTGTGCTAGCATGTTCTTATCTTTGATAAATTCTTCCATAACCTCTAGCTTCTTTGGTGTGACCTTGTCTATCTCAGGGTACTCAGAAGAGCGACAAATTCCAATACTCTTGGACCATCCATAGAAGAGGTCTAGCTCATCAAACTGTTTTCCAACACGACAGAAAATGTCATACACCTTAACACAGTCTGCGACATCCATGTCAGGAAAACGGTCGATTAAGATGCTCAATATTTCTGATATGTCATAATATGATTGAAAACTCTCCTTCACAATTGGGTAAAGAGCCACTATCACAATTCTATGGTTCTTTGCTGCCCCTGTTGCATTGAAACAGATAGCCATGAGAATGCTTTGTATACATGTGTAATGTGCTGTGAATATATGGTATGCATACTTTGATATATTTGATTGCAAAAAGGTATTTGATAAGAAAAAACTAGATGAAATCTAATAATACATAAATCAAATTGAATGGAAGGAAAAGTATTTTGTTATGCAAAATGTATGGTCTAATGATCACAAACCTGTGGGGCGACAAGCTAAAAAGCGTTCAAGAAGCAATTGCAAATGCTGCATTTTGGAAAAAATTTGCTCTAACTTCATTTCACGCACAGGTGTGGATCTTACAACGATTTCTCTGCCTTTGTCCCTTTCTTTTTCCCTTTCACATTCTCTTTCCCTTTCCCGTTCCTCCTCGTCTTCGTCAAAACCAAACATGCTACGCTTTCCACGCCGACTTTGCATCTTGTACTCGAGCCTCTCATCTAAATATAACGAATATGTGCGAACAAATGCAGAGAAGTCCCACGAACCAGATTTTGAGCTGTCACGAAAATCGGACATGTTGAGAAGGCGAGTCCCACGTCGAGTTGAGAAGAATATCTCTTGCTCATAAGCAGGATCACCTTCTGCTAGAAGCCTTTGAATCAAAATAAGAGTTTTCAAAGCCACTGTCCAATTTTTAGTCTTGCTGAGACGCCTCGAGAGGGTATTAACACAAGCACTAATGAATGCGCGAGAGTAACAAGTTAAACTCAGAATCTCCCTTATATATTTCTCTTCAGCCGGATATTCATCGTGCCTTGTCGCTTTCACAATAGCTACATCAAGGTCAGCAAGTGAGGTGCTGCTTCCCACCATTGCTAGTCCTATGCTTGTTTGATCCTTTACTGCCCCAAGGGCTTTTCTTATTGAGTTTGGAGGCATACTTTATTTTTGCTCCAATGCTTCTGCTTTTTTTTATTTTTTTTGTAGCTTTCAATTTGGATTACTCTATGACCTGATCAAAGATGTTCAGAATTTAAATTAGTTTGTCATATCTCATAATTCTAGCACATTTTACTTTGAACTATATAATTTGAAATTCTTATATTTCATGATTTGTAACATGAAATACATATTTTGTTATATATATACTTGGTAAAAGAAGAAATCATCTATGCCTTAGATATAGGAAGATACAAATGTGAATATGATGGAAAGGCAGATCCTACCTTCTCAGAGAGCTCCAGAGGGATGTAATTAAGTTTCCCAAATGGATAATTATTGTTATCTATGCAGCTGTTGTTAAAAAAATCAGAAAAGTTTAGAGGGAAAAGAAAAAAGAAAGACAAGGAATGAAAAGATAGATAGAAATTTTGTTTCCCTATCTATCTTGTGTTCCCTCTTTCCTTTCTTCTTCTGTTGTTCCTGTATTGGGAAAGCATTAGAACCTGAGTTAAGCATGGTCCGTTTTTGTAGCATGAAAACAAGGGAACCAAAGGAGATGTAGTGATACATGCATTACCCTTTAGAAAGTATTTGACTCTAATTAATTATGACATTCTTGGCTTTGCTATATTTGGTAGGAAAAATATCCATCTTCTATTTTCTCATCACCATTTGACTTTTTCAATGGGTCACCTCACCAATTTAAATCTTCCAATTCTAATTATGGATCAATGCTAATATATCCCTTTTTATTTTATTTTAAAAATCCCATTATATATCATGTTGATTTTTTATGCTTGTGTCACATAGAGACTTGAGCATAAACATTTACATATACATATACATATAATGTCTAAACAACTAAGGATATAAATAAACACATTGGATACTATCCAAGTAATATAACACACATATAGGAAATCAACATATTAAGAATGTAAGGTTAATTATGGTTTAAGCCTTTATAATTATCTTGAATTTTATTTTTAATCTCTGTATCCGCTCTTTTTCAGTCTCTAGAAATTACAAAAACTATACGTTTTTAGCATCTTTATATCAAAATAAAAGATTAGATGTTAATTAATTGTTCTACGTCTGTTTATTTTTACTTTTGCCTACCTTATATTTTATGTACTGTATATAATCTTATAACATTGTTTTGCATGAATCAAAAAATAACTTTGACTATTAAGTAAATTTAAATTACATCACATTTAAACAAGAATTGTATCGGTGAAAATAAGACCATAATTAATATGTGAACATCAATTACATATATATATATATAGCCACTCTGATATACAATCCAGTAATAAGAATTTTGTGAACAATTTTATGAAATCACAATTTGACTTCAATTAAATGCTGAGCACACACGCCTAGTGTTACCAACAGAACCTGTCTTTACTCCAATTTGTCCCATTTTTACCATTGACTGAGCAAAATCATTTTCAAAAGAAGGTCCAAACGTTGGATTTATAGGATTAAAGTAGGAATCAATGACACTCTTTGTTACAAAGTCATCATTAAGCCTTGCATCAGATGCTAACACAGCAAAACCTTCCCTTATGTTTTTCAATATACTCTTGTCAAATTTCAGATCACTCCCTTCATCCATGGCTAAACGGTTGTTGATATCTCCATCCTTAGGGCACCTTGCTTTCAGTTCTGGGAGAAAATTCAGGTTAATAGCTGGGTCTGATCCTCCACCAAATGGGAAGAAGTTGTATAGTCTATTTCTCATAAAGAAGCATGCTGTGGTTCCAATTGTATGTGCAGCTGAATTTTTGTTTTTGGCAGATGGGTGAACAATTACTATGGTTAGAAATTAACAATATACATATAATAAGATTTAATTGATATAAATTTTCAATTTTTTGACAAGAATTTAATTGATATACATTGTTGTCCGTGTTAATAAAAAGGTACACGTGCAATCAATCATATCTTACCATCATGTTCTTTCTAATATAATAGTGATTGGATGAATATGAAAAACCCCTTTGCCCTGATGTTACATATCAATTAAACTCCATATAGTATATAATACACGCCACAAATGCATATAGTATAGATTTTTTTTTTAATCATGTTATAGATATAAAATATTCACTATCACTTAACTCTTCACAAAAATTGGAAAATCCGCACATTCCAATCAATTTTTTTTTTATACATTAAAGTTAGAGTTTGAATCTCTAACCACTTATTTAAAAATTTATGAATCTCTTAACATCCATATCAACTACATGTTTTAGTTATTTTATAAGAGTTTAAAAACTATACACTTTGCTATAATCATGTATTTTACTATCTTAAGGATACACAATGACGACTTCTTAATGTTTGAGAAGAGACCAAAATTCTAAAATGGTGCAAAAGGAAAGTTGGTTGTAAATCCAGAAAAAAGGTTATCCTCTAGTAATAAGAATGTGATGATAAAATGGGAAGATTTAATTGATATGGTTTACAACTGTAGGGCTACATACCAGTTGTAATCAAGTAATACCATCTGAATTGAGATTTGTGTTATGTTTGATAGGAACTATTATGCTGTCAATGTTTAGTTAATTAGGTGAAACAAAGAAAATCAAACCAAGAACCCAAAGCTAAAGATCATACATGGTATATTAATATGGTTCAAGGGTAAACTATTGACTATTTTTATTATAAAATGGAAAACTATTTTATTTTATTTTTTGAAGGAAGGAAAAAATGGAAAATGGAAAACTATTGTTAGTTTATAATTACAATTCTTAAATTAACTCTAACATTACTCTTTTTTTTAATAATTGTAAATTACTAGCAACAACTGAACTCCACAAGATACATACAGAGACTCTTTCAAAAAAAATATATACATATAGAGATATATGGTCTCTCACAACATAATTCCATAAATTTATTATCCTTTCTAATAAAATAAGGGAGTTACTTTTCTCATGCTATGAGTTTGTCACGCACCCTATTCGGATTCTAAAATCCGAAACATGTTAACGTGTTTTGGAAGATTTTATAGGGTCTTTATGCCGTTCGAATTTTATAATCCAAACTACATAGAACGCACGAAAAACTCAATAGAATAGGAAAAGAAGGTGCCAAAACATAATCCTAGAGACCCAAGATCCCTTTTGTTTTATTTAATTGGGCCAGTATCAGGCTCATTAAACAAAGAGTGGTAGATATTATGTCAACATTTCTTGAATCCTGAAAAATTGACAAAATCTTAAAAAAAGTGATTGGTTGGAATATTATAATCTTATATCATAATATTTAATTAACATACAGTAACCCTTCTCTATCAATTTCCCAAATTGAGTAAATCATGTAGTTGGTATGGCCAATGTCTTGTTGTGATTATTTATTTTGCTTTCCCCTGTTCTAGTTCATATTACTTTGCCACTTCAACAACCATGATCTCATTTACTCTGCATGTAATATGCATGTGTTTGTCTAGAAGCACCGAAACTGACATTTTTAATTGAAGGCGTATTTAGTGTCGGACACGAGTTAGTGTCTAACATCGACATATATGATTATGTTTGTTTAATTCATTTTCTAAAATTATTACCAATATCGGTGTGTATCATGTCGTGTCGATGCCGTCTCTGTGTCTGTACTTTTATAGAGAAAGAGAGAGAGAGAGAGAGAGAGAGAGAGAGAGAGAGAGAGAGAGAGAGAGAGTACCACTGAGAAGAACAAGGTCTTTTTCTGTGAGACCCTTGTTTAGGAACTTGGTCTTGAGTTGCTGAATTGAATCATCAACATCCGGCATATTGTCTGCAAGAGATTTATCTGAAACCAATCCATCTCTCCTTCCTGTTGGAACTTGATATGCCGGTCCATTTGCCTACATGTAACATCATTCAACACTTATTCAATCATAAACAGGATTTAACAGTTAATGCAGAAGCATTAAACTTCTTGAAGAAGAAAAGCTTTGTGGCCAATGTGGTATTATTAAAAAACATGATGTAACTATCAGAGAATGAAATAAGTTACGAATAAGGACCATGACAATTGCATCTCTTGCTGCCAATGCAACAATATCTGCACAAGAAACCACTCCTGGACAAGATGCTTCCAATTGTGCCTTGGCTCTTTCTATCACTTCAAATCCTCTAACCCCTAGATGTGGAGATGCATTCATCTCTGATTGTTGAGTATTATTAATCAGAATTGAACCATCACATCCCTGAAAAACTCCATCAAAATCATGTCATCACAAAATGTTAGAACATAAAATTAAACACAAGCCATATATATATATAAAGACCTCAACAAAGCAGTCATGAAAATGAAGCCTAAGAAGAACAGCAGCCATGGTTGTGTCAGAAAGAACAGCTTCTCTAACAACATCATGAACAGTGGACTCTACTTGAGGACATGTGTTGGAGTAGAAACCAACATGAAGCTGACTCTTAGAACCATCAATTAAGAATAAGAATACGAGAGACAAAAAAACAAAGTGAGCCATCACTAACTTGTATATATAATATATATCTGCTAACGCTCAGCACACATATATATATAATAGATATGTCTGTCAGAAACACAAATTAAATAATGGTACAAAGTAAGAAAAGGTGAAGGGTAAATTTCAAAATGGAATTGTACAGTAAGTTGTGAGGTAAAAGTCTCATATCATAAAAAAAATGAATGTTGAGTAATGTATATCAAAAACCAGATTCACATAATTCGCAATTTACATTAGTATGTGGTACGGGTTCACGATACACGACATGAGAAGAATTTGATACGTATGCGGAAATATAACTTCGGTAAGTGTCGGTTTATTGTACTAGTGTTACCTAATTAAGTATAGTAAGCTATATATCAATATATTTTGAAGTATTTTTATTTTACTAGAACTTTTAAATAAAACTTAAAATTTATTAATAATCACTAAATTTTAATAAAAGTGTATCAATTCAATGTGAGTTTTTCCAATGCGCTCAACACTATCTCCACTCTTATGCTTAAAACTTCTTAATATTTAATTAATTAAATTAATTAATAATGCAAAAAAAAAATAGAAGAATTATAGTAGTCACGTGCAACAAGCTAATGTCACTTTCCAAAACTTTTTTTTTATTTTCGCTTTTCTTTCACTTTTGTTTATTTTTATTGATGTTACTTTGCAAGAGACGTTATGTTTCTCCAAACTTTAACGGAGGTTTTCCTGCAAAATTTATCTACTCCGTCGAAGGTTTTACTATCTCCTACTCAACATTATCTTACTCTTTCTTAGATCTTCACCCACTTGCCTCAATTCGGTGGTTTGCTGGTTTCCATGAATATCAGGAGAATTTACGTGAACCAATCTCAAAAGTATTGCAAACTGAACCGGTACACACATACTAATTCATAGTTTACAACATGTCAAATGAATTATGTGATGACTGTTGGAGATTTCCAAAATAGGTGAGAAAAACTGAAAAACAGAAAATTACACATGGTAATCAATTACCATATTGATGTAATCGATTACATCAAGCAAAATTTGCAAACGGTAAACAGAGACTTTGGGTAATCGATTACCTGCATATGGTAATCGATTACCACGGGACTGGATGTGTTTTTCTGCACTTTTTCTCATAGTTTTGGGTTCCAAAAGTTGTAACTCTTCATGGGAATGACTTGTATACATTGGGAAGTTATCATTTACTGATAAATCATGAATCATTGCATTGATTCAAGCCAAAAGTTGAATGTATATGGTTGTAACTTTTGATTAAAAGTTGCATTCTCTCATATGAAGGGGCATATGATGCACTATAAATGCATGGCATTTGTGTATCAGAAGGAGCACGTTTTTGACATCAATTACAGTCAAATTCTCCCTCATTCTCATACTCTAAATCATCCATCAATTCTCTAATGCATGAGTGAATTGTTGGAAACATATTTCTGTCAAATATTGTTAGGAGATACGCTTGGTGTGATTGTGCAATACACATCAAGGAACTCATAGTATCCTGAAGGGGATTCGCTGGACATTCCTATTGCATCCAATATAAAGTTGTTGGTGGGGGCGAATCGAACCTAAAGGTTAGTGTGGCAACCCCATACGCTTTGAGTTTTCGTGCATAACCATTAATCATTTCAGGTTTCAATTGCAGCAGCCTCTTCCCAACAAATTCAAGATTATTAACAATGACTCAAGAATAAAATATTTTAAAGTTTTGAATTTTGAATTAAGATATGATCCTTTAACTCTTCTCATAACCCGATAAGTGATACTAACAAGTTATACACACTATTAATCTATGTCTAATGTAGTATTGGGATATTATTTTTAAATAAACAATGATGCTACTCAATAATTGAACATAACACAATACCTGCTATAGATTTTTATTTTTTTCAAGGATTTCTACTCGTGCGCGTTGGACAGGTAAACGTTATGAGTTTAATAATTAGATATCCTTAAGTTGACACCTTGAAGAGTAAGTTTGCAACGTGTCAAGAACTAATGCAAGAGTCTTGACCTATTTTCTTTCTTTAGTCAATCTCGCATTGTTGTCATTTCTCTATTTTATCAAAAACTTGTGCATAAATCAGTCACACGCATTTCAACTTCTGTATACCAATAACAGTTTCTGATTTTTCTTCAAGTTCATTTTGGAATAAAGCAAAGTTATCCAAATTTCAAAGACGTGTCAATAAATGTCTCTAATGTGAAAATGAGAATATTTACAATGTGGTAGTTCATACTTTTGCCCCTTTAATTAATGGTAAGGAATATTGGTTTAATTCCAAAAACTCCACTACAATTTTAGATAGAAGCTAAGCAAGTTTGCTTCCTCCATTTCAATTATTGGATAGATATAGATATGTGTATTTATAACTTTTATAGAAGGTTATAGTGAGAATGATTGACATTATGATAAAAATAGTTGTTAACTCTTTAATTTTGTTGCAACAATTACAAACTTAATTTGGCTTCAATAACAAAGGCATAAACATCACCGCATGAGTATTTATAGTTAGAGAAATTTCGTGGTGGAGGCATACATATCTTCTTGTTTGGCGTGGTGTGTGAGACACCGATTCATTGCAATTTGCATGCAATACATTTTTTTTTTAAGAATTGTCTTTTTGTGTGTGTATATATCCTCTTTTTTTATCTAACTAACTATTGTATATGGAGAAAGCTCGATTGAGAGGGAAGATTTTTTTTGATAGAAATTAATCACCACTAAATTGAAGGAAAGTTTCGTACCAATGACATGTTAACCTAAAAAAACTAGATATAATAAGGAATGAATTTAATTTTTTTATAAAGAAATAAGTGAATTTATTGGACTTGACCCTCACAAGACTGCAAACAAAATGATATACATGCATTTAAAGACAATGGCTAAGACTCATACAAGGAAAGTGTCTTGACACCCGGTTGCAGCACCACCGTGCAGTTGTTTTAGAGGATTCAAATTAAGCTCAAATGAATACCAAAGTTTGGAGAAGTTAAAAGCTCATAAAAAAAGATAATGGAAATTGTCAATAAACTAATTAAAGTGTTTAGTAAAATTATTGATTTAATTAGTTGATATATAAAATTATATAAAAGAACATTCTTAATTCATAATAAATTTAAATCAATCAACATTTATTATATTTAGAATTTAGTAATTTAAATTCATTATAATATAACTTTTATTCTCCAAAGTTTCTATTTAAATTTATTTTCATTTCGATTTTATACTTCATAAAAATTTAAACGAAACAATAAAATATATTCAATATATATACGAAAGTTAAACGTAGAAACACTTTTTTTTTTTTGCTAAAACGTAGCAACGCATATATGAAAAGTTCATTGTTCTTTTCTTTTTGTGCACATATGAAGTCTGATTTCTTGTTTTACTGCATTTAAAATAGAGTTTAATTAGTATACTTTGTCGGTGTATAATTATTTTACTGATGTGCACACACGTCTAATGTTTCCAACCGAACCTGTCTTAACTCCAATTTGTCCCATTTTTACAATTGACCGAACAAAATCAGCTTCAAAAGAAGGTCCAGATATTGGATTGAATGGACCAAAGTAAGAATCAATGACACTCTTTGTTACTATGTCATCATTAAGTCTTGCATCAGATTCCAACACAGCAAAACCATCCCATATAGTATATGTTTTTCAATATGTTCTTGTGAAATTTCTTATCACTCCCTTCATCAAGGGCTAAACGAGTGGTAAAACTTTCATTCAGAGGGCACCTTGCTTTCAGTTCTGGGAGGGAAATTTGGCTAACAGCAGGGTCTGATCCTCCAAATATATCTATACGATTCTCTAGTTACTGATTGACTGAATACCAATTAAACTTTATATTTATAATGTATAATACAAGGTTTTTTTTTTTAGAGGATGTATAGTATAGTACAAGTTGCAAATGCAATTATAGCTGTCCATATTAGTAGAGTCCAATGTATTTTTAGAGTTTTCTTAATCATGTTATAAATATGAAATATCTACTTGTTTAGGTGCAAATGCTGTCAATGTATAGTGAATTAGGTGAAACAAAGGAAACTAAATCAAGAAACCAAAGCTAGAGTTCATAAACTGGTGTAGTATGGTTCATTTGCTATTACATATTATCAAAGGATAGATTAATGTTAACTTACACTTACAATTTTTTTTTTTAAATCTAACATTAGTCTTATCAACAATTGAATTTCACATGTCAATTGAGGATATGGCCTCTCACAACATAATTCCACGTATTTATTTACTATTGAATCATATATGTCTTCAAATCCTTTCTAATAAACATAATCCTAAATGAATAAATGGAACATATATAGCACTATTCACAATCCTATAGGTCCAAGACCCCTTCTTTTTTTTGTTGGGGTCAGGATCAGACACATAAAACAAAGTGGTAGATTTTATGTCAACATTTCTTGAATCCTGAAAATTTGTCAAAATCTTAAACAACGTGATTTGTTGGAATATTATAATCTTATAATTAATTTATATCATAATCGATCAGAATATTAATTAATTCACAGTAATCCTTCACAATCAATTTCCCAAATTGAGTAAATCATGTAGTTGGTATGGACAAGGCCAATGTCTTGTTGTGATTATATATATCTTGCTTTCCTCTGTCCTAGTCCATATTACTTTACCACTTCAACAATCATGGTCTCATCTACAGCTTTGCATGAAATATTATGCATGTGATTTTGTGAAAGCTACGTAGCATCGATATTTTTTATTGAAGGAATATATGGACGGTGTCTAATACGCATCATGTCATACACACTATCACATCAAACCCTCTAACCCCTAAATGTGCAAATGCAAGTTTCTCTGGTTGTGGAACATTATTAACCAGAATTGAACCATCACATCCCTGAAAATAAAAATCCAAATCATGTCAAAAAAATGTTAGAACCAAAACATATTAACACATATAGACCTCAACAAACTGTCATGAAAATGAAGCCTGAGCAAAGCAGCAGCCATGTTGGTATCATCTTTTGTCTCATAAATTAATAACAAGGAATCTTGATTTAATTACAAATCTCCACTACAATTTTATAAGCAATCGTTCCTCCATTTCAATTATTGGATAGAAGTATGAATTTATAGCTTTTAGATACTACCTATTTTATTTAAGACTATATTAGTGAGTAGTGACAATGCCTTATATTTATGATAAAAAATAGTTGTTGCCTCGTCTTACAACAATTACAAACTTTGCCTTCAAAAAGAAAGGCATAAACATCACCGCACGAGTATTTATGGTTAGTGAGATTTTGTGGTGGAGGCATATCTTCTTGTGTTGGCGTGGTGTGAGTTATTGATTCATTGCAATTTGCATGTACATTAGTCTTACATCATGGTTAAGGAGTAGCGTGTGTTAGAGTCCAAATATGCCAACATAACCAAGAGAAACATATATCTTTGATTCTTAATCAGTCTTACATCATGGTGAAGGAGTAGCACGTGTTAGAGTTGTCCTTTCTAAAGTCCAATTTATTGATGTTGAGTCCAAATATGCCATCATAGCCAAGAGAAACCATTGCACGTTTGTGAATAAAATAGATAACAATTAGAGAATTTATTTCACTTGACCTCACAAGGTGTTGATGTGTCGGTTTGACTCAAAAATCTCACGTTATTTGATAAAAAGTATATGTTGAACAACATTTTTTTTAGGAGATGTTGAACAATATATAAATGAGAAGACTCGATGTTTAATACTTAAAGTTTTGAATAAAGATAATACTCACTTTATTTTTTATTATTTTGCCATTGGCCTTGTGGCCACCACACACACGGGAGGGGGAGTGTGGTGACCCGGTTCGAACTCGAGATTTCACATGAAATGTATTCATAGCCAAACCACCATGTTGTAACAATAGAAACAAATGAGAGATATTTGTATGGTTGATCTTAGTCCAATATGTCGATTCACCCCTGATGTTTAAGACTCCCATGAAGTTGTTGCGGAATTTTATTTTACAAAGAATACATCGATTATGAGACTTTTTTTACGGTTTGTTACAAGGCTACCTTTGGGTCCTTTGTTATATATAAAATATTACATAGCCAAGTAGAATATCCTAGTCAATTGCGTTGACCGCTTTCTCCTCGCAAAAAAAAATACATCCCCGAATTTATACAAATTGTTTGAATTGTTGGTTCCTATGCTTTATTGGAATACACATGTGGATGAGTGGTTCCTATGCTTTATTGTCTTTATTTTTAGGATATATATAAATTTTCATCTTAATACCTCATTGTCTAGAAAGCCAAGTACTCTCATTGCAAACTAAAGGAATTATGAATGAAATAAATAACAAGAAATAACTAACATTCTTAGACTGAGCTAAAAGATAGCATGATACTGTGATTCAAACCTAAAAGATACTATGACGCCTTCCAGTGTCATAGCCACAGTTTGTGGATCAACAACTGGAACATCGACATTCTTCTAAATATTGTTTCCCTCGTTTGCGCTCTGGAAATTAGATAAACTTCTTCCATGGAAGATTCTTATAAATTTGGCAGTTGGATGATGAGATTTTTTAGCAGAATGCTTATCACACCGAGATTCTTGGACTTTGTGAATTCTCAAATATTTCAATACTTCTACACGAAGAATTTTGAGCAAAATAAAAGTAGGGAATATTGGCAATAACTTTTATAAGCTCATATTGATCATTTTTGCTTTTTGTGCAATGGGATAGTTGTCTCTAAAGAGATAAATTTTCATCTCAAAATCACTTTGTTAGAAGCCTAATTTTTACCTCTATGCCGAGTGTTTTGGATATGCAGCCTTTAGTAGTGATAGGTGAAGTAAACCTTTTAAAAGGATCAACCTACAATATTCATTGGTTTGTAGTTCCAATGTGTGTATAATGGTCTCAGCTAGCTGTTGGCTTGTTGAATCTCATGTAGTATTTAACATATCATCGTAAAAATTTCTTTGTATCTCTACTATTATTTCATACATTTCCCACTACATATCTTGCTAACTAATGTATCATGTTGAGAATTTTAAGAATTGATTTTGATTCAACTTCAAAGTTACCAAAAAGCAAGTTTGTGAATCAACTTTGTAAGATTTCAAACTAAGGGTGCATTTGATTTACTAATCAACACGAGACTAGACAACTTTTTTGTATCCTCTTTTATTTATAAACTTATCATGGGACTGGACTAAACCTGTAGCAAGGAACTAGACAAAAACATGAATTCTTTTCCCTCACTAAACCATGGGACAACTTTTTTTTTTTTTTTTTACAGAATATTAAAAATATCATAATACCTTTTTTTATTTTTTAGCATAAAAAATAGTATCTCTCCTGTACTATTATAAGTATAAACGCACCCTAAATATTTGTTTGTAGGCCCCTCTATGAAAATATATGTTGCATAATAAGAAAGTAGGAGTACGAGAAAAATATTTGTTTTAAGGCTTAAAGCAAACACCTGAGTTGGAACACCTCCTTTGGTCATTCAGAAAAAACATCGAATGACACAAGCTACGTACAACACATTGAATCAATCCAGCAGCTAACATATCCATGTATGTAACCCACTGCTGTAAATCCAGCAACTAATATGTCTATGTACGATAACCAGCAGTAAATTATGATAGCATAGAGCTCAATATCATATTTGACAATAACTCAAACATGCACAAGATTTCAATAGAGCTAATGATTGGCAGTTATGAACATAAAAAGTTTGATATATTTTCCAAGTATTGCAAATCAAAACACTGATATCATACATCCATAAAAAAATCCAAGAACACTGTCATCAAAAGAAAAAGTTGAAGCAGCACAGAAACCCTCCAATTCAAAACTGCAAAAATTACAATAAATGTTTCATCAGAACCATGAAAAACATGTACAAAAAGTAGAACTCGATGCATGTTAAGTACCTCAACGAAGCTAAAGGTATCAACGATAGCCTCCAGATCCACGACGCTCATACGGTCCAGCACGATCACGATCCCTGTCACGTCCACCGCCATCCCTGTCACGTCCACCGCCATCCCTGTCACGACCACCAGAATCCCTGTCGCGCCCACCATAAGAGCGATCTGCATTCCTATCAGGACCATAGCCACCACTATATCTACTTTCCCTGCCACCATACCTTCCTCCTCTTTCTCCTTCACTAGGGCACTCCCTTGCAAAATGACCAGGTTTACCACACTTAAAGCATTCACCGCCATTAGACCCTCGACTACCTCCATAATCTCGGCTACGATTGCGATCACGTGAGTCACGACCACGTTCTCGGTGACGATCGTCATCATCTCTAGATCCTTGTTGTGGTTGGGCTTTATCAACAGTAATAGTCCGTCCATCCAAGTCAATTCCATTCATAGCCTCAATAGCCTCTTCCATTGCTTCCTTGTCATCAAATGTGACAAACCCAAAACCACGAGAACGCCCAGAGAATTTGTCAACCACCACCTAAATCAAAATATTTAGCGCCTTAAATGTTAATGAATAATTATTAGCAAGAAAATGTGTGATCGGATCGGGGGATGTATATAGTGAAAGGGTTATTTGTATGACAGTGAGAGGAGTAAATCTCAAGCATACAATAATACATGCAAGGTCAATGGTCACATGACCACATAAAAAATAAATTCAGTAGAAACCCAGTTTTATTATGGGCGTGCTTGAATTGACTTATTTGATCTTATCTACTGCAAGCACTTGGGAGACTGTTTGTGAGAGCTGATGAAAACATCTTATGACTTGTCCAGAAGCTCTCTAGGATGGCTTATGAAAATAACTTATAGCATCTATGAAAACAGGTTGACTTCATTTTAGCTAATGTTATAAAAAAAATAGCATATCATAAGCACTTATATCAAAAACATTTATGCTATAAGTGCTTAACTACACTATCTATCCAAACAGGGGCATCACCAATATCCTATGTTTGGTATGCTAATTTTGTAAGAAATAAGTTCAATGTGTACTGCATTTTTCATCCAATGTTATCAAAGAATAAAAGAAAAATCACAGAAATTGGCAAAAGTAAAGCAAGATACATATATATGATGGAAAACAACAAACAGGCATGAAACGGTAAGAAGACGGTAAAAAAAAGAAACATAGCATATACAGTAAAAATATGAAATTAATGACCTTTGCCTCAACAAGCTTGCCGTACTTTTCAAATGCATCTTTTAATCTTCTATCAGACGTTGACCATGCAAGGCCACCAATGAAGCAACGAAACTCATCCGTATCCGACATTTGAAACTACACATTCGAAGGAAAATTAGCATTAGCCTTGAATATTTAAATCAGCTATAGGGGATCCAAATCCAATCTCACATACATAAACAAGAAGAAACAGAATCATCGACAATAATAAACCAAATCAAATTCACCTCAAATACACAATTAAACGCCTGTGCAAGCTGTAACGGCTCATATAGAGGCCACTAGTACAGCTCAGCAGGAGAATTCCACTAATGAGGGAGCACCACAGATTATGGGAGTGAGGAAGAGCACTAGGACCCACAAAGCTAACAGAAAATATGCCAAGTAGTAAGAGAAAGAGGCCTTTAAAAGAGAGCAGTGTATGCTGCTGCATAGGAAGGAATATTATGACTTAACTTTGAGTCATTATTCCTCTATCATTAGCTATTTCATTTTTATACAATCTGTCACTATTCTAATTGTACTAGTCCTCTGTCATTGTTGCAAGGTTGAACTTTTATTGTGAAAAATCAATAGCACAGTACAATTTATTTATTCTTGTGCAATTTAAGTTTTCTGTCCATAACAAATTGGTGCTTTCATTGAGTTTACTCCATGGCTGAGAACACACGCCTCAAGGATCTAGCAGCAGAAGTCAAGAAAAATGCTGAAACATCGGAGATACTATGCTGATCTCCAAGCCCAGATCCAACGTCTTAAAGGAAACCACACTGCGAGCTCGAACCGCGCCGAAGAGCTTCATCTCGCACATGATACCAAATTCGCCAAGATCCATGATGCGCTTGAGATCCTGCTTCGTCGGAGTCCCAGCTCTGGTTCCTCCCATGGTGTTGAACTGAAAGATCCTCAGAAACCTTCCTTTCAGGTACGTTCAGTTAAGCTTGATTTTCCACGGTTTGACGGAACTAACGTTATGGACTGGATTTTTCGAGCTGATCAATTTTTTGATTATTATGAGACACCGGATTACGACCGCCTCACCATAGCTTCGGTTCACATGGAGCATCATGTTATTCCCTGGTTCCAGATGCTTCAAAAAGCACATCCCTTTCAGACATGGAAAGAGTTTTCTCGAGCTTTGGAAGCGGAATTCGGTCCGTCGGCGTACGAGTGTCCCAGAGCTACCCTCTTCAAATTATCCCAAACTGGTACTGTGAGTGAGTACTATTTGGAATTCACCTTGTTGGCTAACAGGGTTGATGGTCTTAGTAGAGAGGCTCTGATGGACTGTTTCTTGAGTGGTCTCCAAGAGGAGATTCGTCGTGATGTCAAGTCACTGTCGCCGGTGAATATTGGCAAGGCAGTGGCCCTTGCAAAACTGTTTGAAGAAAGACATGGCCCAACAACTAAACCCAAGTCCAATTTCACACAACCCAAATTTCCAAACCCAAACCCAAATAACTCATACCAAAAATCTTCTCCCAATTACCCTAAAACTGATAACCCGACCCATCCGACCAAATACCCTTCAACCCCAACGTCAGCTTCCACAAATCTGAAATCCTTACCCACAAACCACAAAACACCATCAATCAAACATATATCAACGGCAGAAATGCAAGTCCGGCGAGATAAAGGGCTTTGTTATTTCTGTGATGAGAAATTTTCGTTCTCCCACCGATGCCCAAACAAACGTTTCCTCATGCTCCAGATTGATGATGAGAGTGACTCTGAGCCTGATTCCCACACACTTTCCCCACTTAATACCCCTCCCGATATAGATCCTGGGGACCATCACCTATCTTTGAACGCAATGTGTGGCATTAGCGGTCGTGGCATTATTAAGTTTCATGGTAAGATCGGCGTAATTGATGTGTCCATCCTTGTAGATGGGGGAAGTTCTGAGAATTTTGTGCAGCCCCGGTTGGCTCAGTTCCTACGACTACCAGTCGAGCCGGAGCCAAGTTTTCGGGTCTTGGTAGGGAATGGCGAGGTAATGCAAACAGAGGGGTGGATTCAAAATTTGAAAGTCACCATTCAAGATCAAGATCTTGTTGTGCCAGTTTATCTTTTACATGTGGTTGGTGCAGATGTCATTTTAGGTTCTCCATGGTTAGCAACATTGGGGCCGCATGTTGCAGATTATGGGGCATTAACTTTGAAGTTTTTTCATGGAAGCAAATTCATCACCCTACAAGGAGAACAATCCTCAACTTCAACTCAGGCTCAATTCCATCAACTGAAGCGACTCCAACATACGGACTTCATTTCGGAATATTTTTCTGTTCATTTGTTGCAATTGATCACCGAAACAGAGGATGGATTGGATATTCCATCCACCATGGAACCAGAATTGGCTGCATTACTCCAGTCTTACCGACAAGTCTTCGGCAAGCCAACCGGGTTACCACCGCACAGAGATTAGAACCATGCTATTCCCTTACTTCCAGAATCGAGCCCGATTAAGTTCAAACCATATCGGTACCCTCATAGCCAAAAAGAACAAATAGAGAAGATGGTGAAGGAAATGTTGGATCAGGGAATCATCCAACCTAGCACGAGCCCGTTCGCCTCCCCTATCATTTTGGTGCGCAAGAAAGATGGTTCATGGCGGTTTTGCACGGACTATAGAGCTCTTAATGCATTAACAATTAAAGATAGCTTTCCAATGCCGACAGTAGATGAGTTGTTAGCTGAACTATATGGAGCAAAATATTTTTCCAAACTTGATCTTCGATCCGGATATCATCAGATTTTGGTTAAAGAAGAGGATAGGCACAAGACGGCATTCCGCACACACCATGGTCACTATGAATGGTTGGTTATGCTATTCGGCCTCACCAACGCGCCGGCAACCTTCCAATGCCTAATGAATCAGATTTTTCAGCATGCCTTGCGAAGGTTTGTTTTGGTTTTTTTTGACGACATCTTGGTTTATAGCTCTTGTTGGTTTACACATTTAATGCATTTAGAATCTGTGCTGCAAACACTACACTCTAATGTCTTATTTGCCCGGCTGTCCAAATGTTCTTTTGGGTTGCTTGAAGTGGATTATCTTGGTCATAAGATCACTGGTTCAGGGGTTGCTATGGAAGAAAGCAAAGCGCGTGCCGTGCTTGATTGGCCACAACCTGTCAATATCAAACAATTGCGGGGATTTCTCGGCTTAACCGGTTACTACCGTCGTTTCATTAAATCTTATGCGACGATTGCCGGTCCTCTCACCGACTTACTTAAGAAAGATGCTTTTGATTGGAACGATGAGGCAACCCAAGCTTTTCATAAGCTACAGCTAGCCATCACATCAGCCCCGGTTTTAGCTCTCCCGGATTTTTCTCAACCTTTTGTTGTCGAAACGGATGCATCCGGTACAGGTGTGGGTGCTGTCCTCCAGCAGCATGGACATCCCATTGCGTTCTTTTCAAAGAAATTGGCACCACGGATGCAAAAGCAGTCCGCTTACACAAGGGAATTGCTTGCCATCACTGAAGCATTGGCCAAGTTTCGGCATTACCTATTGGGCCACAAATTCATCCTGCGCACAGATCAAAAGAGCCTTAAAAGTCTCCTTGATCAGTCCCTACAAACTCCCGAACAACAATCTTGGCTGCACAAGTTTATTGGCTACGACTTTCACATCGAATACAAACCGGGTAAGGAGAATATGGCTGCTGACTCACTCTCCAGAATGTGTTTTATGGCCTGGTCTGCACCGCAACCACATATCCTTCAAGACATTCGACAAGAGGTGAATCAAGATGTCACATGACAAGCCATTATGCAAAACTGCCGTGACAACCCATTGAAAGCTGCACCTTACACTGTTAAAGATGACTTGTTGTTCTGGAAGGGCAGAATTGTGCTTGCTGCTGGCAGTCCCCTCATTATGAAAGTCTTGCTCGAATACCATAGCTCACCAGTTGGGGGGCATGCAGGTATCACTCGCACATTGGCTAGAGTTGCAGCCCAATTTTTTTGGCCCAAATGAAGGAAGACGTGACCAAATTTGTGCATACATGTTTGGTGTGTCAACAAGCTAAGGCGCAAAATTCCTTGCCGGCGGGATTGTTACATCCCCCTCCGATTCCTCAACAAGTATGGGAAGATGTGGCAATGGATTTTATTACCGGCCTCCCTAATTCGTTCGGTTACACAGTTATTATGGTGGTCATTGATCGCTTAACTAAGTATGGCCACTTTATGGCAATGAGAGCAGATTATTCTAGCAAATCTGTAGCAGCTTCATTTATGACAAACATTGTCAAGTTGCATGGGCTGCCTAAATCCATTGTATCCGATAGAGACAAGGTATTTACGAGCAAATTTTGGCAGCATTTATTCAAACTGCAGGGCACTACCTTGGCCATGAGCTCTGCTTATCATCCTCAATCGGATGGGCAATTGGAAGCTCTCAACAAATGTCTAGAATTATATTTGCGGTGTTTTACATTTCAAAATCCAAGGATCTGGTACAAAGTATTATCATGGGCGGAATTTTGGTACAATACCTCATTCCATACTAGTTTGGGAATGACACCCTTCAAGGCTTTATATGGTCGTGATCCCCCGATGCTGCACAGGTATGGAATGGATACTAGGGACCCACCAGACGTTCAACAATTGCTCCTCGAGCGGGACGTGCTGCTGAACCAGCTAAAGGCAAATCTGCACAAAGCGCAACAACATATGAAGCACCATGCTGACAAGAAACGCTGCGATTTGGTTTTTTCTGTGGGGGACGAAGTGTTAGTGAAGCTTCAGCCCTATCGCCAACACTCTGCAGTTCTGCGCAGGAACCAAAAGTTGTCCATGCGCTATTTTGGTCCTTTCAAAATTCTGGCACGTATTGGCACCGTGGCGTATAAGCTCCATCTGCCTGCCTCGGCGAAAATACACCCGGTTTTCCATGTTTCACAGCTGAAACCTTTTAAGGGGACTGCTGCTGCCGTACCTCCCTCTACCTTTGACAACAACTGATTTGGGACCGATTCTCATGCCGTCTGCAATTCTAAAAACTCGTACCATTGTGCAGAATGGCAAAAACATTGCACAAGGTCTGGTGCACTGGGAGAATGGTGCTGAAGCTGAGGCTACTTGGGAAGATTTGGAAGTGCTCAAGCTGTCTTACCCTCAACTTAACCTTGAGGACAGGGTTTCTTTTAATGGGGGTGGTGATGTAACGGCTCGTATAGAGGCCACTAGTACAGCTCAGCAGGAGAATTCCACTAATGAGGGAGTACCACAGATTATGGGAGTGAGGAAGAGCACTAGGACCCACAAAGCTAACAGAAAATATGCCAAGTAGTAAGAGAAAGAGGCCTTTAAAAGGGCAGTGTATGCTGCTGCATAGGAAGGAATATTATGACTTAACTTTGAGTCATTATTCCTCTATCATTAGCTATTTCATTTTTATACAATCTGTCACTATTCTAATTGTACTAGTCCTCTGTCATTGTTGCAAGGTTGAACTTTTATTGTGAAAAATCAATAGCACAGTACAATTTATTTATTCTTGTGCAATTTAAGTTTTCTGTCCATAACACAAGCTCATAAGAGAAGTAATTAAAAGAATGAGTTTGTTTCAGCACTGTTATGTAGAACCACAATTGATACCCTTAATCCCTAAAATGATCATAGAACCCAAAGACATCACCTTTATTACAATTATCAACATTAGGGCTAAAATCAAAGTAAACCCAAGAACCCCATAATTTCTAGTACATGAATCAAAACAAAAACCATGGCTGTAGAGATCCAAATTAACCTCAAATGCACAATTAAGTAGAACCACGTGTACAAATAAGTGGATATTTTTGCAAAACCCAAAACCCAAAATTCCAAAAAAATGACAAAAGAACCCTAAAGGTAGTAGCTTTATTAGAATTCTCAACTTTAGAACCAAAATCAAAGTAAACCCATGATTTCCAAACATGAATGAAAACAAAAATAGAATAAAGTTGAATCGGAAACATATGAATAGTGAAGTGAACAAGAATGAATGAATGAATAAATATGTTAGAACAATAATACCTAAGAGTAGATGGATGCTGCAATTGAGCTTGTTCCGGTCGCGCGCGCCTGTTTCAGATTCCGCCTCTCTCTCTCTCTCTCTTCTCGTCAGTTACTTAGGTCTACCACTATATCGCACGTGCCACCCTCATCCTGCATTTAATTGAATTTGGCTCACTTTTTTTATAAAAAAAATGATAATTTTTAAATAAGATTATTTAAAGAGTAAATAGTCACTTTGGTCCCTGACTCTGCACTTCGCTGTCACAAAGGTCCCTGACTCAGGATTAATTATAAAATAGTCCCTGATTCTGCACTTCCATTATCACTTTAGTCTCTGAGGTTAAATAATTATGTTAAGTGATGATGTGGCAAAGGTTTACAATGACTTGGCATATGATGTGTTAGGGACTAAAGTGAAAGAAACACAATAGTCACTTTATTAGTAACCATTGGGTATTTCTTTTCTCCCTCCAAACACAAACACAAAAACAACGTTCAGTCTCAAAACAACTCTCCCTGTTCACTGTTCACAGTGAACTCATCCACCACCACCGCACCTCCGCCGTCGCACCTCCGCACCGCCGCCGCACCTACGCCGTCGCGCCTGAACACAGCAAGGTTAGTGACCAACAAATTCTATTTTTTACTTGTTTTGATCATGCAAAATCACAACTTTTCATGTTTCTTGTGTTTAATCGTAAGGGTTATAAGGGTTCATGATTCTATTTGTTCTTTTGTTTATTTTAGGTTATAAGGGTTAATGATTTTTTAGGTTTATCATGCAAAATCACAGCTTTTGTTTATCTCTGTTTCTCATGCAAAATCACAAATTCTATTTTTTATGTTTATTTTAGGTTTTAGGGTTAATGATTTTTAAGACTATAAGGGTTGATTCAAATTTTAATTTGTTAACGTAATTTTAATTTGTAAGCATGCAAAGGCAAATATGAAACAGTACAAGAACTGCAATTGAATTTTTAGAATCCGAAACATGCAAAATCACAATGCTCTTGAATGATGCCATACCTTGTTTTATCTGTTTTCTGTCTAGCAAAGTGACAAGTTCCTAACATAAACTAGTTTCATCTTGGTCTATTTTTAACTCCAATTTTTTTAATAAATCCCTTAAAAATATAAGGGTTAATGATTTTTAAGAATATAAGGGTTTTTTCTTTTTTGTTAACATATGTATTTGTTCTTTTGTGTTTAGAATGGAATCAACTCTGATTTTGCATCATGGTGGTTATTTTCAAAGATATGGTAATGGTAACATGGAGTATGTAAACGGTCAATTCTGTGTTTGGGATGAGTATGACACTGACTACCTTAGCAAGCATGAACTGGAAGGGATGTCAAAGCTATGTGGAAACTACGCGGGTATTGAAAAAATTTGGTGGTTGGTTCCTGACTGTGGAGATTACCTTCAAGTTGTTGAAGATGCTGATATTTTGGATTTGCGTAACACTGCCCGTCGTTGTGGTAATGAAGTTCATATATATTATGAGCATCCAATATTTGAACTAGATATTGTTGCACCAGAAGAGGTGGTTCATGAACCTGAAGTTGTGACTATTGATGATGATGCTGAAATTGTGGCTGATGCTATTAATGAAAGTGTGGTTGATGTTGTTAATGAGAATGTGGTTGAGGCCGAAATTGATGTTAATGAAGGTAGAAGTGTTAATGAAGGGGAAGTTGATGCCAATGAAGGTGAAACAATTAATGAAGATCAAGCTGATGATGATGCACAAGAATGCGAAACTGATGAGAACTCTGATTACATACCTTCATATTTTAGTGGAGATGATGATACTTTCATGGAAGTTGATATGGATAATGAAATTGATTTGGAACCTGAACCATCTAGAAGAAGGAACAAGAGGCCCACAGAAAGACAAGGCACGGGTATTAATGTTGAAGAGAATGTCGCTGAGATGATTTTCCTAACGACAATGACAGTTACCATTCTGAAGAACTAAGGAGCCCTATTAGTACCGATGATGAAGGTGATGGAAATGGAGGACAAGTTTTACCCCAGTTTAATTCAAATGCAAAGTTTGGTCATGTCCACTTGGAGCTAGGAATGGAATTTGAAACTTTGGCTATTTTCAAAGAAGTTGTGAGGAACTACACCGTATACCATGGAAGAGATATAAAGTGGTTGAAAAATGACAAACAAAGGTGCAGAGCTGTATGCAAGGATGAAGAATATAAATGGGAGATATATTGTGCTTGGAGTAAAGTAACTAGAAGTTTTCAAATCAAGACTTTCAAGCAACCTGAACACATATGTTGTCGTGGATTTGAAAGCACTGAAGCAAGGAGGAAGTGGGTGGTTGCCAAGCTTCAAGAAAAGATTAAAGAGACTCCAAGAATCACATATACAGAGACATTTGATCACTTCAAAAAAGAGTATGGGATGCAAATCAATGATATCAAGTTGTTTAGGTCATTGAAAGAAGCGAGAGCAAAGGTTGAGGGGAATTTCTAGAGCAATATGGTCTTGTTTGGGTAAGTCTAGATTGGATAAGTTAAAAAGGGAGAGTAATCAATGGACACCAATATTTGCTGGTGAAGGGAGATTTCAAGTTGCAAATAATTGGAGAACTCATGTTGTTGTTGACTTGGATGCTCAAACATGTACTTGCAGAATGTGGCAACTAACAGGTATTTTTCTGATTAGTATATCCATCTAATTTTTAGGCTTTGTTGTGGATGTTATTGAGATATTTATCAATCACTATTTATGTTTTACCTTGAGTAACTTTTGTATATTCTGCCTGAATTGTTTTTGTTGGAAGAGAAAACTTCTACTGCATAAAGACATAAGTACTCTTATGAAATTGATACAATTATGAAATTATGGTACCAAACCTGCTAGAATCCAACCTGCTACATAGTTTGACACTATTAATCAACATTGAGATAATGCCAAAAAGAAATCTGTTGCAAGTTTCACGAATTGATAGTTTAGCTTATGCATAATCAACATTGAGCTTATGCATATGAATTGATAGTTTAGTTGTAGGTGTGTGTTGGCCTGTCTTATTAAGAAAGAACCTTCATTATTATTTATTGCCTTTTAATTTATAAAGAATTGCTCTGGTTTTATAACAAAGGGATCGATGCATTGGAGGACAGGTTTAATAGATCATGAAACTTGTAATTTTTATCAACAAGTTTTTATCCATTATGTTGTAATACTGTCATAATTATCATTACATATGCAAGAACAATTCATCCTTGCCTGTCACAATATCCACTACAATCAATCACAACACACGACTTGTAATTTGTGCTGAAACTGTCATTCTAGATGCATTTTCTTGATAATTTGCAGTTACACATTCTTTCTTCTAGTATTTTTCCTTTTCCTACATCTTGGCAGCAGAACATTGTTTTCTCCTATAAATATTTTTTATGCTATGATTGATTACATAAATATAGTTTGTATGCGAATTGTTAGCTAATATTTAGAGTTTGTTGTCACATTTTTAGGCATGCCGTGTGTTCATGGAATAGCAGTCATTGCATGGAAGCATGATAAACCTGAAAATTATTGTCATGGCTGGCTTACTTTGGGCTCATACAATGCAACCTATGAGTATTTTATAAAGCCAACACAAGGTGAAGAGTTTTGGGAAAAAACTGATTATGTGAAACCGGTGCCTGCACCAAAAAGAAGACAACCTGGAAGGCCAAAGAAACAAAGAAGGTAAGATGCATCTGAGGGTCCTTCCAGTTCAGGTAATGTTCGGAGATCATATCCAGTGCTAACATGTTCAAGGTGTGGTCTAGAAGGTAACCACAATAGGTTCAGCTGCACTAATCAAGGTGTGATGCCTATGCCTCCCAATTGGGCTCCACCACCACCACCACCTCCTAATAATGCGGGTCAAGGAGAACAAGTTGCTTTAGATTTGTCACAATCTACCCCACAAACACAAGAGCAATTATTTGATGTGAATGTGCAAGGACCACAACCAATAGGAATTGGACAAGGAACTTTTGATCCAGCACCGGTTGGAGTTAGACCACCACCTATTAGGGGTCAAAATCCAAATGCATGTCTGAATGAGCAACAAATGCTTACATCTTTCATGCCAACTCCAAGATTTACTCCAAGGGGTCCAAGGCCAACTATGTGATGTTCATTAGTTTATTTATGTACTGAAGTTGCTAAATTATAAGCACAACTGTGGTTCAATATTTTGTTAAATCATTATGTAACGACATATTGAATTATATGCCCAAATGTGGTGCAATCTTTTGATTACTCTATGGTTGACGTAATGACTTAATAGTTATGTTATGGAAACATTTTGGTATTCAATTATGGAATTATTTTGGTAAGTGTTATACTAGTTTACAAGCTTTTAACAAAAAATCAAATATTGCAATGACTCATTCGTGCTTCTTGCACTAATGTCTTATTGTTGTCAGTAGGTAGCATTTTGTTAAACTAACAACTTGTCTGGGGCCTAACTGATAGTAAGTATGCACAGTCAGGGACCTAATAGCAAGTTGGTGTTTAATGGAAAATTTGATTATGAACAAAAGAGAGAATTAGATGACATTTAGGGATTTGAGATTCAATTTGGGATATTGATTTTCGGTTCAGGGACTAAAGTGACCATTTTCTACTTTCACTTTAGTCCTTGTGACACCTCATACTCCTTGTCAGCATAAAATCTTTGCCACATCATCACTTAACAGAATTATTTAACGTCAGAGACTAAAGTGATAACGGAAGTGCAGAGTCAGGGACTATTTTATAATTAATCCTGAGTCAGGGACCTTTGTGACAGCGAGGTGCAGAGTCAGGGACCAAAGTGACTATTTACTGATTATTTAAATTAATATTTGATATTTGTGTGTGAATAAGAGGGGGCCTAAGCCCAAAAAAAAAAGGAAACTACGAAAATACAGAGAAAGCAATGCCGGCTACATCTGTCAATAAGGCATTATAAATAAAAGGCTTAATTGAACTTTTGGTCCTCTAACTTATTTGTTGTTTTTATTTTGGTCTCATAACTCTAAATTTTTCCCGTTTGGTCCCTCAAATATACTTCTGTCAGTCAGTTTGATCCATGTCAGTTAACTTTAACCCAAAATGTATTAGGTGGGCCAACACCGTAGATGGTCCACCGTAGACCTTATTAATTTTTTAAATTTTAACCATTAGATCTTTTCCCAAAAAAGAACACCGTATGATCATGAATGTCTATTGTATTTTATGGTGAAGCAACAACACCTAATGTTTTTTACTTTTTCTTCATCTTCTTCTCTCTCATCTTCTTCATACAACCTCATCATCTTCATCAATTTTCAAACCCAACCCAGAAAATCAGAAATTAATATCACAATTTCATTTTTTTTTAAAACTTAATCTTAGATCTGATTTTTTTCTTCTGTTTCTTCTTAACGAATTAATATCACAACTTCATCAATCTTCAAACCCAACCCAGATCTGATTTTTTTTCTTCTGTTTCTTCTTAACGAATTGCAATCTTGATTTTTTTTCTTCTTTCTTTTCTATTGAAACGTGAAAAAGAATCATGGAAGGAAAGGACAAGAAGAAACATTCCACAAATAATTGAAAGAAGAAGAAGAGTTTTTGAGAGAAGAAGAGTTTAAAAATAATTGAAAATCCATGCGTTGTCGGTTGCTACAACAAGGCTTTAAAAAATCTTCACATGTTCAATAATGCTCATAATGTTAGACTGCAGATCCAGCACCAACCAATCCCGGAACCGACTTCAGATATTAGATGGTGTACGCCGCAACCAGGATGCTCTAAACTGAACGTTGCTGCTGGTCCTTCGGATGGCAGAAATTGGGGCCCTGATGCAATTATAAGAGATGTTGAAGGTGTTGTTTTAGCGGCTGCACGTTGGTATTTGTCGATTTTGGCCGACTCAAATGATGCAGAAGCACCAACTTTAATGAAAGGAGTAGAGTTTGCAAAGGACATGTTGTTTTGAGCTTTTGGGTGTGTTCCTGTTTCGGTTCTAGACCTTGGTATAGGGCTATAGTGCTTAGTTGGGTGTGCGGTTGGGGTTTTAGTGCTTTCCAGGTGCTTTTGTTGCTTTAGTCATTCTGTTGTGCTGGTTCTGTTGTGGGGCGATTTTGATTTAGGGGGGGAGTTGGTTGTTTAAAAAAAATTCTGATTTTGGTTGTTTAAAAAAAATTCTGATTTTTTGGGCTGGGCTTGAAGATTGATGAAGATGATGAGGTTGTATGAAGAAGATGAAGAAAAAGTAAAAAACATTAGGTGTTGTTGCTTCACCATAAAATACAATAGACATTCATGATCATACGGTGTTCTTTTTTGGGAAAAGATCTAATGGTTAAAATTTAAAAAATTAATAAGGTCTACGGTGGACCATCTACAGTGTTGGTCCACCTAATACATTTTGGGTTAAAGTTAACTGACATAGATCAAACTGACTGACGGAAGAGGGACCAAACGGGAAAAATTTAGAGTTATGAGACCAAAATGAAAACAACAAATAAGTTAGAGAACCAAAAGTTCAATTAAGCCTAAATAAAAACAGAGAAAACTCGAAAGTGTTAACACTGTTGTCTAAAGACAAACTCTGATTTTCAAAATCGTCAACAACCTGATTAGTCTCTCTAAAAATATGTTTTCAATTCACTTCACCAGTATTATTATGAATCTAATGAATATTCTCTATTAATGTTCATTATAGATGGGTAATACTACAACCATCTTTTAGAAGTGTAATTGCATTTAAAGAATTCACAAAAACCTAAATTTTCCATAATCTTCTACTCCAAGCCAACTTCAAACTATTAATTCACCAAAAATGAAATAAAAACACACATACACACATATAAGCTTGAACTGCATAATACATTGAGAAAACAATCATATATGTATTTTCTTATAAATGCAGAAGCAAGTGATTGAGCATTGTGGATATGCTCGTGAACAAATTTTATAACAATCATGGTGCCATAGTTCACTTTATTAAATATCAATTTTAGATCTTTTAAACCAAATCAAGATAAAATAGTGTTAGATCTTTTATAAATATCAATTTTACCTTTTTTCCATTTATCTTTTCACACATTTATTTGTCATCCTCAATTACAACATTTCTAGATTCAGTATGAGTTCACCCTTGTTTATTCTGAATAAAAAAATATCTGATATGTTAAATTTGTCGGATACCTTCGATGAATATTTTCGGTTTAGAAAAAGAAAAATTCGGAAAACCATATTGAAAATTTCCGATTTGTTAGTCTTTATCAGAAAAACTTAATATTAGCCTTTCTGAAAATTCTATATTTTTTAGTCTCTATGCGGTTCGTATATTTTTGTTAGTCTCTATTTGATTCGTATATTTTTGAGCAAATTACATCAACTTCCACTAAAATTTACTTAAAAAACACATACATCTCTTATACTTTTCTAGACACACTAACCTCCCATCATTTTCAAACGCCAAACTTCCGCTACATATAGAAGTCAAAGGTTAATGTTTTATATCTATTTCTTCTAAAATAGAGGGTTGAGCTCTTCTCTCTCGCTTGATCCCATTGTTTCCAAATTTCAGAACTTGACAATTTAATAAGAAAGTCCATTTTAATTTCATGGTTGACGTGATTTCAAAAGGTGCAACACTAAAAATTAAAATCCACTTTCAAAGTTACGGATATGAAAAACAAGGGATTAAATATTGCCAAAATAAAAATTTGAAAACCTAGCCTAATTCTTTCTTTCTTTTTTTGGTACAAACCTAGCCTAATTCTATTTTGTGCCTTTTTGTGTTTCTTTGAGTGCTAATCTGTGCATCGATTGCACATTGTATTGTCTTCCAGCATGGTATATTAGTATTTCTTGTGCTTTTATTATATTTCGTTCAGATATTATTATTTTTAGCTTATAAAAAATCTAAAATCCATATTTAAATTGCAAAAACGGAAGAAGTTTGAAATCAATAAAATAATCAAATTTACTTACATTGGGGAGAGGAACACCAAGAAGGACACGATATTTCCTACATACAAAACAATATAAAAAAAATACGTTAGTTTTTTTATTAAAAAAAACTTAAAACTATGTATAACGGTGATCATGAATGAGGGGGAAAAAGGAGTTAACCAATATATCCACCAATACCATGAATGAGGGTCCAAATTTTCAATGGAGAAAATCAATGTTATATCCAACTTTCAACTTATAAATTTATTTCTAAAGATTGAATTCCACCTAAAGTACAATAAGTGTCATCATTGATTAAATTCAAAAGTATAAATTATATGAAATTAAGTATGAACTTGCAATTAACAATTGATATCCCGCAAATCATGTGAGTTCAACAAAATAATAATCTCCGCTGAAGGTGCTCTAACCAGCATGATTATAAACAGCCCACAAGCTTAATATTTGATTTCTTGTTTTTAGATGGAAAAAATTCAATGGGTTCAATGGATCATGATGTGTGTAGAAACTGTTGATTATTATGTTATTGTAAACAATGAAATGGTGGGTCCGATCTTATCAGGCAGGAGCTTGAGATAGGATGACCCTTTGTCACCTTATTTATTTATTCTTTGTGCCGAAGGTTTATCCGCTCTCATCCGTAAAGTGGAACAGCGCGGAGATCTCCATGGCATCTCCATTTGTACTAATGCTCCTACTATTTCTCACCTTTTGTTTGCAGATGACTGTTTTTTATTTTTCAGGGCAGATGAGAAGGAAGCACGGGTTATGAAGAACATCCTTCATACTTATGAATAAGCGTCCGGGCAGGCCATTAGCCTTCCAAAATCCGAAGTTTTCTTTAGCACTGTTGTCCCACCACCTATGAAGAATATCATCACTAACATCCATGGAGTCAGAGCGGTAATGGGAACTAGAAAATATCTTGGTCTTCCGTCTGTGGTGGGTCGAAGCAAAGAGGCTACATTTGGTTTCATTAAGGACCGTATTTGGCACAAAATTAATAGTTGGAGTAGCAAGTGCTTATCCAAGGCTGATAGAGAGGTAATGATTAAATCGGTACTCCGGTCTATTCCATCTTATATTATGAGTGTATTTTTGCTCCCTTCTAAGCTAGTTGATGTTATTGAAAAATGATCAATGCTTTTTGGTGGGGTCATGGTGGTAACATGCGGCGTGGGTTACACGGGATGTCTTGGAAAAAGATGTCTGTTCATAAATTTTTTGGAGGTATGGGCTTTAAGGACTTGACATCTTTTAATGTGGCTATGTTAGGTAAACAGGGTTGGAGATTTCAAACGGATCCCACTGGCCTTGTTTCTCGTTTGTTTAACGCACGATATTTTCCTAACACTGATTTTTACTGGGTTTAGTATTGGACATAATCCAAGTTATGTTTGGAGGAGTATTTTTAGTGCTAAAATTGTGGTAAAACAGGGCCCACGGTGGCGTATAGGCTCAAGAGCTATTATACCTTTTCTAGGTGCTCCTTGGCTTAAAGACGGTTTATCTTTGTCCACGACTAATCCAATATTTGAGTCGTTGTTGCAGGTGAAATTGTGTGACTTTATTGACCAAGACTTGAAGGTTTGGAAAGCTCCCTTAATTCATAGTTTATTTGATGTGCCCATTGCACAAATTATCCTTAACACACCGCTACAACCTCTTGTTACGAAAGATAAGTTAATTTGGAAAGGGGAGAAGAGTGGTAAGTATTATGTTCGAAGTGCATACCGTATATGCGTGTCTGAAATTGCAGATAACTCTCATTTGCATGCCCCTGGCCGATGGCATTTAATATGGAAGTTAAAGGTGCCTCCCAAAGTCAAGAATTTTTATGGCGCGTTTGTCGTGGATGCTTCCCAACACGTGCTCGTCTTAGTAGTAGGGGTGTACCTTGCCCACTATATTGTGTTCATTGTAATATCAATTATGAAGATATCATACATATTCTCATTGAGTGCCCTAAAGTTGTTCAAGTGTGGCGTGATGTGAATTTATGGGACACCATCGATAGGGTGCTTCTTCAAGATTATAATATACATGCACTTATTTTCACTCTTTTGCAGCAATTTTCTTCAGATCAGTGTGAGCTTATGGTTACGATAATGTGGAGCCTTTGGAAGAGTCCCAACCTAAAGCTTTGGCAACAACATAATGAATCCAACTCGCAGGTAGTTCAGCGTGCCACACATTTACTGGATGAGTGGAGAGCAGCCCAAGTAATCAGGTCTCGTAGTCATGCTCAGTCCAACACGGTCCAGGCGCATCTCATAAGGCAAGACGACGAAAGATGGAAGAAACCGACATCTGACAGGTATAAATGTAATATTGACACATCCTTTTCTACCTCTCTCAATAGGGTAGGCTTGGGAATGTGTCTTAAAGATGATGCAGGTGATTTTGTTCTTGCCAAAACGAACTGGTTTGCTCCCTTGTGTGACACAGATGTGGGGGAGGCTGTCGGGTTACATACAGCTTTGGAATGGGTATCAGATCTCCAGTTTGATAATGTGGACTTTGCTCTCGATTCTAAAAAGAGTTGTCGATTTTGTGAATTCACATGCAAATGATAATAGCGAGCTTGGTTGTATCATATTTGCTTGTAAACAGTTATTAGTCAATAGATTTCAGAACTCTCATGTCGAGTTCAATAGGAGGCAAGAGAATGGGGTCGCTCACGAGTTAGCTCAGGCAGCCCTATCCAATTCTAGCCCACGTGTTATAGATGATGTACTTTCATGTATTTGGCACATTTTAGTTAATGACATACAATGAAATTCTTCCCCAAAAAAATGGAAAAATTGTAATCTTGTACTCTAAAATCAAACTATACATTTTTTTGAGAACATCAAATTATACATATTACTTTCTGAGATTATTGATTAATAAATCAAATTAGATATGGAGCATATTCCATTAAATCCTAAAGTCAAATCTTTAGGTATGCTTCGCCCTTTGCTAATTTTATACTCCATCTGTCTTTTTTTATAGGAGTAGTTTATAAAAATCACAGGTATTAAGAAAAATTGTTGGAGTAATAAAGTTGTCTCAAATGTGTGTGACTATTACTAGATTACCCTTAATTAAATATATATTTAATGTTAACTTTTTATATACCAAGACAAATTGGTAGTATTAGTAACGAGTATATTTGAAAAAAAAGTAATCAATACATCTAAAAATTTGTATATAATCTTATATTTAAGACAATTTTTTTTATAAACTACTCATATAAGACGGAGGAAGTATTTCATCTTACTTCTACCCAGTTGAAAACCATATGTTTCTAAAGTTTATCCATCTCCCTGTTTTTGACTATGTGTTTTCACACTAGTCATGACTCTCACATACAGGGTGACTGGATATGATTTTATCAACAAAAAAAAAACTATGACCTCGAATAGCCGGTTTTTGACAGCGGAGGAAGTAAGTAACCATGCATCATCAAACCACTTCTAAAATGTAAAGAAGTAAGAGCTATCCCCTCCCCCTTCCCCCATGCAAATTTAAAACACCATAGTTCCATATTACAATTAGCATGTGGCCCACACTGCCATAATAATATTATTTACTCCGTTCTAAATTATACGACGTTTTGATCATTTTATACAAATTAATAAGTGTAATTAATGTTACATGAGAAAGAGAAATTAGAAGTCATTTTACAAAATTATCTTTCATTAATGGTATAGGAAAAATAAATTAAAGAATTGATAAAAGATCGAGTAATAAATAGTTGATGATATACAAATTAATAAATGTAATTAATGTTGCATGAAAAAGAGAAATTATAAGTCATTTTACAAAATTATCTTTCATTAATAGTATAGGAAAAATAAATTAAAGAATTGATAAAAGATCGAGTAATAAATAGTTGAGAATATACAAATTAATAAGTATAATTAATTTTGCATGGGAAAGAGAAATTATAAGTCATTTTACAAAATTATCTTTCATTAATGGTATAGAAAAAATAAATTAAAGAATTGATAAAATATCGAGTAATAAATAGTTAAGGATATAATAAAAAAAATAAAATTCAATGATTCATTTGTATTGTAATACGACTTATAATTAGAGACATTTTTTTTTTCAAAATGACATAATTTAAAACAGATGGAATATCTTTTATTAATAACTAGTTAAAAACCCGTGCTTCGCATGGGTTGAAATTTGAATAAATAATGAATTATTAAAATTTGGGAAATGTATTTTGGCAATTAATTTATGTATCAACAATAATTTTGGATAATTTATATAGATATATCAACCACTAAAATATAGTACTTCGATTTGACAATAGACAACAATTACACACACAACGTACATTTAAAAGGCGAAGCATCAATTTCAATGATACCTAAGGAAAAGAAAATATTGTCATCACTAAATAGCATAAATTCCCTCTTATCCAATATCGGTGTGTAATGTGTTGCGTCATTGGAAGTTTTGAAATGAAAGAAGAAACCAAAGTGGCATATTTGTAATAGTTGTTACACTTTTATTAACACTATGTGAGAGTGCACTTTCACATTCAACTAATATATTGAACAATTTAAGAAACCATTAGAAACAAATAAGCAATTTATGCTTTCAACTTACAATTCATTGATATTTGAGCAGACATAACTCACAATTTAACGCATGATTCTCCCGTGCTTTTTTAAAAATGTTACGTTTTCATCTTTTTGTTTCTCGTGTTTCTCAATGTGAATCTAAACATTGTGGACTTCACAATTAGTTCTTGAACATAAAACATAGTAGTAAAGAAAGAAAAGAGGTAACAAAGCAACACATATGCAAAGAAACCAAAGTGATGATAGGAATAAAGCAACACATACGAAGAACATGAAAGAACATAAACATGAAACACAAATATGATAAATGGTTACATGACATTAATAACTATGATATCCTTCAAGAAATAGAATTGTAGCTGTATATATATAATTTATATTAACATAATAGTAGTACTCAGAACCGATAAACAAAAGACAGTAACACAATAAACATAAATTTTTAAACTAACTTAAGGATTGATCTTAAACACATGAACCGTATGATTGAAATTGCCTTCAAAAAACTTGAAATGAATTGTATCTCGAGCCTGTTATTCATTTTCAATGTACAAATACTTCCATCCTTGTCCAAGTTTTGTGGTGATTGACAGATAATGTTGGTAATGAATTTCATAAATGACTTTTACACATTTTTTGCCACATAGAACCAAGTACCGGAAACCATTGTTCCATAAGTGAAATTTCTGGCAAAACCTGATTCTGAACGTAAAACAGAGTACAAATTCTGGTGCAGTAAAACAGAGTACGCAAAACAGTAGTTCAGAAGCAGAATAATAACAGACTGAAATAACAGACTGAAAGTAAAAGGCACATGTGATTTGTTAACCCAGTTCGGTGACAAACACACCTACATCTGGAGGCTACCAAGCCAGGAAGGAAATCCACTAGCGTAGACCTAGTTCTAAGTTCTCAGCAAACTCCCAGTTTACAACTTATCACCTAGCAACTACTCGTATTGACTTCAACCTAGGAACTCCTAGACCTGAGATCCCATCTCACTTCCCTCAGTCAATCACTGCCCCAGTGATATCAGACTCTAATAACAATCAAAGTAGGAGACACACTCCAAAGACACAAAAAATCACTCTTGCTTAAAAGCTTCAAGTGAACTACAATTACAACTCAATAAAACAAACCAACTCTAAACAATAGAGTGGTGTACAGAAACAGAGCACAAAGCTCACAATGAACAGACTCAAAACCTAAGTATAACTCTCTCTCTATAATGGCTTCTGTTTTGATGTACTTCTTCAATAGCAGCGTCTTCTATATATAGCCTTCAGCAGCAACATATAATTGAACCAAATATTCTTCAAAGATATATTTCCAAAATTCTTTAGAAACATATAGAAGCAAATATTCTTCAGAAATATATTTTCCAAAGATCTCTTTGAAAATATATTCACAAATAAAACAATATCCAATCTTCAATATATCTTGCGAAAATAACTTCTTTCTAGAACACACGCAGCTTGGTAGAATTCTTCAATTAAATCTTCAACAGATCAGGTGAGAAAAATAAACAACTCCAAGTGCGAAAACAAGACTGCTTCTGAAGTTCAGCTTTTGAAGGTTCAGCGTCTGAAGTTCAGCTTCTGAAGGTACAGCGTCTGAAGTACTGTTCAGCTTCGGAAGACCCAGCTTCTGAAGTACTGTTCAACTTCTGAAGACCCAGCTTCTGAGGTATTGTTCAGCTTCTGAGGATCAGCTTCTGAAGACGTACATCTTGCTTGTATATTTGATTTTAGCAAACATGAAGCCAACAACCAAATATCCAACAATAAGAAATCATCGAACTTTTTGGTCAAAATCTTAAAACAGACATACATAAGCATGATTGTCAAACATAAATATTCACTGCATACGAACAGAGTAATGAGGATAATTTTTTGGATACTGAACTAATTATGGTCTTATTGCCATCTCAAGTTCTCCCAAAGTAATGTCAAAATAAAATGTTTGACCAAATTGTGTGCTCCTGCTATGGTACGATGTTATGATGCTAGAGTCTTGAATTGTTTTTCTGAAGGAAAAAAAAAAAAGTAAAAACGACTTCGTCCTACATAGTGTAGGTAAATTTGTTGATGACCTTCAAAACAATAAAATAGCCTACAGACACTCCACCATTCAGTTAAGAGAGGATAACTAAAGTTATTGTTGAAATAAATCAAATGTAAGGTCCTTATATCGTATCTATTAAGTTTCACTAATCATCCAAATCAGGATGAAATCGTAAAAAATATCTGATGAATATCACCATATTCCTCCGGAACATATCAAAACAAAAACAAACCAAAGTTTTAATAAAATTTGATGTTGTGAAATTTATTTTCTAGTAGTTAATAAATATGTTTTCTTGATTTTTTTTTTTGAAAGAATGTTTTCTTGAGTTTTGATTATATAAGATAGATTTTCACATGTTTGATTTATGATTAAACATGGAATACCAAAAAATTGATTAAGGAATTGACCTTTTCTGGAATATGCACAATTTCAAAGCCATCCAAATCATTTCTTTTGATAACTATGATAACTTTTCATGTCTTAGTATCATTCGTTGCTTGAGTCTACACTTCTTAGTTGATATTGATATTTTGCATATATGACCGACTTATATAATGGCTGAGATAATGTAGTTTAAGGTGGATACTTATCCTGATTTAGGTTACTTGGTAATGTTATAGTATATTATGATAGTATATTATGAAATTATATAAAACTATGATAAAGATAACAATGTTGGTTAAGAATCTGATCATATCTATTATTCAGATTTAATAAGTTTTTTTATTTTAAAAAAATTGGTTTTCATGTGTAGTGTAATATGGCACATGGTAAAACTACTAATGTTGACAATGATAATAAGAAACATATAAGCAAACCTCGTCGACAATAGTTATTAGTTCTTCGGCATCGATCTTCCTTATAGAATCATCCAGTTGTACATGCATTCTATAATAACTACCGGCATTCTATAATAACAAACATTGTTAGTAGTAAATTCACATCTTAAGAAATGTTGTGATACATAACTACAGATTCTAGACAAACACATCATAGATAAATACATCAAAGCTTGTATAAATCATAAGCTGTCAATGTATGACATATTGGAATAGAACTAAAACTTAATTTATGATAAGAATCAAAATTCACCAAGAATTAAAAAGCAAACATATTAGGAAAAACTTCATGAAATCAACAACTTAAACAAATGTTCCAAAGTCATTCTTGACATTGTGCAAGAGTTCCCTTGGTGAGAATTCTTGAACAATGGAAATTCATCAACAGTAACAAACAAACTTAGTTTCACTGATATCATCAAAACCATCACAACTGTTAGTGATAGCTCATCGGTCTTTCTTTGATACATTTGTGTGTAAAATGAAAAGTAAAGGCCATAAACCTAATGACATGGAATTTAATAAAATATGACATAAACTTTCATCTCCCATGTTTTGAAATGAAAGAAAAAAAGTGTGAGATGATGAACTTGCCTTAAATGCCTTTCTTTTACTATTTATTGTTGCGTTATCATCAGATCGAGTATCTAAAGGTCCTGCAAAGATATAAAAAATGAGAAGTTGGTAAAAGAGGATAAATTTAGTTAGTAGTGAATTCAAATAATGGATATAAATAAGAGAATAAGATGATTTAATACTAATTTACTGTAAAAGAATTTTTTTTTTTTTCGAGAAAATCACACATACCTATTTTAATTTTATTTGCTCCTTTGCCAAGCATATGTGGAACAACATAATAGTGAATTTTTCAGTCCACAATCTACACAAAGCCCAAAATAAATAATTAAAAAGCTAGTTGTAACACCCATACTAACTTTAACTAGTATATTAGCATGTGCGTTAATCTGATATCGGATACATTAAAATTTACAATAATATATATATACCAATCACTGAATGAGTACAATTTGCTCGTTTACATAAATATCCAAATAACATATAATACCCGTTATATACATATATAAAATCTATCAACCTCCTGAGCTTGCCTTGACGAGCATCTGCACTCCATTCAGCGTCTCCCTGAACATCTTCATGGACATCACCTGCTAACCTATGAACCTGCACCAGAAGGATTGGGGTGAGACATAATGTCTCAGTGAGCTCCAACCCAACCTACTGTTGGCAACCACGGGGGAAACCTAGGGTCGCCGTGCCTACTCTTAGCGATCTTGGGGATACCTACGATCGCTGTCATTCTTTAACATCTATCGCGATCAAGGGGGAACCTAGGATCACGTCATGTCTCTATCTTTCTTATACTTGTCATTTACATAATCTTATGCATTTCACACTCTATTCTTATCTTAGTCTTATACGTAGTGATCTTGGGGACATCCTATGATCACATCGCATTCACTAGGAACTAATCATCATGTCTTGTATTACATATATAATATACGTATTCATTTCATGTTCGTATTCATCTTTTCATATCATTAAGTTAGAAGTTAGCGTTGAACAAACAATCATTATCTTGGTTCATTTTACGGAGTGCATCCGGGTGGAGTAACCCCGAAGTACATCTCCCATAATACCGGTGAAATTCCTATCATATCAGGCTAACACCGGACTCCTCTTATCTTTGTGTAGGCAACCCTCTCGGTGAAGCCCCATCCGGCATAATCCGGAGCCTGCTGGACACAACTTGCATGTAGACAACCCTCTCGGAGAAGTCCCATCCGGCGAATCCCGGAGCCTGCTGGACATGCTTAAGTCTTTTAACATACGTGTGGACAATCCTCTCGGAAGAGTCCCATCCGGCGAAACCCGGAGTCTGATGAACACGTTTAGCATAGTCTTATAAATTACGTGTGGATAGCCCTTTCGGAGAAATCCCATCCGGCGTATCCCGGAGTCTGATGAACACGTTATCATATTCTTTATCATTAAGTTCTTACTTAAGTTCGTATGTACATCTTATACATTCACATTCTTGTGCATAACTAAAGCACTCTCTAAAGCTTAACCTACTAGAGGTTCTTAACTATAAGCATATATCATTCTTGTGCTTGGTACATGATAAGTACCTTCTTAATTCTCTTTAACCTATAATAGGTTTCTAAACTTGAATACTATAACATTCTTGAGCTTGCACGTACTTAATTGTGTATGATAAACTGCTTAGTAAGGGATAATTCCCAAACTAGTTCTTATATTCTCTATAATGTCTTGAGGATCAAGTCATCTATCCTCTCATGTTTGTGCCTATCCTCACCCTATAATGATGATTTAAACACCTCAAGGATAGGTCTTTACATGTTCTTTAACAATGCTTAATCATTACATGTTAATCCTTAAATTCGGAGCAGTATTGGATAGCCGAAACGGTGCAAGAAAAGATGAAAAATCTTATGATCCTGTCCAAGCCAAAATCGTGACACGATTGGGCAATCGTGACACGATTTTGCAATCGTGTCACGATTTCATACCCAGAAATCGTGTTGTTTTCTGCCTGTAAAATCGTGACACGCTGGTAAAATCGTGACACGATTTTACCTGCAGTTGGACAGTATTTGGCAAGTTTAAAACATGTTTTCCACCAATTTTGGTCTATCCAATCTTGCCCAACAACACAACAATTTAAATGATAAATTCAAAAGCTTATTAACAGGTTTCAACATGTATTGATCAAGGATTGCTATCAAAATGGAACTAGGGTTCAAATGATCATAACTTATTCATAATGCTAAAACTCATGAAATACTCAAAAGATGGGTTCTATAACCCCTAGGGAACTCACCTTAGGTCTCAATTGATGCTTGCTATCATCTGAATCCAAAGCCCTAGCTTATTCCACTTTCCTTTTCTCTTGATTCTTCTTCAATTCTCCTTGTTTCTTCTCTTGTTCTTGCTTTCCCAACTAAGCTTGCTTGCAAGTTCCTTACTAGAGTTTTGATTGAAGTTTGGATGGATGATGGTGAGTGAGGTGGGGCGTGAGAGATGAGTGAAATGAGGGAGAGAAAGAGAGCTGATTTTGGGAAAGGAAAGAATGGAGGAATAGCAAGATAAATATCTTGCTTTCATTCTAATAAGTTTCTCTTTTCAAAATATTTACATAATTGCCATTCCACTTATTTACTAAATTGCCACGCTTGTTTCATCAGGTTTCAATACTGATAATCGATACTTATAAACGGGATATTACCCTTACCACATAAATAACTCATTAACTGACAATTTACCAAATTGTCCTTTGCTTAAAACATTCCGATACTTCGTCTCAATATTAATAAATATTCGAGTCTTAGGTGGGATGTTACAATCTACCCCTCTTAAAGAAATTTCGTCCTCGAAATTTAGAATCCAGTATCATGTATGAATCAATCTCCTATATTACTTCCTTCATTAGCCAAGACTCCAGTTCATCTTACTTATCGGAATCCCTTAGATTTTCAACTCTGTAAGTCGAAGGTATTCGACAATCTTTTCGTTATCTGAGCGACTGATATGTATTACACATTCCTTGCGTAGAAGAATATGAGGTTATTCGAACCATCGCTTCCAACTTGTTAACTATATCTCTGTTTATATACTTCTTGCAAACCCAAACTAGAGTTATCCAATCTTAATACTTGTGCTGAATCTTATAATCTCGTCATAGTTCGCGTAATCTCACTTTGATGACATTGGACGTTCTTATTATCCTCGACGATTCCATTGAATTCTTATACTCGATCTTTGCTTTATACAACGGCATCCGGCATATATGGTTTTACCTTAAATATACCATTCTTTAATGAGGGTAAAACTACCGCACTATCTCCATTATACAAATACTAGGAGGAGACATCCTGATGTGTTACTTTCCATAATCTTCATCATTGCTTCCACTACGGAATTCACCAAGGACTCGCGAAATCTTACTGATTACCCGCGTTCTGCTTCGATGGATCTATGTCGTTACTTATCTCAATAACTTAGAAATCATTTTCATACTAGGAGTTTGCCAATCTCCCATCGTTCTTGTCACAACTTATTCTCGTTTTCTTGTCGTAGCATAAATGTTTTCTACGCCGATAATCCCAAACTCATGAGAGTTTAGTCCAAATGAAGAGTGGCTTAAGTCGTCTCACATATCATTATATAACATATTTCATAGCATATATCTTACATACATATGTAAGCACGTGTACACTTTACATTACCTCATCTTTGTCCAACTAACGGGACATCATTCTCAATCTTAACATATTTAAGACACTACCACATCAATTGGAAATCTTTTCTTACTCTTAACTCATTTCGTAACATCCAGGATTTGCCTTTCAACTGGCTTACCAGGTTTGCCCCGCCAATGTTACTCATGTTTATTCTTAAGTATACAACCATCTATAATGTAAATCTATGGTCACAATTCACTGATTTCACAAACTTGTTTCTCGTTCTGGACGTCGACTTCAAAATCCTTATTTTCAACAGAAAGCTTTACTTGATTGCTACCCAAAAGTACATTTAGTCTTTAATCCTTTAGTCATAATCCTGAAATTACGCAGCCCTTTACCATGAACTACGAATAACTTTTAATCTGCGTAAAAGTTCTCCGTCTTTTACTGGTGAACATTAAGTTCAAGACTTTCCAAAATCTTCAGCTAAGATAGGTTAACATGACTTGGTACAACATGAAATGAAACTCATTCGCCACTGCATTGTCGTTTCTGATCCAAGCCTCAAATTCAAATATTTCATTCCTCATGAATTTCGAGGTTTAAGGTATTCATCAACTTAACTTCCATAACTTTCCATTAGAACTCATGATATATCCAAATCGCTTATACTTACTACCATCCCGTATAATAGGAATTTAGCACTTAACATCTTCTCATACTTTAAGCCTCAGCTTAGTGTTGTTCATTATATCGTTCTTGGACTACCACTCCGCTGCGCCACTCTGATTTCTAACACTCGAGTTAGCATCGGAGGAAGACTTCTCTATTGTCACATAAAATTCCATCGATCAATCCTTTTACTCTAACACTTTGTAATCACTGTAATAAATTTGTCTGACGTTACCATTTCTCTTGGTCAGCTCTTCATATATAATCATTAAACATTGTAGAGCCCGACTGGAAGTATGTCTGAGGCAGCTTAAATTCATGTACATCCATTTGTGGCGACTTCTAAAACACTTATAGCTTCTGAAGGTTCATACCTTTCATTTGAGTCTTGTTACTATTCTCTCTGGCTTTACCCGTAATGATTTCATATCTATAATCTTCCCGGGACAACTTTGGTCTCCTTAGTACTATCATGTTCCTTAAGTTACCCTTGAGTTCCTACAGAACAATCCATTCCGAAAAGTTTCAAACTCTTACCGGTTCTCTAGAACGCCCAACATAGGTTGCGTTACTTCGAGTGCCCGATTAACCGATCTTAAACTTTTGCACATTATCATGATCTATTGAATTCCTCCAGTAACTCGTTATTGTATTCACAATTCAAGTCTATACCTCATTACTGCCCTCGGAAACTTAACAACACGAGGTGATCTCTTTCTGTTCTATAATATTTTTGGAAGGAACCTCTTCAATGGGGAGCATACAACTCCTTAGCTTTAACCTCAATCCTAAACTTTCATGTTCAAGACGATCCGCCGTATATCAAAATCTCAACATAATTTCTCGGCTGAAATCCCGATCATCCTTCTCCACTGGTCTACTATAACCTTGTGTTATCTTGAACTTGCCTTCTTTAACCAATCAAGGAAATTCAATACTGTTCATCTAATTAAGTGTGTTCAACTTAATTCGTCCATCAGCATAATAAATTTCAGCAACTTATTATTTATTATCCATCCTTCATTAGTAAAATTCCAGTCTAACTTCTCTTACTTCTAATCTTCTTACCATTTGGACACATCCGAATACCTGATTCACGCTTTAACATACACATATCTTGTTATCATTACTTTTCATCCATCTTCTCTTCTTAATTCCCAAATCTAGCATTCATGGTTCAGGGGGTGCAGCTGATCCGATGGGGTCAAACTTACTTGTGATTCATACTCAATAACCACACTTAAGTGGTTAGTTTCATCTGTCCAAATAACTCACGTAATCCATAATTAATTCTCTCAACTGTCTGGTAATTCATCATTTCATTTCTCTAGGTTTGGTACTGCTATTCTTCAACTCTGTACTCAGAATTGTTACTTAATCCACATTTCACTTCAAATTCTCAAACTGCGGTTCCCGTCAAGGTTCTACGTCATTCCCTAGAGCATTCCATGATTCCTTAATCCTTATGTCCTCCGCAGACGAGGCATCGTCCAACGATGCGTCCAACTGGGTTGAGGTGCTTCACCTCACTGTTAAGTATCCCTTATGTCTCTAAGACCTTGCCACTATCAGGCTTCGTCACTTTACAGTTTGATGGCCACCATTTGGCATAAATACTTCTCCGCCAATTCCGTCTTAAAATTCTGTCAACTTAATCTTCGCCCTTCATACACTTCATTCCTCCTTGGTCACATTCAGCTCTCGGACATTTATCCTAACTGTCATATACTAGACTGAGTTGATCAGGCTCAACTAGATGTGACCTTTAGAACAATATCCGGAACCCAATGGTCCCACTACTTTTATTGAAACTTTAATGACCCAAGGCACGGTCTGAATCGACCTGCTCTGATACCAATTGTAACACCCATACTAACTTTAACTAGTATATTAGCATGTGCGTTAATCTGATATCGGATACATTAAAATTTACAATAATATATATATACCAATCACTGAATGAGTACAATTTGCTCGTTTACATAAATATCCAAATAACATATAATACCCGTTATATACATATATAAAATCTATCAACCTCCTGAGCTTGCCTTGACGAGCATCTGCACTCCATTCAGCGTCTCCCTGAACATCTTCATGGACATCACCTGCTAACCTATGAACCTGCACCAGAAGGATTGGGGTGAGACATAATGTCTCAGTGAGCTCCAACCCAACCTACTGTTGGCAACCACGGGGGAAACCTAGGGTCGCCGTGCCTACTCTTAGCGATCTTGGGGATACCTACGATCGCTGTCATTCTTTAACATCTATCGCGATCAAGGGGGAACCTAGGATCACGTCATGTCTCTATCTTTCTTATACTTGTCATTTACATAATCTTATGCATTTCACACTCTATTCTTATCTTAGTCTTATACGTAGTGATCTTGGGGACATCCTATGATCACATCGCATTCACTAGGAACTAATCATCATGTCTTGTATTACATATATAATATACGTATTCATTTCATGTTCGTATTCATCTTTTCATATCATTAAGTTAGAAGTTAGCGTTGAACAAACAATCATTATCTTGGTTCATTTTACGGAGTGCATCCGGGTGGAGTAACCCCGAAGTACATCTCCCATAATACCGGTGAAATTCCTATCATATCAGGCTAACACCGGACTCCTCTTATCTTTGTGTAGGCAACCCTCTCGGTGAAGCCCCATCCGGCATAATCCGGAGCCTGCTGGACACAACTTGCATGTAGACAACCCTCTCGGAGAAGTCCCATCCGGCGAATCCCGGAGCCTGCTGGACATGCTTAAGTCTTTTAACATACGTGTGGACAATCCTCTCGGAAGAGTCCCATCCGGCGAAACCCGGAGTCTGATGAACACGTTTAGCATAGTCTTATAAATTACGTGTGGATAGCCCTTTCGGAGAAATCCCATCCGGCGTATCCCGGAGTCTGATGAACACGTTATCATATTCTTTATCATTAAGTTCTTACTTAAGTTCGTATGTACATCTTATACATTCACATTCTTGTGCATAACTAAAGCACTCTCTAAAGCTTAACCTACTAGAGGTTCTTAACTATAAGCATATATCATTCTTGTGCTTGGTACATGATAAGTACCTTCTTAATTCTCTTTAACCTATAATAGGTTTCTAAACTTGAATACTATAACATTCTTGAGCTTGCACGTACTTAATTGTGTATGATAAACTGCTTAGTAAGGGATAATTCCCAAACTAGTTCTTATATTCTCTATAATGTCTTGAGGATCAAGTCATCTATCCTCTCATGTTTGTGCCTATCCTCACCCTATAATGATGATTTAAACACCTCAAGGATAGGTCTTTACATGTTCTTTAACAATGCTTAATCATTACATGTTAATCCTTAAATTCGGAGCAGTATTGGATAGCCGAAACGGTGCAAGAAAAGATGAAAAATCTTATGATCCTGTCCAAGCCAAAATCGTGACACGATTGGGCAATCGTGACACGATTTTGCAATCGTGTCACGATTTCATACCCAGAAATCGTGTTGTTTTCTGCCTGTAAAATCGTGACACGCTGGTAAAATCGTGACACGATTTTACCTGCAGTTGGACAGTATTTGGCAAGTTTAAAACATGTTTTCCACCAATTTTGGTCTATCCAATCTTGCCCAACAACACAACAATTTAAATGATAAATTCAAAAGCTTATTAACAGGTTTCAACATGTATTGATCAAGGATTGCTATCAAAATGGAACTAGGGTTCAAATGATCATAACTTATTCATAATGCTAAAACTCATGAAATACTCAAAAGATGGGTTCTATAACCCCTAGGGAACTCACCTTAGGTCTCAATTGATGCTTGCTATCATCTGAATCCAAAGCCCTAGCTTATTCCACTTTCCTTTTCTCTTGATTCTTCTTCAATTCTCCTTGTTTCTTCTCTTGTTCTTGCTTTCCCAACTAAGCTTGCTTGCAAGTTCCTTACTAGAGTTTTGATTGAAGTTTGGATGGATGATGGTGAGTGAGGTGGGGCGTGAGAGATGAGTGAAATGAGGGAGAGAAAGAGAGCTGATTTTGGGAAAGGAAAGAATGGAGGAATAGCAAGATAAATATCTTGCTTTCATTCTAATAAGTTTCTCTTTTCAAAATATTTACATAATTGCCATTCCACTTATTTACTAAATTGCCACGCTTGTTTCATCAGGTTTCAATACTGATAATCGATACTTATAAACGGGATATTACCCTTACCACATAAATAACTCATTAACTGACAATTTACCAAATTGTCCTTTGCTTAAAACATTCCGATACTTCGTCTCAATATTAATAAATATTCGAGTCTTAGGTGGGATGTTACACTAGTTTTCCACACAAAAAGGAAAAAGGCATGCAAGAATCAATACTTTTCAGGCATAAAAAGTTTCAAACCTCAAGACCCTTTAAGCATCTCAAGGTTACAAATAAACTTCCCCTTTATTTGTAGTGTGCTTTGGTAAGCTAAATTTATTAAATTGCATCAAAGGTAAGCATGTGATATGTTGAGTATGGTGCTCAAAAACAATACAAAATATATCCCTCGTATACCAATAAAAGTGATGATGGACAATTTATATCGATATATCAACCATTAACATATCAATGAAAAATGAATAATTTCACAAATTTTTTAGTATTAAGACACTTTTATTAACACTTTGTGAGTGCTCACTTTCACATTCAACTAATAAATTGAATAATTTAAGAAATCATTTGAAACAAATACAAATATATTCTCAATTTCTTCTTACAACTCATTAAATATTTTATCAGACTTAGCTTACCATTCAACACATTATTCTCCCGTGCTTTCCTTATCGTGTTCTGTTTTCGTCTTTCTATTTCCCGTGCTTCTCAACGAGAAACTAAATAGTACAAACTTCACAATTAGTCTCTGAAAAGTAAACATAGTAGTAAGGAACAAGATAATCAAAACTGGACCGGACATCAAACCGGTTTAGACAGGGTTTGACCGGGGTCGAACCGGTAGCAATTAAATATACTTTTTAAAATATAAATTATATTATGTATATTAAAAAAATAACATTTTTTACAAAATTATAAAAAGAAAGTTAATATCATAACTTTCATCCCTAAAAATAAAATTTCAGTAAATTATGTTGTTATTATGGTATGTTTTAGATAACTAAATAAAGGTAAAAAAAAGATAACTAAATAAAGATATTAGAAAATAAACTAATTTTTTGAAGAAATGAAGGCTCATAAACCCAAAAACAAAAGGCCCAATTATTATTTTGAAGAGGAAAAGGCCCAACTATTAAAACCCTAAATATATAAGTTCTACAAACATATTAGCTAACAACTGCAGCAGCCGCCTCTTCTTCTGTTCTCATCTTCCATTCTCGTTTCTAAGTTCATCTTCCATTCTCATCCCTGTTTTTTACATATGCAATGTTTTATTTTCTTTTTCTTCTAGTGTTATGTTTTCTCATCAACTACATTAATTGATTTTATGTTCAGTGCATCAAAGGTGAAAGAAAAAGCATGTAGCAGATCCGTTTTGGAATTTCAGAAGAAAATTGTGGTCCTACCCTTCTAACCGGCCCGACCACCGGTTCTCCCGTTTTGCGGTTTTAACACTGGTTTTACTGCAATCCGGTTTTAAGGGTGTATCGAACCGGCAATAGGTCCGGTTCACGGTCCAACCGGTTGAACCGGCCGGTCCGGTTTTGATTACCTTGGTAAGGAAAGAAAAGAGAGAGAACATAGCAAAAAAAATGCAAGAAAACCAAAGTGGTAAGATTGTCAACACAAAAATCTAATGAGAATGAAAATAATGGCCAAAGAAAAAAGACACGTGCAACAAAAGAAAACATGAGAATCTTAAGAAAATCGCATTATTCTTATTTGAAGTAAAAGAAAACATGCTTCCATAATATATACTCAAAGTATATATGATGCATTATTTGAGAATAAAATCAAACACTTGACATGCATTATTTGTTGCAACATCATCATATTCCTTCAGAACATATCAAAGCAAAAACAAATTAAAATTTTAATAAAAATTGATACTATGAAATTCATCTTCTAGTAGTTAATAAATATGTTTTCCTGAATTTTCATTATATAAGATAGATTTTCACCATGTTTGATGTATGATTAAACATGGAACATAACAAAAAAATTGATCAAGGAATTGACCTTTCCTAGAATATGCACAATTTTAAAGTCATCCAAAGCATTTCTTTTGATAACTCTGATAACTTGCTGTGTCTTAGTATCTTTCTTGGCTTGAGTCTTCACTTCTTAGTTGAGATTGATATTTTGCATATATGACCAAATTATATAATGGCTAGTTTAAGGTGGATACTTATTCTGATATAGGTTACTTGGTAATATCATAGTATATTGAGAAATGATATAAAGCTATGATAATGATAACAATGTTGGTTAAAAATATGATCATATCTATTCTACAGATTTAATAAAAAAATATTTAAAAAAATTGGTTTTCATGTGTAGTGTAATGGAACATGGCAAAAATAGTAATGTTGACAATGATAATAAAAAACATATAAGCAAACCTCATCGGCAATAGTTATTAGTTCTTCTGCATCGATCTTCCTTATAGAACCATCCTATTGTACATGCATTCTATAATAACAAACATTGTTAGTAGTAAATTCACATTTTAAGAAATGTTGTGATACATAACTACAGATTCTAGACAAACACATCATAGATAAATACATCAAAGCTTGTATAAATCATAAGCTGTCAATGTATGACATATTAGTATAGAACTAAGACTTAATTTGTGATAAGAAGTAAAATTCACCAAGAATTAAAAAGCAAACGGATTAGGAAAAACTTCATGAAATCAATAACTTAAACAAATGCTCCAATCTGCACATACCTATTTTAATTTTATTTGCTCCTTTGTCAAGCCTATGTGGAACAACATAATAATGAATTTTTTAGTCCATAATCTGCAAAAAGCCCAAAATAAATAATTAAAAAAGCTAGTTTCCCACACAAAAAGGAAAAAGGCATGCACGAATCAATATTTTTCAAGCATACAAAGTTTCAAACCTCAAGATTTTTTAAGCATCTCAAGGTTACAAATAAACTTCTCCTAAATTTGTCTTCCTACAAATCAAACCCCAAAAACATCTTAGAATCATAACCTATTGTACTCATGTTTGTTTTATTTGAGAATAAAATCAAAACCTTGGCATGCATTATTTGTTGCAACAAAAAAACAAAAGCAAAAACTTGTTCATAAGCAGAAAATAAAAAGAAAAGTACATAATCTAAACAAATGTAAAAAAAAATAATTACTAAATTTATCAAAATGAAAATCCAAAACCAACAACAATGAAAGATATATTTGATTTCATACATTTGGAGGAGATGGAAAAAATATCCAGCACCATGCTTTTAGCTTGAATCACAGGAGTTTTGTTGAACTTATTTTCAAACCTGCAGATTTTACTTGAATGATATCTAAAATAAAGAGACAAACAAAAAATTAAGAGGTAAATCGATGATTTTAATGGAAGAGCATGTATAGAAAGTTGAACATGTTCAAGTGAAAAATGAAATAGCAGAATAGGATGAATCAAATTTTCAAAAAAGACAGTTTAAATTTTTAGACAAAATAAAAAAAAAGGAATGAATCAAATTTGAATCTTACCTCTATTTTTTGTAGATCGATTTGGTTGAATAGGCAAAAAGTTTGAAATCGATGACTTGAATGGAAGAACACACATAGAAATAGAATATATTTTGTAGAATGAAAAATGAAAGAGAAGAAGAATAGTGTGAAAGAAGATTTGGCTGATAGTGGAGAAAAAGAATGAAGAGAGAGATATTTGGAAAAATTGGATTTGAATGAGAAAAATGGGGAATTTGAATTTCAAATATGATGAATTGTATTGGGAAAAGTTGATGTGAGGGAGGGAAAAAAAGACCAACATGTGATGTAGAGCTCTCCCTTAGTTTGAAGACTTATTGGATTACTAAATTGCCCCTCCGAAGGTTAAAATTGGAATTTCATATGGCATCTATTTTGATAGATAGTTAGTAGATATATTAAGAGCAAAGGCCTGAACATAGGGCCGTTGTCCATCTTCGATGCTTATTTTTTAAGGAACTTGTTTTGAAATTCGTAGACAACAAGCATGTGGTCTTGTATACACCCTCCGATCACTATTATAAGTAAAAATTAACATTTTAGATTCATTCATTAAATGATGTATATGGTCTTTATTATAAACCAGATACATCATTTAATGAAAGAATCTGAAATATTGATTTTTGTTATAATAGTTACCGTAGGGTGTATTAATATATTCTATCAATGCTAATTAATTATTAGGCTTAATTACACTTTTGGTCCCCCTATTTTATTAAGCTCACATAATTGGTCCCTCATTTTTAAAATCGAACAAACTTGGCACTCTATTTGCATTTTTTTTGCACTTTTGGTCCTTACCCTCTATTTGACCTCTAAAAACGCTGATGTGTCCAGTTTTTTAATGATGTGGCCAAAAAAGCATCCAATATGGAAAATGTCATTGACATGCATCAAATCAACTTTTTTAAATTGGAAAATCATTTTAACATTTTAGAAATTAAAATAAAAAGAACCTTCAAATATTCATCTTCTTCGCTAGTCTTCATCTTCAACCTAGAGATAAAACACATACCGAAAAATCCATGACACACCAACACATCTCTCTTCTCTCTTATCTTACCTCTCTCCTTCAAACACCATCCTCTTCATAGAAGAAAACCCAAATCAAAACCCATATTTGAAAATCCGAAATCCAAACAAAACCCAAATTTGTTTACAAATCCAAACAAAATCACACCTAGAAATCCAAACAAAATCTGAAATCATTACAAACCAAAATTTGCTAGGGATTCCTAAATTTAACAAAATTCAACCGTCACCATTCTGCTAAAAAAATAAAATTCAGATTTGAAAAATTGAAATCAGATTGTAGTTTATCTCATCGCTCCAATCAGCTTCTGTTAACATCTTTAAAAAACTCAAATAACCTACACCACGTCCAGATCTCTCTTTCACCTTCGTTTCTTTTTTTTCTTTCACGAAGCAGGGACTTTAAAATCTTATGTTTTTTATTCTTGACAGCCATGGTGTTTCTAGCAATGACGAGGTGAATGATGGTGTTGGTATGATGAAGGATGGAGTAAATCTATTTGAAGAAAAGAGAGGAAAGAGTTTTGGAGTTGAAGATAAATTTAGGGATTTTGATTTTTGGAATGATGAATCTGTGGAGAAGATGAATTGTAAATGGAAGATGAGATGAAAGGATGGTAATAATCCTGGTTTTGATTTACAGCAGAAGTTTATTTTTTATTTTAGAAGCAGAAGTTTATTTTTTATTTTTTTTAATTCTAAACATTTTATATTTTTTAGTTGTTTTCTATGATTTAATTGATTTAAATGTATTTTTTGAATAATAAAGTATTAATATGATGACATGTACAATTGTTTTTTCACGTCCGATTTGCCACATAAGCGTTTTTTTGGACACCTCATCCAAAATTGTGACAAATCAGCGTTTTTGGAGGCTAGATAGGGGGTATGGACCAAAAGTGCAAAAAAAATTCAAATAGAGTGGCAAGTTTGTTCGATTTTAAAAAGGAAGGACCAATTCCATGAGTTGAGTAAAATAAGAGGACCAAAAGTGTAATTAAACCTAATTATTATTGTTACGAGAAAAGGCTTCACCATAGTGATTTTTATTATAATATACTTCTTATTCAATAAATCTAAATAGTAATTTCTTTGCTTATAATTGAGATCAGACGGAGTACATTTAAACTATAATTTACTTGAATTAACTTATCAAAAAACGATATAATAAGTTAGTAAAAATAAAATATAAACTCGTAGAAAACAACGGTTACCGAACAAGTCCATTTTAGTCAAATAAACTTATAAGACATAAACTATATATAAGTTATAAGCTTAAAAAGGTGTTTTTCCAACTTTCAACTTTGCAAATATATACTTATATACTTAAAAATGTGAATATGTTTATTGAAAAGAAAACTGCCTGTGAAAAAAGTAAATAAAAGAAAACTAAAAATGCCCCCCCTATTCTTTCTTATAACCTTCTTCTCTCATAGATGTAATCTAAGATCATAAAGCTACTGAAACCTTTCCAACCATCATAAAGCTACTCGATCAGAATGATAATTTTATAATACTATATTCAACTGGAGTCTTGTCCATCTTAGGTCCCATCTTAACCATCTTAGGTAGTATGACTCTTCTCTAAACATTTTATGATGCAACCCGAATGTGACTTCAGGGTAAAGTCAGCAATATCTAATGAAGCATCACACAACAAGCAAAAAGAAGGGTAAAGATTCGATAGATCATACAACTAAGCTTCAACAGAGCAGATAGAATCAAGAGCAAAATCTGTTACAAAATTGGTATCTTGTAATGAAGTACTGCTAAACTGATAAAATTACTGATAACATTTTTTAATCATTACTCCTTTTCCAGTCAACACAACTTAAATTCTTTGTAAGGCCTTTGTTCATTTTCCCTTAGGTTTAAAAGTAAAAGCAGAAGAGCAAATATGATGTTAGAAATAAAAACAAACAATATGAATAACAACAGCTTCAGATTTTAACTACGGACAATTACAAGAGAAAACTATATGTTACCAATTCCATTTTACGACAGCTCTCTGAAATAACAACTTTAACAAGCTGATTAACATAAAGAAGCATTGTATGACTGACATGAAGCATTGTATGACTGACATGAAGCATTGGACGTTGTTCTCAATTGTGTGGAACGATTGAATGGAATCCAAATAGTCAAATCCTGACTCTCAAGGCTAACTGTCGAGATTTAGTTTTAAGTAATTACTCCTACTATACTTCAAGAAATAACGATCTGACTTCCTCCTACTGTACTTGAAGAAGTAACGATCTGACTTCCTCCTACTGTACTTGAAGAAATAACGATCCGACCTCCTCCTAATATACTTGAAGAAATAACGATCTGACCGCTCTTCCCCATGCAATGCAGTATCATCTCCACAGAAGTTTATCAGCCGATCAGAACAACTTCCCTCCCCTTCCTTCAATTCAGCAGTGCATTCACCATCTTTTGGGCTAGCTATCATGTCACACCTTGCCATGCATGGACAACTTAGATCAGTTGAAGAATCACTATCCAAGGATCCTAAAGAACCACTGGCATTCCTTGAGTTTGATGTCTTGCACGATGAATCAACACCAAAAGTCCACCTCTTCGGAGCATCCAAGTAACTTGTATTCAACAAGCAGCGACTCTTTGAAATCATCAGTGAGTTATCCAAACGCAAGTCAATAGCCAAGTATGAACAGCCAACAACTTTAACAGGATCCATTTTGGAAGGCAAATTTATAGTACCCTCTTCCCTGTTTGCCACTATATTCAAGGTTTTGTTTGCCAACTCAACAGCCCTTCTAGCTGCGACAGTTTTCTTCGATGCCACATCTCTAGCCGTAGTAGCCGCTTCAACCTTCTTCTTCACCTTATGGTTAGCATCTTTAACCACATCCTCCATAGACCTCGTCAAATTCCCACCTTTCAAAACCCTAGAACTCTCTTTCACTAAATCAACCCTACCCTTTTTCACAATCACCCCACTCTTCACTTTTCTTAAACTTCTTATTCTTCTTCTTCTCGAAATTTCAACATGCTTAGGAACCCAACAATCCACACAAGCAGAAAATTCAGAACCCACACAAGAATAAGACCAAGGAGCAACATTTTTGTACTTCAAGAAACAATTTTTGTGAACAGAATGCTTACATTTAACGCAACGAAGCGAATCAGAAGATGATTCAGAAAAGCAATAGGAACAAATTTGGGAAGATTCAACACAAGAAAAACACTTTTTGCATAGAAGAACTACGCGCCATTCGCTATAAAGGGTTTGAAGTTTGTTCTTACCGGTGCAAACATCAATCTTGAAGCCGCAAGCATGGCATTCGGTTAAGTTCGGCAAATCCCTAGTTTTCTTTTGAGGATCGGAATGTGAAGGATTTTCCGACGACTCGGGGCTTTGTGATTGTGACTCTTTTCGTTTCTCCGGTTCAAGGATCACCATCTCCGGCGAAACTCCGGCGAAGTAGAATCTTCAGATTTGGGAAATTGAATTTTTAGGGTTTTGGTGATTTCAGAAATTAGGGATTTGAAAGTGTGGCGTGGGACAGTGGAATATTCAAGTTCTACGCGCTATCATTGCGAGTGGTACTTTTGAGTTTAAGTATTTTTCCTTTTTCCTTTCTCCATTTCTTTTTCTATTTTAACTATTTTCTTGATTACAACTCAATCTTCACCACGAAAAATGACTAAATTATTCATGACCTTTTTTTTGACAAGTAAATTATTCTATGACTTATGTGGGTGCTTTTAAATAAGGTGTTGATATTCGAGAAAGCGTAGATAAAATGACACTAGTCTCTTATAACTTAATCAAGATTTTGGTTGGATATGCAACAACGTTAAAATTCTTAGGGTCCGTTTGGTTCAACGGGAGAGATTTTAATTAAAATTGTGTTTGGTTCACATGGGGAGGGGAGGAATTTTAAAATTAATTTATTGTTTTACCCTTAAACTTAATTAAATATACGATGATGTTTGTTTTTTTACATATAACAAATAAGAGTGATAGATAACATGAAAATAAAAGTTGTTACAACGGTAATATAACCTAATAATAATAATAAAAGTTGTTACAAGGATAATATAACCTAATAATAAAAGTTGTTACAAGATAGTATAACCTAATAATAATAAAAGTTGTTACAAAGATAATATTGAGATTTTAAATTAATCTAAGGATAATTTTGGCAATGTAATAAAATTTTAAAGAGATCCTCTCCCCTTCCCTTCTAAAAATTGAACCAAACACATCAAATTAAAAATACTCCCTCCCCTCCCCTCCCCTCCCTTCCCCTTCAAAACTCTCGAACCAAACAGACCCTTAGGGAGAGTTTGTCGTCCATTTGGGTCCCACAAGCCTCGAGGGATTAGTCAACACAGTTGCGCGCGCGGAAATACCTGGTTTACAATAAAAAAAATAAGGAGTTGATATTAAGAATATTTTAATGGTGCAAATCTTTTTTAGTTTAACCAAAATCTTGAGTTCGAATTTAATTTTAAACATGCAGCAACATTAAAATTTTTAAGGAGAGTTTGCTACCTATTTGGGTTCCATAAGACTCGAAAGATTAGTTTCAGCAATTGCGCGTGGAGATGTCTGGTTTACGCAAAAAAAAATATTGACTATATTAAATTGTCAAGTTGATTTATATATTTAACCATTATCAATATACTATCAACTAAATCTCTATATTAGTCTCATTTAACCACTGGTTTTATTTAACCCCGTGTAAGGAGCAGACCTGGCAACCTGTGACTAAATTTATTTTGAAAAGGTTTTCCGTTGAAGTTATATGTTTGTTAGTCATAGGTTGCCAGGTCTATTATAGTCTAGAAAATGATTGTTAGGCTTTAATAACGCTTTATGTGGGGAGGGTCTAAAGGGGATAGGAAAATCTCCTTGGATTGGTTGGAAGGATATGTGTAAACTGAAGGACACAATGATGCAGGGGTTAGATGTGGGTTAACTTGGCCCTGCTTGGGAAATGGCGTCGGAGGATTGACTTTGGAGAGACTGGGTTGTGGAAGGAGACCTAGATGTCTATATATGCTACTATAGGCAACCTCTTTTATTTAGTAGGGTGTTCTCAAGGCTTTAGGGGGTTTCTCTATGGTGGAATGACGTCTCAATGCTAGGGAGTTTGATTGAGGCTAAATGATTGGGTCTCAAATAGTGTTATGAAGGTGTTGGGAGGAACCTTGGGTGGGATTAATTTCCCTTAAGGATCAGTTCCCGAGATTGTTCTTGATCTCCAATCAGCGTGATGGTCAGGTGGATTCTATGTGCTCAAGGGTAGTCCACTCTCATCACTTTCATTCATCCGAGAAAGAGTTTCATCAGAGACTTTGTCCAAATCAAAATGGTCCTTGAACTTTCCTTCAAATGCTCCACCTTCAATCTCATTGAATGTAACCTCATCATCATGCTGAGAAATTACTTCACTTTCAAATAAATCATCTTTAACATGATGAGGAATGCTAGAAACACTCACTTTTCAACACTCTCTCTAGCACTCACTCTTTTATTGGATGAAATCAATGTACGTCCCACCACTTTGTGTGAGTTCAATTTTTAAAGTGTAAACCCACAATGATTTAAACCAATAAGAGAGTGAGTATTAGAAAAGATGTTCAAAAGAGAGTATTGCTAGCATTACTCTTAACATGATTAGTTGATTACTATCCTTGTCTTTTTTTTCAAAGAGTCTTTAAACTTATCTATTGACATAAGAGTCACTTTAGATAGACTTATTTAAACTTATCTATTGACATAGATACTTATAAGACAGTTTAAAAGAACTTATGAAAACAACTTACTACATTTTCATAAGCTCTCTAAATACGCTTAAAAAAACTGCTTATTACTTATAAGAAAACAATCTAACTCCATTTCATGTTTTGTTATATGAATAGATTATACATAAGCATCTGCCATGATAGGTGTTTATGTTATAGTCTACAAGGTAAGTTGTTTTTTCAAGCAAGACATAAGCATAGAAGAGAAAAAATGAATATCTGTAATCATTTCATGACTTGAAGTTTGGTCGAGAGAACCTAAATGCTCTAGAGGGAAAGCCCTATAATTGGGAACTGAAATGGAAATGTGAAAAAATTGAACGTGCATCTCGTTGAAAAGAGATTTCATCATACTATTAAAAAAAATCAAGGGTATATTTAGAAGGGTCTTATTAACGAGTGCTACAGGGCACTCTTTAAAGATTTCAAGTTTAGTAATTATTCTTTTAAAAAGTCAAATGTTGTAATTTTTAATGTATTAAATGCACAACTTTTCATAAAAAACTTACCATTTAAAGTGCTTAAAGGTGCCACGAGACGATCGTTAACATTTCTCTATTTAGAATAACAATATTAGAAAGAGTAATAATAGTTGAATTTTACTTATATTTTATACCAACAATTTTATCATTTTTATTGTTTATATTTAAGATCGGAGAATATTGGTAGCTTCAAATCATTGAAAGGTTAACATGAGTTGGTGAATGAATACGAGAAAACAAACCTAGTAACTACTAGGAGAACCCTCGGTATACTTGAGAGTGTTTTTATATTATAATAATATAATATTATTATTTGAACATGACGGTCTCTTTCTTTTTTCTCTTGTGAGTCGTCACCAAAACCCTAGTTTATTCTCCTTTATGCATCAAAAATGGTTGATTTAGGGTCAATTTTTGACCAAAAATCACCTCTCTAACTCGTTTTTTTCTTTCCCTTTTATTGAAATAAGTGATTTTCACATATATTTCATTTTTTCGTTCGTGATTTCATCGTCTTAGTGCAACGTTGTTTTGTTCGTCATCTTTGTGCGGCGCTGTTTGTCTTTTTTGTTTCGTTCAGGTATTTGTTTGGTTCAGATTATCAGATCAGCTTCGATCCAGTGCAGATACAATCAATGACTTTGGCATCGTCAACGTTGCAGTTTCGGAGACACGGGTATTCCAGAGATTTGAATATAGTCATATGTGTAGGCTTTTGTACTTTACCGTTTTATGCTATTAACATGGATGATGTGAGTTTGTTCGCAGATTCATCCTTTTTGTTTTTAGTGAATTTACATTATATCGATGTACTCTATCAATTTGAATGAATGAATATAATTTATTTTTAGTAAAATAAATAAATAAAATACAATTATTATTTTTACGAGATTGATTTCTATACTCCCTGATGATATAATTTTTTTTTTATGTGCATCCAAACAAATCGCATTATGATATCATTTTTTTTTATTTTTAGTTCCTAAAATCCTCTATAAATATTCAATTGATGTGATATGATTTGATTTTTTATGAGAAATTTTTTTGTCACTAAAAATAAATAATATTCATTCATTCATATTGATAGAGTAAATCGATACAATGTAAATTAGCTAAAAACAAAAATGATGAATCTGCAAACAAACTCATAACATCAATGTTAATAGCATAAAACGGCAAAGTACAAAAGCATACACATATGACTATATTCAAGTCTCTGGAATACCCATGTCTCAGGATCTGCAACGTTGACGACTCCAAAGTCATTGATTGGATTTGCACTTGATCGAAGCTGATTTGATAATCTGAACCGAACAAATACCTGAACGAAACAACGTCGCACTAAGACGACGAAATCACGAATGAAAAACGAAATAGATGTGAGAATCACTTATTTCAATAAAAGGGAAAGAGAAAAACGAGTTAAAGGGATAATTTTGGGTCAAAAATTAAACCTAAATCACCTCTCTTTGGTGGATGAAGGAGAAAAAACCAGAGTTTTTGTGACAATTCACAACAGAAAAGGGGAAGAGAGAGAGCACCGTGTACGCAATTCTCAATATATATTTTTTTATGAGAGAATCGACGATGTAATTTGATAAATTACATATATAAAATAATTTTTTTGTGGGTGTATTCAAATTAATCATTGTGAGCATTTTCAATTCAATATTGCATATATTTGTATGCATTGAATAAAATATAATAAAAGCTAAAGTGACATGTGATAAAAATCTCTTTTGTGGGGACTTTTAAGTCTTATCTACTTTACTACTTCATCTGTGTCATTTTTTTTTCTTCAAGTATTGTAGTAATTAAAAATTCATTTTTTTAAGACGAATAAATAAAATGTTCAGAGTTTGAATTCGGTCTCTACATGTATTATAAACTGAGTTAAGCTCGTAGAACACTCTCTTAGTGTCGTATTATAATATTCAATTACAACAATAAATCATACAAAATATGTATTACTTTTCCATCATTATCATTAAAATTGTTGATATCACAAGAGAAGAGGTGTTATTATATGATCACAAGCCCAAATGTGCAATGTTTTGGCATAAAGAGAGTTTTTTTGTTGAGGAATGGAATAAAGAGATTTATTCTAAAAATATTAAATCCTTTTTTATCCGTCTCTGTTTCATTATTAGAAAAAATAATCTTTTTAAGTGTTTGTTCAAATATTCTACATTTGATCTCATCGTCATAATCATAAATAAATCTATATTTTTCCATTTGAAATTAAGTAAGTATTTTTTGTAAAAAGGTTATTCATGCTTGTAATAAAAATTTAAGAGATGTACTATTATTTTTTTATGGAAAAAATTTGAAGGGCGTGGGGATGATGTTCTATTTGAAGACAGAAGATGTTCGAGTTAAAAAATGACTTACGAACCTATCACTCCTTCCATCTTACACTAAAATCTTACAAAAAGTGATCCATTTTTGTCTGAAAGAAATAAGTGATCGACTATGTATACTAAGTACTATCCAAATAATATATTTTGAGCACGTTTTTCTACCATTATATAAGGAAAAAAAACTAATTTGTCGACATAAAACATTTGTGCAATATTAAAAAGAATATTGAATTGTCTCTGTGAATTTATCTCAGTTGATAAATATAATACATAATATATAGAGTTAGAGTTCAAACCCCAAACACAACACTTCTTCACATTTAAAAAATAGGTGAACTCCGGCTGCGAATTTACTTGACAAAAAAAATCTTGAATTAATCAATAGACGATTAAAAAAGTATTTAGGTACAAATTTTACTGTAACAAAGGGACGTGGCTTTAGCCAATTGGTAATTGGGAATGAGTCCGTCAAGAAGAGGGACAAAGAATCACGTGTATGTGGGGCAACGGTGTTGATTCGAAGCGCGTGAGAGAATCTAACGGATGGAAACTGTTGTGTAGTTTGTAGTATAAATAAACAAAAATGTAAGGTGACAACTTGGGTACCCATCAATAAAAGATGGGTAACACAACCCATGCTGAGTTGGGACCAATCAAAGTTATTTGTTTGTTTTCTATTATTTTTAATGTTATATAAATACATTGTTTTGATTGGGCCAACTCAACATGGGTAGTATTACCCACCTTTTATTGATGGGTAAACAAGAATTTCCCAAAATATGTAAGTTCCGAAACCCTCTCTGATTGCGCCATTTCATTTCATTTCATTCTATCACTGTATCCGCGTCTTTTGCCACTGTTTTCTTCTCTCTTTGTTCGATTCCAAATCCCATTCTTCTGTAAGTTTCTTTCAGATCTCTATCATCTTCGTGCATTTTCATTATCAATTCATTATGTAAATCTGATTTTTACAAGGTCGTAAAGTGATTTATGTTTCGATACATGTAATTGAAATTGATTCAAGAGATTATAATTGATTTTGCATGCAGACTTATTCCATTTGAAGCTAGAAATTGGTTTAACTAGTAGCTAGAAACTGTAGCTTTTAATTCTAGAATTCATTTCTACACTCAATTTTTTAGTTCAACTCACTTTACCTTCAATTTAGATTTGCCGAAATCAGATTTACACTGTAAAAATCAATTTTATAATCAAAAGCTACAATTTCTAGCTTTCAATTATAGAATCAGAAGCTGCAATTTCTAGCTTCTAGCAGAGGCAAAATTACTTCTAATCTAGAGTAACCAACCATGTCAAAATCTGTTTTACACCTTTATAATCAATTTTGCCTCCTCCAAAAGTGGAACCAAACATGCACTTAAACATACTTAAATTTATTATGAATATAAAGGAGATTTACGTAGATCTTGTGTGAAGTATTGTTTCACTTCCTTTTGTGTATTATTGCTTGCATGCGGAGTTTTTAATTAAAGTTTCTAAGATTTATGCATTTTTATGTCATGTTCTTCTTAACACAATGGATAGGAAAGGCTAGGTTTTATGGCCTTGTTTGTTACGGATTAGAAAAAAAATGATTTTGATAGCCAATAATTTAGAGGTTTAAAAAAAAAAAGATAAGTTATTTTGTGTTTATTTATCAAAATGAAAATCACTTTTTAAAAAATAAAGTCAGTTATAAAAAATTGATTTTCAGAAAAAGCTATTAAAACAGCTTCTCGTTCGAAGCAATTTTTAGATTTTTTTCCCAATTTTTTGAAAATATGTAACAAACGGATGAAAACTTTTATAATTGATTATTTTGTTTGAAAAAGTTGTAACAAACAGGCTCTATATATTGTGGAAGTGAAACATTTTCTTTTTGCTGGCTTTTGGGATTCATTAGTATCTTTTAAAAAAATTGGATTTGGTTCCCATTTTTTATGATTTACTCTTAATTTTGTAATCCAATTTTTGTCAGCTGTTCCTCTGTTGTGGATAACAAAATGGTTGGAAGTGCTGATGTTTTGGTCAATGGTTTGAGCACTAATGGAGCAGTCGAACTATTGCCTGATGATTTTGATGTGTCAGCCATCATCAAAGATCCAGTGCCTCCTGTAGTTGTAGACAATGGCATTGACAAGGAGGAGGCAAAGATCAATGGAGGAAAAGAGAAAAGAGAAATAGTTCTGGGAAGAAATATTCATACCACGTGTCTAGAAGTCACGGAGCCAGAAGCAGATGATGAAATTACCGGTGATCGTGATGCTCATATGGCAAGTGTGTTGGCCAGATACAGAAAATCCTTAACTGAAAGGACAAAGTATCATTTAGGTTTGACAATGCTTGCTCTCTTGATCCTTTTACTTTGCTGATTACATTACATTTATGTCATTGTTGTATCTGGGGGTATTGTAGGTGCTAGTTCTGGATATAGAAGAAAATAGTGTTTACTAATAGGAAATATTTATTAAAACTTAAGCATTCGTGTTCATTCTAACGAGCCAATTACAAGCCCTAAAAAAAAATTCCCCTGCACAAAAGAGACCAAACAAGCAACACATCACAGTAGACAGTCGCAACACCGTAGGCAATATAGGATTGTGCAAACCAGATTTGCACTACTAACAGCAAATGCAACGCTCTGAAGAAGGTTTGTGACAAACGGTTTGGTTTGGTTTGGTTTATCAAAACTGAATTATAAAGTGGTTTGGTTCACTTGATTTGGTTAACCATGTACACCCTGAAGAAGCTTTTAATGAATGAACATCACGTAGAATCTTGTTTTTTTATTTTTATTTGTTGGAGATTTTGACATGAAGAGTTATTATTTTTTTAGTAAATGGACCCATAGCCATTTTGGTGGGGTATTCCATTCATGTTCTTTATTTCCTTTGATCATTCTATTTCAAATCTTTATTCCCAGATTAGGAAGTATGCTCAACTGTGTCTGTAGGAAATGGCAGCTTAAGTTCTAGAAAACTCAACGGGTTACTTTCTGTTCGTAAAGGAAGTTACAGTTGTCATTGTTAATTAGAATTCTGTAAAATTTGTCAGAAATAGGATATTAAGATGTAGGAACTAGGAAGACTGACAGGGTAAAGTAGTATATTGTATGGTTGGAAATTGGTCTTAGGGGGAGTGATACCAGGTTAGTCATTGATCTAGGGCTAAGAAAGATCTCATTGATAAAATCATCTTGTTTCTTTCATTCGTTCTCAAACATACGGGCTATGAACCAGAGTCTATCAGATTATTTGTTCTTTTATTACCAAGTATTATGGCTTATTCTGGAGGTGAATAGCATCTCATTTTACTCTGGAAAAAAAGTAAATATATTTTTGATATTTTCCATGTTGACACCAAGAAAATCATTTGAATCCTTTTTCCATCCAGACTTCGCTCGAGTGTTTTATTATGTTATTTTATGTTCAGAATGAATTTGCAACTGCGTCGGTGCTATTACAATTTCACTGGATGTTGCCTTGATTCATGAAAAGACACCTTTGAAGGTTGTGCATGTGAGAAAGTAGATTTGTACAATACAACTAAAAAACATTCGAAAAGACACATAAGATCATTCTATAGACTAGAGGGAATTTAAAAAAAAAAATTGTAATCTTGCATATGTTTTTGGAATTGGAACTTATCATTTAACAAATCTCTAACAGTGCATTTAAATGATTTTTATTTCCATTTCCATTTTTTGAAGTAACTTTATTTTACTAGGATTTTGTGTAACCATTGAGAAAGATCTAGAGATTAATTAATGAGTTGGATAGGTATATGCTATATTATAGAACATTATGGCGGCATTTGATCCATGTACTTAGTGAGATATGACTTGGTTGTTGTTGTTTGTGGATCCGTTGAAGCTCATTTCTTCAACTAATCTCTGTAGATAATTAGGCCTAGCATCTCATTTAATTTATGAAAAATCTATTGCAGGCTACCCTTACAATTTGGATTTCGATTATGGTGCACTCTCTCAACTTCAGCACTTTTCCATAAACAACCTTGGAGATCCATTCATTGAAAGCAATTACGGTGTCCACTCCCGGCAGTTTGAAGTTGGTGTTTTGGATTGGTTTGCCAGATTGTGGGAACTGGAGAAAAATGAGTACTGGGGCTATATAACAAACTGTGGCACAGAAGGCAATCTCCACGGCATCTTAGTTGGGTTAGTTTCAGCTAAATTTATCTGCTTCAGCTTTTTAAAAGTTTGTAAAGAACCTAAAATACGGTTTAAATGACTTTTGCAGGAGAGAGGTGTTACCAGATGGGATTTTGTATGCCTCACGAGAGTCACATTATTCAATTTTTAAAGCTGCCCGTATGTACAGAATGGAATGTGAGAAGGTTGAGACTCTTAATTCTGGCGAGATTGATTGTGATGATTTCAAGGCCAAACTTCTTCGCCACCAGGACAAACCAGCAATTATAAATGTGAACATAGGTAAGTTTCTCTACACTGTCTCTCCAATAGTCCCATGCCTCCCCTCATCTTCATTCTTTTGGTTCTGGCTCATAGAACTGAAATTTTGCAGGTACAACTGTGAAAGGAGCTGTGGATGATCTTGATCTGGTCATACAAAAACTTGAAGAAGCTGGATTTTCACATGACAGGTTCTACATCCACGTTGATGGGGCTTTGTTTGGTCTCATGATGCCTTTTGTGAAACGAGTAAGTGCTAATGTTACCATGAATAAATCATGTAACATGTGAGATATAATACCGAAACCTCCATCTGCTATCTCCATATGTTCTGATAGAGAATGCTGATGTGTCATTGCCATTTGTTTTGGTTGTTTGCATATTTGATATTTGCGCACTGCATTTTGGTTCTTCCATGCATACCCTTTCTATCTTACAGTGGCTTGTTCTGCATATTCACTTTAGCAATAAGGTTATATTCGTAGACCTTATTCCAATTATTATATGATCAAACTTTGTTCATATATGATAGTTGAGTTGCTTTTCTAATGCTTATTGATTAGCCTAATTTATGCAAATATGAGCATGACTATTGGTGACTATTTACATTCAGAAGAAACGGCACCCCTTATTTCAAATTTAAGTCCGAGAATTTTCTCTTTATTCTGACCTGGTTATATTTAAAAAATAGACAATATTAAGTTTGTTGCTTCTTTGTCAATACATCTATGTTGGACAATATGTGATCGTTTGGCTGCTAGTTTATAAAATGAGAACTATTCCTGTAGTTTCTTGGATCGTGCCATATTCTGTTATTTTGTATCCATTTCATATGCATCGACAGAGTTGATATTTATAACATTTTATTTAATAAAAAATAAATTGTGCTTTGTCAGGCTCCAAAAGTTACTTTTAAGAAGCCTATTGGCAGTGTAAGTGTTTCTGGCCACAAATTTGTGGGGTGCCCTATGCCTTGTGGTGTGCAGATAACAAGATTGGAGCATATTAATGCTCTTTCCAGGAATGTGGAATACCTTGCGTCTAGGGATGCCACAATCATGGGCAGTCGAAATGGCCATGCTCCCATCTTCCTTTGGTATACCTTGAACCGGAAAGGATACAGAGGCTTTCAGAAAGAGGTACAGAAATGCTTGCGGAATGCACACTACTTCAAAGACCGCCTTATTGAGGCTGGGATTGGTGCAATGCTTAATGAGCTCAGCAGCACGGTTGTATTTGAGCGGCCACATGATGAGGAATTTATACGCAAGTGGCAGTTAGCATGCAAGGGGAACATCGCTCATGTGGTGGTAATGCCAAACGTCACTATTCAGAAGCTTGATGATTTTCTAAACGAGCTTTTGCAGAAGCGTGCTACCTGGTTTGAAGATGGCACATTTCAACCGTATTGCATAGCATCAGATGTAGGTGAAAACAGTTGCCTATGTGCTCTGCATAAGTAATTGTAGCATCTAATACAACCTAGAGTTTACAACGGTGGTTGTTTGTTTGGAGTTTTTTATGTGTTGTGTTTTATCAGCACTTTGATGCACTTATATAACATTTAGAATCGTCTTTGCTATTTCACTTACCTGGCCTTATATTGTTACTTATAATTTTTGGTCAAATAGCCATTACTTGGCCTGCTATTGGTCACATATATAGTTCAGTTTCAACAGCGAAAGCTACAATTACCAAGTTAGTTAAAATAAAACAGATGGATGAAAACTTATGGAAAAGAAAGCTTTCTTAGAGTCACTGTGATTTTTATCTTTCCTTGGTTTCTTAGTCAAAGAAAAAGTGAGAAGAGAGATTGAAAACCACCAGGAGTTGAGACATAATGCTCGCCATCTTATGTGGGAGTTGAACTCACCAATCTTGATAGTGGTCCCAACTCATGTACAAGACAAATTGGTTAATAGGTTATCAGGGGTGAGGAGTAACAGTTCAATAGGTCGGATATTACAAAACTTGATATTTACAAGTTTACACAAATTGCACAGTAACTATTTGGAGTGGTGAAATTAGGAGTGGTTTATGTAGAAATCTTTATTTATTGATACATAATATAATCTACATTCTTTAATAGGAGTACTAAATACATAAAAATGTTGAACATCAATATGGCAGATTATAGACGTTGGCGAAACTTAATAGGCAAAAGAGGCCCTCGTATCTTTCATGACCCAAATTCAAGGCGAAGGCTAGCGTGCGCCAGTGTGAAATATTGCGCACGGTACATTAGTGATGTTTTTGTCAAGCTCACACTACACCTACTTCAAGCTACGTGTACCAAATCCACTTCACCTCTTTCCGTACACAACTTTTTTTTTTCCGATCGCCGCTCTCCATCGCGTTTCACCACCTACACACTAGTAATTCTTACCGCCTTCTTCGACACCATTCATTCCCCCTCTCTCTTACGATCTATATTCCTTCCTTCTTAAAACAACAATATTTGATTCATCATATCAAATCGCCATCACTCTTCTCAATTCACCTATCACTGCATGTTCTCAATTCTTTCTCAAGCTGACTTATGTGATTATTTTCATTGCTTCCACTATAATTTTTCTCTTTGCCGAAAACTCCACCGGCGAAACCATACCAGAGTTTTCTTTTATGTGTTTGACAACGAAGGTTTTGTTACTTTGGATTGCTTTCCATTTCAATTAAGATTGAATTTGATCAATGATGGGGGTGCGGCACCGTCGCCGGTACCAGTCTTAGTGGCAGTGAGTGTGGTGTGGATTTGTCATTCGTGGAATGTGATAAGAGGTATTCAACTTAGAACCAAAATTCAGATCCACCATGTGTAAACCTGTGAAGTGAACCTCTTAAAAGAAAATTGATTTTTAATCTTGCTTGCTAACCTATGAGGTGAATCTTGGAATTCCAGATTTGTTAAAAAAAATTATTTTGGGTTTGTGAATGTAGACATTGGATTTACTGCTTTTGGGTTTAATTTTTATCTTTCATTTTGTATAAAAAATTAAAATAAATCATGTTCTAGGTTTTTATTCAAAGTTCTTCTGGGTTATTGTCATGTGTAAATTTGTGATTATCCTGAAAGAGAGGGAATAGTGCTAGAGAATAAAAGTTAGATGAAAGACTTGGTCCATTCAAAAAAAAATGAAAGAATGAGTGATAAGGTGTCTATGATACATCCTATTATGATAGGGAACTATTTGATCCATGGCTAAAAGCACTCATGCACCGTGCGAGACATGTCACACTCTCGCACAGTAGAAGGCGCCCAGATTCAAACCTTAAACTCAACAAAACCTGACTTTATAGTTTTATGGAAAATGATATATATATATATATATATAACAACAAATGAGATAGCGAATTAATCACGAAGGCATGAATGAGAACGTGGCAATATATTGCAGTGCATCCCTTAGTGTGTTTTCCTGCCCGGAACTTTTTTAATTGGTTACATAGAATTCGTGGGTGCTTCGCGAGATACTTTGTCGCGATATTTAGTAGGGGTGGCAATATGATCCACTAAATCCATATTCATTCAATTCATCCGTTACAAAATCCATCCAATCTATCCATCAAACAAAAAAATTTGTTAATGGATTGGTTTGGATTCATCCATTTAAAACTATGGATGAATTGCATCCATCCATCTTATTTAAATGTCCAATGGATCATATCTTTAAAATAAATAAAAAAGTCCAATGGATTACTTTAAAAAATATTAATTTCTTTTATTCAAATAATTACAATACATTTTTTTTGAAAGAAATAATTACAATACATATTTATTTGATAAAATAAAAAAAACTAATAAAAAAACTGACAAAAAAAACAATTTTTTTAATTATTAAATATTATTAATTTAATATATTATTAAAATATTTAATTATATTTTATTAAATGTTGTGGTCAACGCCAGAGACTACCAGTCAATGCCGGATTTCCGCCGCTAACCATCGTGTCTCGTCAGAGCTCCGCCGTTAGTCGCAAGAAAATCACCGACCGCCACCGTGCGCCACCGGGGAGTCACCGTGGTCAACGCCGATTGACCATCATCTGCCACCACTCACCACCATAATATTTTAAACTATTTATTTAATTTTTCTGAATTATTAAGTGTTTTTGTCAAAAACAATATTGGGCTTGAGAAAAAAACTGTGTTGGATCTTTGTATATTTGGACTAATTCATTAAAGACACACTTTAATATATAATACACCCCTTCAAATAAAAAATACATTTTAATTAATGGATCGGATGGACATCCATCCGTTAATAATCTAATAATGGATGGATCAGATGAATTTTATATTTAATGGATTGGATTGGATGAATTTTTTTAAAAAATATTTAGCGAATTCTAATGGATTAATGAATTTTTTTTATCTAACCATTAGAATCTAAATTCATATTCATCCATTTTGCCACCCCTAATAATTAGCACTCCTCGACTAAAAGTGTGATATCTCCTCTCTCTCAATTGAGATGGATATCTATACAGAGGGTGTAAAATAATATTATCTTTGTGCTTATCTTATTTGCTTATATCAAAGAATAATAAAATACATGTATGGCTTAGCTGAATCGTGTGGAGGACACACTCCTTTACTTTGCTTATTTGCTTTCCAATTTCTATTGCTTTCAAAATCGTCGGCTCAGTTTAGAAATCACAATTTGATTCAACTGGTATAATTTCACATTCATTGTTTTATGCATGTGTAATGGTTTGGTCATAACTAATGAACAGGACAATAGTTTATTTAATCTCCATTATCTATCTATAGGTGGATTAGTGACAGAACAGACCAATGTTTTAATGGTTGGTTCCACTTAGTTTAGCTAAAGCTTTGGATTTGAGTCCATCCAATTAATTTAGTTGATTATATATCTCCCCAACATCCAAGTTATTAGTTATTAGTATATGTATAATAGACAAATTAAGTAGAAATTTTATCCAAAGTTTTGAATTATTCTCTTTTTTATAGTAAGAAATCATTCCACTACTCTCCCACTTTAATTAAGATTGAATTTGAGACATATTTTATTAACATAAATATACATAGACTGTTAGCTAGCCGACATTGATGAAGCAAAAACAGACATTGAGCAGTTTATACTTTATACGCACCTAGCTAGCTTAAAAGTTAGCATTGTTGCTTTAAAAAAGAAAACGTTAAAAATTAATGCCTTTATTGTGAGCTCACTAAAGAACACTAAAGAAGAATATAGGTTCCTTGTCCACCACCAAAGAGAATATATTTCCTCCTCTCCTATTATTAGTCTCTTTTTTTAAAAAGAGAATAAATTTCCTCTAAATTATTAGATGTATTAATTAATTTTTATACAAAAAATTATTTATGTAAAACTTAGGACAATTATTTAATGAGTGAAAGATATGAATCTCGATTATTGCAGGGAGCTTTTATAAAATAAATAATTAAATTATTTGATTTTGTTAATTCTTACTCCTTCCGTCCCTTTTTATAAGAGTAGTTTACAAAAATCACGTGTATTAAGAAAAGTTGTTGGAGTAATAAAGTTGTCTCAAATTGGTGTGACTATTACTAGATTACCCTTAATTAAATATATATTTAATGTTAACTTTTTATATACTAAGACAAATTGATAATATTAATAAGGGATATATTTGAAAAAAAGAGTAATAAATGCATCTAGGAATTTGTATATGATCTTATATTTAGGGACAAAACTTTTTTGTAAACTACTCCTATAAATAGGGACGGAGGGAGTACAAATTGGTCAAAGAAGGCTTTAAATATATAAGAACGAAAATAGTAAGTTTTTTAGGCAACTTAATTTAGAGACGTTTTACCTGCTATTTTGCCGTTTCAACATTTCTTCATATAATTTCATGTGATTCCAACTTTTTTTTTTGGTTTACAAATTTTATATGGTTCATTTGCAAGGGAGGAAAATGGAAAATCTCGTATCATATGCTATCATAGAACATACATACATACATACATACATACATATATATATATATATATATATATATATATATATATATATATATATATATATATATATATATATATATATATATATATATATATATACCGCATGAAATTCACAAATACTTTATATAGTTATTTTGCACATTTATCTATAAAAAAGTTAACTGTAAATGAATACTAGCTCAGAAGCTTTTTTTAACATGCACAAACATAATGGTTTTGCATCATGCTGAAATGTATTTTCCACCATTAAATTTATAAGTCATATCATATCTCATTTAATTTAATGATAAAATATATAAATTAGATGGTGTAAAAATTAATTTATGTATGATGTAAGATTTCTTTTAGTACCTATATCTAACTGGTAACTGAAAAAAAGATACCTTTTTTTCTTTTTTGAGGGGATGAAGGATGTCTTTTTCTCGCAGCGTTTCTTAATTTTTTTTCGTTGTAATTTTCACTTTTATAGAAAAAAATAGGTATACTTGTAATAATCCATCGTAATTATTTCATGAATATTTTTAATCTTTTTTTGAGCGTATTTTTACCTTTTTATTTTGAGAGGGTGTGTGTACTTTATGTTACACGATATTTATAGTATTGACTAGCTAGCTAAATATAGTTCAATAAAGTCAGTTGTATTTATGATTTATTACTTGAAATAAATATATGCATTCATGTATATGATGGTGAAAAGAATTACTCCCTTTGTCTCCTATATAAAGGTGGAATAGGTTGTGCGAGTCTCATATGATTTTTGCAAAGTTTAAATTTGATATATTCAAAATATCAAGGGTGTGTTTTCAATGTTTTAAATCATGATTCAGGGAATAATATATACCTTTAATATTATTTTTATCAATGTGTTTGATAAATAATGTCTTTATGGTAAATTATGTATCCTCTTTGTACAATTGCAAAGACTAATCTCTCGAATTGAATAAGATCGCAATTGATGGCTAAACTCTCCCTCAAGAGATTTAACATTTATGTATTTTTAAGGCTGAATTCAAATCCAAAACCTCTAGTTAAGCTGGAAGCAAACACTTACCATCTCATCCAAGTGCTCTCGGGTGTTTAGTAATAATTTAGTTTTCGAAAAATATTTTTGAATGATTTAATTTGAAAATTTTAAAATAAAAATAAATTTGTTAAAATGATGTATTACTGGTAGTGATGGGAATAAGCTAGGCTGAGCTAGACTTTGTAAGGCCTAAGCCTGACCTGCCAAATTTTTTAAGGTCTAAGTCAGGCATGCGACCTGTTATAGACTTATTTTTTAGGCCTGAGTCTGACCTTCTGAAAGCCTGATAAGGCCTGCTAGCCTGTTTAAAAAGCATATATCATATGAACATCTTTAAGTAAGCAATGTGATCTAAGTTTAAATAGACTAGTGAACTAATAGATCAATTAGATTAAACTCTCTTTTAGTAATCAACATGAGTTTTTAGGGAATTTAACTATATATTGCATCATATTTCAATTCTAGTTTATAATAATACATTTGTATATGCGAAAAATTAATGTATACTAATAAACTTAAATTACTAACGAATTTATATTTTAATTCAAAGTACAAAATATATTATAATAATAAATAATATTAATCATATTTACTTAAATAGGCTGGCCTAATATGCTTAAGAGGCTTTTTGAATGGCATGTGGCCTGACCTTTTAAGCTAAATAGGCTTCTAAAAAAGCCTAGGTCTTCTCTATTTAAGAAAAAAGTCTGGCCTGACCTGGTCTGTCGTAGGCCCCTGTAGGCCAATCTGACCTATTTCCATCCATAATTACTGGGAACATGGTGGCCCCCTGAGGGTGGGCGGGAAGGGCGGCAACCCATGTCACCATTTTTTTAAGAGCATCAAAATTATTATTTTTACTTAATAGTCGATACTACTGTATAAATATAAGATTTTCGTCCTTTGTCATGTGCTTAAGATATGGGAAAGACAAGTGTAAATTCTATTCTTAACAATAAAAAGTACACACTCTTGACAAAAAAAAAGTGCCGACATAATTTGTTAAAACTTAAAACAAACATGAAAATATAAGCTTCCTAGAATCACTTTCTAAAAATAAGTTTCGTCTATTATCTTAAATATATATATATATATATATATATATATATATAGATAACCTGTGCATTAATATCGGTTCTACAACGGTCGCTATGTAAGGTTTGAATCATATCCCTCGATGTTACAAATCAAACTCTTACCATGATAACCTGTGCATTTTTTGCTAAAAAAAAAACCTGTGCATTTGAAAAGTTAGATATGAATAAGTGTAAATTTATTGTAAAACAAACAAAAGTAAATTTATATCTTAGTCTTTGATTATAGGCAATCTTGCTATAAATTATCAGTGTTAAACTTTAGACGATACTTATAGAGAAAACTATGTGGTGCCATAGTCTTTAGAAATTGTTCATACGATTTTCCTATACATTAATTAGAATAAAACACACTTAATATTTAATAACTATCGAAAAGCACCCGATTTTTATAAAAGGTGGACACTAAAAATGGATAAATTTTGTATAGGAATTAAATTTGAAAAATAAGAGAAAATCGAGTCAGTAAAAATTGATGTATTTGATCTACATTTTGAATCAGATACATCAACTAATTTTGTTGACACAACTTTCTCTTATATATTAGGATCAGAGGGAGTATAAACTAAAAATTTAACTGTAAAATTAATTATCTTATAATTAAGTTATACTAGAAAAGACCAATTTTCTAACTGAACTAAGTTGGGAACAAAATAAAATAATTTAGTAAATTGGAGGACTATTAATTCATGGAATTATACCTTTAACTATTCAAAATGAAATCTTGAGACCATAAAGGATACATCAAACTTTAGATCTAATTAACAAAAATAAGAGATGTTCATATCATCAAACTAAACTTATCTTATAACAAAAGGAAGATGTGGAATAAAATTACAAATTAAGTGCCATGGAAAGAAAGAAATTAAAGTTGATCAAAATGATCAAACAACAACATGGTTTACAAGCTTAGTTAAACCAAAAGTAAGAGACATAGCAAGCCATCCACCAATCAAAACCCTCAAAGAAGACTTCACCAAAGGTGCTTTCCCAAGAACAGCACTGAACCATCCAAAAACAAACAAAGCAAGGCTAACAACACCAACCACAACTCCCAACCTCACCTTATAATCTTTCACAAACGCAGCACCGAGTAGCGGCACAAAGGCACCGACCGCAAAAGCGATGGCCGAAGCAAAGGCAGCATAATAAGGGTTAGGCAATTTATCTTTTTGAGAAATGTTTCCTTGTCTTTTCATTTGTGCAAACTCAATATCATATTGTGAATAAACAGACACAAATTCACCAATTGCCATGCTACATGCACCAGCTACAAGACCAGCAATTCCAGTTAGAATCATTGTCTTAACATCTTTTGTAACGGCTCCAACACCCATCATTAGGGATGCTGTTGAGAGTAAACCATCATTAGCACCTAAAACAGCTGCCCTAAGCCATTGTGCTCTTTGAGTATAATCTTTTTCATCATTTTCTTCTTCTCCTTTTCTTTCAACATCCATGTTGTATACTTTTGATTCACTACGTGCTAGTGTAGCTGCATGGTGGTGCTGAATTTCTGCCATAGATCTAAATATGAGAAATGAAACTATATCAGTTGTGAATATTGTATATTGAAGTAAGTGTGGAAGACACACGCCTTCGGATAAAGGTATTTATAGAATTAAATTAGTGGATGCCACGCGTGAAAACTCAACTTATAAACTTTATTAACTTTAATTTGGAATCTAATGCGTTCATACTTTTGGTTTTGGATGGTAATTATCTCTTTATACCGACTAATTTTTCTTTTCAAATATCGTATCGAATTATAAAATTAAGTTTTTATTCAATCGTTCGTTGTTGAATTTAAATTGAATATCTTATTATGCACCAAATTATTATTTTTTGAATGACTCATACTTTTGTACCTAAAGAAAAATTTAATAACTCATATGGTTCAAATGTTCAATATTTTTTAATAATTTTTTTCTTTTGATAATTTCTTTTTTAATAAAGTTAAATAAGTGCAAAGCGTGTGAAAGGAATATCGCAAAGAGAGTTTTATTATTCATTTTCTGTCGTATCAATTTTTTTGCAAAGTAAGGAATGGATTTTATTGAATTGCCTAGACCCACATGAACAAGATGTGCAAATATGGAGTAAATACAACAAAGTACACCCGTAATAACATAACCTATATATTACATCAAAACTTTACAGAAGGACTAACTTAAGGCCCAAGCAATGGTGATTTTGTTGAGATTCTCAACACACTATGGTTATATCCACCCCTGGACCTTCTCACATCCTTCCATCGTTAGCTGCACCTTTAACTCCATGAGTATAAATACTATGATTAGACCATAACAGCAAGTTTCGTTTGCTAAATGTGAATGACAGCTACGATAAGCATCTGCTTATGGAAGAAAAAAAATTTGTGCCAAGGCCCATCTAGCTACCAGCTCCAAAATACTTGTATTGGGAAGATTTTCTCGAGTATTATTATTTTTTTAAAATTATTCGTATAAAACTCATTTATATATGACAAGATATAATTTTGGTTGATTAAGTGTGACCAAATATTTTAACAATGTTGATTAAAAAGTGTTTGATATACTCTATCGGTCTCAAAATGAGTGACCAAATTGATTGTTTTACATATGTTCATGTATAATTTTGACCTTTAATATTTTTAATTATATATTAGTAAAAATTATAAAAAGTTGATATTTTAAAAATATTCACCGAGATAAATCCAACAATTTTTTTTGAGAGGAAATCCAACAATATTTTATATGCTACAACTTGTCTTTATAATTAGTAGAAAAACATTATTAAAACATGTTATGTGAATAGTGCACATATATAGTCAAGTTAGGTCACTCATTTTGGATCGGAATAAGTAGTTTTTAATTGGTTTTTTACCAACTTGTTGTTTCAAAAAATATTATTAACTTAAAAAGTAAGAAGTATAAGTTATATAGTTTTAGTAAAATAAATAGTTTTGTGGAAAACTTAATAATTTTATTTTGTCAACCATCAATTGTTTCAAAGATATTTGGTAGGACATTCCGATTATTCAATAGATAACTAGTAATTATAAATAACATGAAATAAATTAAATGAACTCTAATTATTCAATAGATAACTAGTAATTATTAATAAGTGAATGTTCATTGGGATGCTAGCAGGCCAAATTCTTGACATCAAAAGTTCAGAGTATCGTTATAACTTCATACAATGTTTTGATTTAGGATTTATACTTATCAAAATCTGCAGGATAAATTGAAATGAACGAAATAAGTTAGTAAGGAAAAAAAGAGTTAAAGTTGAATGATGATGAGCCAGTTCAGAGTTCACTTATTAACTCTGGATTGTGTAATACTAATATGTCCGATCATTAGCATTTTGTCACAAAACTTGAGTTCACATTGGTTAACGTTAGATACTATGGTTGCTTAGCTATTTTCGCAAGTAGCAATGTGTTTTACCTTATATTTTTTTCTATAGATATTATTGAACAGCTTCTGTTCAATCATATTTAGTATACTCTCATTCTACTTGTCTGCAGCATCTAAGGTAAATTCTCTGCACCTAAAGTACCTCATCTTTTATATTGCTGAGAAATGCTGCAACGGAAATGAGAGGCTATTTATTTTAGTTTGTGCCACTTGCATCATATAAACACTCAATATAAAAGAGAATTAAGTGATGCAGACAGTGTAGGATGTAAATCCAGTTCATCGTGATTTCTATTACACTCTCATCCTTTCCATTGTTCTTCTACAATTATTATGGGCATTGTTTGTGAAGCTCCGTCGTATTTGGACTCGAGTGCATGGGTTCAGACATGCAGTTGTGTAAATCTTGGGGAGCGAAACCGGATATTGGGTTGCAACGGAGGTCCACGGAAATTTGCTTTGGCTTTTGCCACGGCACAACAAATCTTTTCTACTCTTTCCTAACTATCCGAAATCTATTTTTCTCTTAATATTTCCAACAATAACAACATCCAAGTTTTTTTCGATTAACTGTGGTCTCGGCAAGAATACCATAATGCTCTATTAGAAATTGAGTTCAAAGATGGACCTTTCTCTAAAATGTATTTACCTTTGCAGAATCTTGTTAAAATTAATGTTATAATGAATTCCAAAATGCTAGAATGCAGAAGTTTCAATACCTCCATCTTATATTCACATGCAATAAATCTGCATACTAAGTTCTTATGGCTTTTTATATCATTATTCTTATTATTAAATAAAAAAAAGTTATTTTTTCAAGTAAAAGCATGTGGTTGTTGAAGCCTTTGAAATTATGGAATTTTTTAAAATAACTCGTCATTTAAATTTCCAAGGAGATGCTACTCAGTGTTTAATTTTTTTAACATTATATTCTAACTTGGCAGATCGTTGGGAGAGTGTCGGCAGAGCAAAAGACAGTTCTTCTGTTCTTTTGGACATCTGTGAAACATTTACCAGTTGAAGGTTTCCGTGGTTTGAATTCCCATATCTATTCATTTGCAAATCCAGCAAACCTGATAATCACTTTCCCTCATCTCACACATGTTTTTACGAGCTGTGCTTTCCCTCGTATTCTTCTATGGCTATCATCACTCAAGAACACACCAGCTGCAGTTTCGATACTCCATAACGATGAATAGAATACACCTGCAATTTGGTTAGAAGTGGTTTTGAATTTTTTGATTGCACATACAAATACCAGTAGTCACCTTTGTATAACAGACATAGCATCGGCTTAATCTATGCTAAAACTGGCACTCATTTTTTTAGTATGAAAATTTATGTTCCACATTTTTAAGTGCATTCACCACAGGTCTAGTGCAAATAGTTATTGTACAATTTGTGAGTGTTGTAAACATTTCTTTGACTCATGTTGTAAACTTTTAAATATCAAGTTTCGTAATAATCCGACCTATTGAACTGTTACTCGTTGCAAGATAACTTATTAATCAATTTGCCTAACAATACTTACAAGTACTAAGTTTCGTAATATATCAGTGCTTACAAGTACTAATATTGGTAGTCGGATTTTAATAATTTAAGAGTTCAACTCCAACATAAAGCAAAAAACACAAATTGGGCAATAGGTTACCAAAGGCGAGCATTACTATGAGTAGCAATCCAAATAGGTTCAACTCCTAATTTTGTATCTCTATTCTCAGTTCTCACTTACTATTCCACAAGTTTTTATCCATCTGTTTTATTTTAAACTAAGAAACTGTAGCTTTCGCTGTGGAAAGCGAACAATATATGACCAATAGCAGGTCAAGTAATGGCTATTTGACCAATAAGGAACAATATAGGCCAATTAAGTGCGAAAGCAAAGGCAATTCTAAGTGCATCAAAGTGCTGATAAAATACACCACATAAAAAACTCCAGAAAAACAAACTACCGTTGTAAACTCCAGGTTGTATTAGATGTTACAATTACTTATGCAGAGCACATAGGCAACTGCTTTCACCTACATCTGATGCTATGCAATATGTTTGACGTGTTCCATCTTCAAACCAGGTAGCACGCTTCTGCAAAAGCTCGTTTAGAAAATCATCAAGCTTCTGAATAGTGACATTTGGCATCAACACCACATGAGCGATGTTCCCCTTGCATGCTAACTGCCACTTGCGTGTAAAAATTCCTCATCATGTGGCCTCTCAAATACAACCGTGCTGCTAAGCTCATTAAGCATTGCACCAATCCCATCCTCGATAAGGTGGTCTTTGAAGTAGTGTGCATTCCTCAAGCATTGTTGTACTTCTTTCTGAAAGCCTCTGTATCCTTTCTTGTACAAGGTATACCAAAGGAATATGGGAGCATGGCCATTTTGATTCCCCATTATTGTGGCATCCCTAGACTCAAGGTATTCCACATTCCTGGAAAGAGCATTAATATGCTCCAATCTTGTTATCTGCACACCACAAGGCAAAGGGCACCCCACAAATTTGTGGCCAGAAACACTTACACTGCCAATAGACTTCTTAAAAGTAACTTTTGGAGCCTGACAAAGCACAATTTATTTTTTATTAATAAAATGTTATAAATATCAACTCTGTCGATGCATATGAAATGGATACGAAATAACAAAATATGGCACGATCCAGGTAACAACAGAAATAGTTCTCATTTTCTAAAGCAAGCAGCCAAACAATCACATATCGTCCAACATAGATGTGTTGACAAAGAAGCAACAAACTTAATATTGTCTATTTTTAATTTTTTAAAACATAATCAGGTCAGATTAAAGACAAAATTGTCAGGCTTAAATTGAAATAAGGGGCGCCGTTTCTTGTGCATGTGAATAGTCACCCATAGTCATGCTCATATTTGCATAAATTAGGCTAATCAATAAGCATTAGAAAAGCATGACCTTATTGCTAAAGTGAAAATGCAGAACAAATGAGCCACTGTAAGATAGAAAGGGTATGCATGGAAGAACCAAAATGCAGTGCGCAAATATCAAATATGCAAACAACCAAAACAAATGGCAATGACACATGCATCAACATTCTCAATCAGAACATATGGTGATAACAGATAGAGGTTTCAGCATGGTAACATTAGCACTTACTCATTTCACAAAAGGCATCATTAGACCAAACAAAGCCCCATCAACGTGGATGTAGAACCTGTCATGCGAAAATCCAGCTCCATTCAAAGTTGTACCTGCAAAGTTTCAGTTTTATGAGCCAGAACCAAAAGAAAGAAGACGAGGGGAGGCATGGATGGGACTATTGGAGAGAGACTTAACCTATGTTCAAATTTATAATTGCTGGCTTGTCCTGGTGGGAAAGAAGTTTGGCCTTGAAATCATCACAATCAATCTCGCCAGAATTAAGTGTATCCCCCTTCTCACATTCCATTCTATACATATGGGCAACTTTAAAAATCGAATAATGTGACTCTCGTGAGGCATACAAAATCCCATCTGGTAACAACTCTCTCCTGCAAACTCATTTAAACCATTTTTATTCAGATTCTTTACAAATGCTGGCTGAAGCAAATAAATAAATCATTTAGTTGAAACTAACCCAACTAGGATGCCGTGGAGATTGCCTTCTGTGCCACAGTTTGTTATATAGTCCCAGTACTCATTTTTCTCCAATTCCCATGGCAAACCAATCCAAAACACCAACTTCAAACTGCCGGGAGTGGACACCATAATCTCCAATGTGCTGCTGCTGAAGTTCAGAGAGTGCACCATAATCAAAATCCAAATTGTAGGGGTAGCCTGCAATAGATTTTTCATAAATTTAATTAAAGTAAACAAATATTGTCAAACAAACCTAAATGATACTCTGTCCTTTCACTTAAACATGATATGTATCTATCCAACACACTTGCAATATGAGCATCACCATCCTCCTCGTCCTCGGTAATCTCATCATCAACCGGCTCCCTCACTTCATAACTTCCTCCATTGTAAAAATTGTATCACTCGTGCACTTATAAAATTGTACGATTAAATAAAATGAGAGAGTCAACAACCAACTCATATTCAACACTGGAATTCCCTTTTTAATTTGAATTCAAGTTAATATTAATTAGGAGTGTTAGTTAGTTAGGCAACCAAAGAGTCCAACCAGATCATATTCATGATCATATAATCACTCCACAACCGTAAATCAACTTTCTAGTACAACAACATTATCACAAACATATCTAAGACATGCCACGTCAAATTAATACACGATTTAATACAGGTGCAGTTCAATATTGCTTATAAACTTACAAAAAATTAACACATCATATAGAAAGACTTGGAACAAAAAGAGTAATTAGTCTTCATCATATTTCTTATATAATGCTAACAAACATCTTATATGATAAGTGATGGGCATAAGCACAACCCTCATAAATGAAATGTTTCTAATTTTTGTGAAATCAATAGGACAAGGTGACCACATCCCATAATTTTCTCCACACTACCATTATTCATATCTTAATAGAGCCAACCAACATTGGTGTCACTAAAGTACCCATTCACTATTATCTGTTCTCTATTCCAAATCTGATTTTGAGTAAAAATAAATAAAACTTATTTAATTGAAAACCACCTATTATTGCATGGACGAATCGGCAAAACTTTTATCGCTTGAATAATGAAGAATGCACTAGTTAGTTTTGATTTAGAAAATAGAGTGGTTAGAGTTTGGCTTACCGTTAGTTGATCAGCCGCAAGTACACAAGTTTATAAAAAAATTGCTCATATCCAATCTTAATGATGTTAATCAATTCCATGCAATAAACTAGCTTAATGTATTAGCTTTTTATTTTCCTTCTGGTTCATGATTTCCTAACTTTACAATACATATCACAAGGCACATCTGATAAGGTGGAACCCAGAGGACCGGTACAACCCTTTTAATAGTGGCATGTAAAACAATGGAAACCTGAAATTATATCGGTTGAAAGTTTGAAGAATACGTGCTCACTTTATCTACACATTGATTCTATGCTAACATATTACCTCCTGTTTTAGCGAAGGAAAACCAATATCAAGAAACCAACGAGCGCTTTTGTATTATGCTATTTCACCCACTACTCTTGTATTGTGTCAAATGCTAAACTGAACAATTTTTGTTAATTTTTTTATAAAATGCTTTGTATTCGGCAATACGAGTGCATGTATAATACAAGTAGATGAAATTATGAACAATACTAGTAACAAATTTCGCATTCTTGTGTTTCGTGTGTTGTTTGTTTCGTAATAAATAGCAGTACTCATGAAGGAAGTGACTGCCAAATTCAAAATTGTCCAAACTATGCATTTATTTTTGTCAATTGCAATGAAATGGCATTTGTTATAATGAAAAAATAAAAGAAAAATTAAAAAAGTTTCTCAAACAGAGTACTATTAGGCTAGAAGGGCAAAACGTGTATTCTGTCCCCAAAAAAATTTAATCAACCCTAGCAGGAACACTCAGGACCAAATTATTATAGGCAGCTCTAATACTTAGTTGTATTCACAGTATAAGCTCAATTCAACAAACCACTATTAAGGGAAAGTTGCAACACAGACAGGAAATTCAAAAAACACTTCCAGACATATTTCAGACACAGTAAAAATGTTGCATCTATATACCAGCATACTTCCTAACAAGTCTCAAAGTTACGAACTGACATAATGTAATTATTCATAATCATCCAATGTCTCCATGGGATCAAAATTTCCCATGAGCAAAATAAATAACCATACAGGGCATGAGTTTTGGTTACAAAATCACATGTTTAGGAGCAGTTATTTGGGAACGAAGATAAAACAGAACGGTATTATAATACCAAAACATTCTACCCTATTACTTCAGTTTGGTGAATAGCTTTGGTGCAACCTGCATTGCAAGATTATAATTTATCAGGGAATGCAAAAGAAAATCAAGTAGCTAAATGGTTGTTTACAAACTAAACATCAATACTTACACATTTGTCAACACAATACCAATAATCGAAATATTGTCCAGTGCAGTGTTTCTGCCCAGAATCATCACCATGTATCCTTTTCATGCATGCCTGTAGCAATTTAGAGAATTACTTTTCTTTGCAAGAGCTTCTTTCATAAACAAAAATAAGGCGGAACAAAAATTTACCAACACTTATTCTTTATTTTAAATTTGTCTAGGCGCAACAATTGGAGTTGCTATCTTGTGAGTTTGAGTGGAATCAGCCTAAAAATGTAAGATAAGACAACCTGCAATAGACACACATTGGGCCTAGCCTTCCCCAGACCCACAATAGAGCTTCTTTTTATTGTCCGCTAATACTCACTCAGTGTATCTATTCAACTAAACAAGTCAGAACCTAGGGTTTTCCCACTAATTTCATACAACGTTGGTTCTCTCAACTCAAAAAAAGGAAGGATATGTAAGAGGCAACCCCTGCTAAAATTAACTTCAATTCAACACACAGCTGATACCATCGTCTCTCCATCCATATACGTAGGGGAGTAGCGGGTCGGTTTGGTTTGGTTCTCAATGGGGGAACCCCAAATCAATCAAATAAGTACATGGTGGTTTGGTTCGGTTTTACACTATTATTGTGACTGGACCCGAACCAAGCTAACCTGATGAAATACAGGTTCATTAGGTTTAGGTGGTCGGTTCAGCTTTTAAAGAAAAAACAGTAGAGACTTGCAATTTTTCCCCAGAACTCAATCTCTCAACCTCACTGTTACGTCTATCCCAAACCAGAGAGAAATAGAGTGGAGACCACAAAAAATCTACCATGATCTCCGACATCCAACAGCCAAATTACCACCACCGCCGCCCCAAAAAACCCATTTTCTGCTACTCACAAGCCGTTACTTCCATAGCCACCCGCCCAAGACAGAATAGAACAACATAAGTTGTAAAAAGCATGGTCGCGTGGAACTAGGACAGAAGGAGAAGGCAGTGTGGGACGCTCGGAGAACGAGTGTGGGACGCTCAGAGAACGAGTGTGGGACGGAGGGAAGGATGAGATGATACGAGTGTGCAACGCTGGCCTCGTGGGAGGGAAGGGCCTGGGTCAGAGATGATGGTGGCGGCAAAGAGAAAAGAAGGCTAGGGTTTCTATGTTTGTTGGTTGAGATGAAATGAAACAAACAAGGGATTAACAGAGTAATGGGCTGGGTCACGATAGTAGGTAGTAGCACAGTCCTAGATTTTTAATAAACAAATTATCAATAGCCCAAAAATCATGATACTAACAACTTGTTTATATCACGTTCCATTAAGTCAGATTTCCATTAGGCCAAATCCATATACCTGCATTTTTAAATTTATTTTCCCCACTTGGAGAATAATCCTAAAATCCTCCACAGAAAACTACAGCAGAAGAAGTGTTATATTATATTTTCGATAGAATTGGAAAACAGCAAAATGCATCACTTATTCCTTCCTTTCAAATACACTCAAGAATATTATATAATTCTCCGCTCATAATAATAAATTTTACGAATCCAAAAGTGATAATATAACACACACATACCTGATATTCAATTAACGGCCTGACACATTTTGGTTTGCAAGAGTCTTCAAAAAATCTCTTCTGATCAACAGGTTCCTCATCAGCCCTGAATTAATTCATTCACAATAAAGTTAATCTCAATCCTTGATTTGGGATCGGACAGTCCAAATGAAAACCCTAGATTTGTGTTTGCATTGGAACCGATAGATGAAAAATGAAAGAAATAGAGACAAGTTTTGAGACATACATGGTGATGGTGGTGCGGTGCGCGAGCGAAGAGAGGTTGCAGAGAGTTGGAATTGGTGGTGTTGTTGTTGTTTCCTTGTGGTATTGCACAATCGTAATTTGGGATCAACTAAACTTCCATTCGGGTTCGATCCGGTTTCTCCATTTCGGGTCAAATTATTTCTAAATATTTTTATTTAAAAAAGCAATAAATACACATTTTTTCTCACCCTAGTCTAAAAAAATTTGTCACTTTAAAATAACAATGCAACATTTATTATTTTTTTCTATTATTATACATTTATTTATTGAATTTCATACGACTTAACCACTTTTTTTTTTACAAGATACGACTTAACTACTTCACTAACTAGAATTAATAAATGTATTTTAGTAAATAATATTAATTTTACCATTGAAATAAACACAATTAATCATTTCTTTAAAAATCGTGTACAATTTTTAAACAACTATTATTTTGAGACGGATGGAGTATATTCTTTCATTGTGAGATTAATGGAGCAAGGTGAACTCAATTAGGACGGATCTTATTCGTACACAAGATCGTAAATTTAACTCTTGCTACGGCAAGTATCGATAAAAAAAAAAATGTAAGTTTAATGAAAATGCACTAATTTCAAAACAGTTTTCCATTGTCATCCATTAAAAAAACAACAATCTATCATATCAGCTGGTTTCAAAATTTGTATATGATTTGGTAAAATATGAGATATTCATTGAAAATGAGTGTAAAATTAGATATGAAATTAGTTCCAGCCCATATTGTTTAAGTGTTTTTTTTTTTAGAGACATATCATCGACCAATAGGTTGAACTTTCACATACTTTATGTGTTACTCCCAACATTTTTCTTGGTCACATGTTTTATGTAATTACGAGGATTGGTTTTGTCATCTAAAAAAATCTAGCGGCGCAACTTATTGTTCGTTTACCTTCTATTCATATGTAACTAATCTTATATATATATATATAAATGTAAAGTATTAAAATAAGTTGGAGTAATAAATTTGTCAATAATGTGTGATTGATTATTACTAAATTACCATTTGCTATACATATAATTAATGTTACTTCTCATATTTTAAAACAAATTGATAGTATTAAAAAAGCACATATTTGAAGAAAAAAAGAGTAATAAACTCATCTAAAAATTTGATAGAGGGCCTTATATTTAAAGACAAAACTTTTTTTATAAATAATCTTAAAATTGGGAACGAGGAGAGTATAAAAATATGGACTTTAAATACTTTAGAGGCTAGGTATTAGTTTAGTGAGGGATAAAGAAAAGAGTAGGTATTTGATAGGTTGATATTTGGGAAACTAAATTAGACATTTTGATTAATTTAAAATAGAATATGAATTTATTTGATTAATTTAGTAATTTTAAGTTAGAAAGCAAGTTTCATGTACAAGGAGATTTAAAAGAAGGGTATTTTTAATTATTTTGAAGAGCATTTTAGGGAGAGTAGTTGGAGAAGACCTTCTCTTTCAATGTATCAAACCATAGCTTAAAGTTTAGCCATATTTATAAAAGGCAATCTCTGTTGGATTTGCAGGTGGTAGAACACATAGTATCTGCTTGCTTTGCTTCAAACGTGTCTCTATATACTATTATGCAGGTTTTCTTACTTCATATCATCTTAGTTGGAAATCATCAGTGCTTGATTTTCTAGGTAAAGAGGATCTTACTAACTATTTTGTTTGGAGATACAACCTTTCCCTTTTGATAAAACTGAATGCACTGGGGTGTGTATCATGGAAAAAAAGTTTTCTACTTTTTCTATCAATTTTACTAATAAAATAAAAAATTAAAATAACTATGCTGTTTTTACTGCTTCAATTTTTTTTCTACTTTCAAAAAAATTCTACATAAATGAAAGGAAATTAACTAACATCAACACAAATATTAACAAAAAGTAAAAATGAAATGACTTTGTTATAAAAAATATTGCCTTTATAAATAGGGCTAAACGCCATTAATGACCCCAAATGGCCATATCATTATGCTATTCAAACTAGCTTAAAGATTGCATTTAAAAATGAAATGACAAACAAAAAACTTATTATTACAAGGGAGAAACATGCATTTTGTCCCAAAAGTTTGAATCAACCTTAGCAGGAACTTCAAGACCAAATTATTCCACGAATCCCCAATACGCAGTTCAGTCATTCACAAAACAAGCGGAATTCAACAAACCACTGCTAGGGGAAACCAGCAAGACAGACAATAAATCCAAAAAGCCCGTTTCCAAACACATTTATCAAACTTGATAAAAATGTTTGGTCTATGCCAGCATACTTCCAAACACATTATTAATTATCACCCAATGTCTCCATGGGATCAAAATTTCCCAATAAGCAGAATAAAAACCATACAGGGCATGAGTTTTGGATACAAAATCACATGTTTAGGAGTAGTTATTTGGGAATGAAGGTAAAACAAAACAACATTATAATACCAAAATATTCTCCCCTATTACTTCAGTTTGGTGAATAGCTTTGGTGCAACCTGCATTGCAAGATTATGATTTATCAGGCATACAAATGCAAATGAAGTGGATCAACGGCTATTTACAAACTAAACATAAACGAATACTTACACATTTGTCAACACAATACCAATAATCAAAATATTGTCCAGTGCAGTGTTTCTGCCCAGAATCATCACCTTGTATCCTTTTAATGCATGCCTGTATAAATTTAGAGAATTAGTTTTCTTTGCATGAAGTTCTTTCAAAAACAAAAATAAGGTGGAATAAAAATTTGCCGACACTTGTTTTTATTCTAAATTTGTCTTGGCGCATCAATAGGAGTTGCTATCGTGGGGCTGGAGTGAGGTCAGCCTAGGCACATCAATGGGAGTTGCTATTTTGTGAGTTGGAGTGGAGTCAGCCTCATACTAAGGCAATCTACAATGGGCCTATGACATACCCTTCCCCAAAGCCACAATGGAGCTGGTTTTTATTGTCCATTAATAATCACTCAATGTATCTACTATTCAACTAAATAAATCAGAACGTGAGGTTTTCCCACTAACATCAAACAATGTTGGTTCTCTGAAGTCTAAACTCAAAAGAAGGAAGGGGGATATAAGACACAGCCCTATTCCTGTGGCCATAATCAGAACATGAAGTTTAGGACAAAAATTAACTTTAATTCAACACAGAGCTGAAACTGTGATCTCTATACCCTATTCCTGCATACCCCAAAAATGTAATATTGAGGCCTTGGTTTATATCAAAATCCATTGTATCAAATCTCAAACAGATAGAAAAGACTCATTCTCGTGGCCATAATCCATCTACCTGCATTTTTATATTAATTTTCCTCACTTGGAGCCGAATCCTAAAATCCCTCACAAAATACTACAGCAGAAGTGTTGTATTTTTTATAGAATGAGAAATAAAAGAAGAGCAAAATGCATCAGCATAAAGGAAAAGCACTTAGAAGTTAGACTGGCTTGTTGTAGCTCGGCATAATAATTTAGTTTCATGACTACCTAGCCAGTAGCCACTCATTCAGTCTACAATTTAAATCACTCAGATAATAATATTGTATAGCCTCTGCCAGATAACTCCTCCAACAATCAAACATATCCTTCGCTAAATTGTTATTTTTTATTATTTTCATTTATTTACCTTATCCTTACTACTACTAGTACTCCCTTCCACGTTCCATTCATATAATTCTCCAATCACATTTTTCAGTAAACAATATCATAACAAAAAGTACGAATGTAAAAGGGATAACACAATTAATCAATAAATGAAATGCCCACTAAAAATGCCTATCTACTATGAGTTCTTAAACCTGTAAAAATAATGAGTTTGATTCTCATGCACAGTTAGTGTAAAAGTTTCACACCGTCAACACATCAGAATCAATCAAAACAAACATTGCAAAATTCTAATTATTTCACAGTTATGATCGATAGACAGTGTTAAAATTCTTTACAGTGACAGTGTATATGAATTAAATCCTAATTTTTTTTTTCTGATAGCTTAAATTAAGAACAAAGCTGATAATTCTACTCTTCAAAATAAAAATAAAATCCACACACCTGATATTCAAGTAACGGTCTCACACATTTTGGTTTGCAAGACTCTTCAAGAAGTTTCTTTGGATCAACAGGTTCCTCGTCAGCCCTGAATTCACAACAATATTCAAACATGACCTTATAAGAATTCATAACTGTTAAAGTAGCAAAATAAAATAAGAACTAGAAAAACATCAATACAAAAAATAATAATAAAAAGCATATACACGTTAAACAGGGGTGTCAAATTGATTAAACGAAATTCATAATAATAATTTCCTAGATTAACAAGAAGCACGTAATCAGACAGATTCAGATCATCAATTTCAAGATTTAAACAACATTTAATCGGAGCAAGGTTTCAAAACCCTAGATTTAAAAATTGGGGAAATAAGAAGTATTTGCATTCAAATCGAATATGAATATAAAATGAAAGAAACAGAGAAGCTTTGAGACATACATGGCGGAGTGTGAAGAGATGAGGTGGTAGGCGGTGTGTCGTTGTTTCGTTTGGGAATCGCGCAGTCGTAATTTCTAATCAAATAATTGATCCAAGCGGGTGGAGGATAAAAACAAATAGAGTAAAACCCAATTTAGGTTTTTTCTGAAAACAAAAATCTATTTTAATCAATTATTAGAAGCCGCGTCAGTGCCACATGGTTTCAACCGTTGATTTTTTTACTTTGACTAATAGAATGGACGGAAAGGTTACCTTTTAATCAATTTAAAGGACTAATATGCACATTATTTTTTGTTAAGGAACCAATATAAACCCTAAAAGAGTGATAAGGGATCAAAATGGTGTAACCTTTGAATATTGGTTCTACTTTTTTTAATCTATGTTTAATTTATTTTATTTTGCTCATAATTTTTTATTGATGCTTGTTTAAATTAATCAATTCTCATTCTTCAATTTTTCAAAAACAAAGGTGTTAACTAATTCACACAAATTGTATTTCTAAACTAAAACAGTTCGGATTATATATCTGAATACTATAGTATAAGAAAATAGGAGGGTAAAAAAGAAACAGCGTAGAAAATAAACTAGCAAAATGAGGAAAGGAAAAATAGAAAGAAACCAATAAGGCCCAGGTTGTAGCAACAGTGTGTATATAGAGATATTGATCATACACTTTTGGTTCAAACTTGAAACAAGGGTTGCCTGCCGTTATTTTCAGTTCTTCCTTTTCTTTCCCTTCCATCGCTCAAGGTATTTTCATTCATTTTCAATTCATAATAATTCTCTTTCCTTTCATCGATTTGTCAGTGTTTAAAACCTTTGAATTGAAGATTAGGGTTTAAATTCCATTTACAATGCTCTTTTGATACAAGTTTCACAAATTTAGTTTCTTTTTGCATAATTCTTTATTATCAATCTCTAAACCTGCAGATGATGATGTTCTTGGCCAAGCATGAGGAATCACATATGCGCCTTTCAAAAGATAAAAATGTTTTTGTATCAGATTCACTGTAATGTGATAAACCCGAGAATATAATATGATAAACTAAACTAGACTCTAGTTTATCATATTACAGTTAATCTGATATTCATGACAGTAAACCTCCCTCGGATACAACATCGTTTTTATTTTTTCCTGATCTAGATGGTACTGGCTACCTTGGTGATGGCTATAAGTCTGATAATGTATGCAACTTTTCAACAGCTTCAAACACATTCAATGGTCATTTGTTATTTGCAAATCTTCAGAAAATCGCTCTGTTTCTCTTTACCTTCTCTAATATGAATCACACATCATTAGTTATTTGCAATTTATGGTTTTAATCGAATATACTCATTTGTGATTTGCGATTCTCAATTTTAGATTCATGTTTCACCATAACATAAGCTAGAATCTCATATTTGCAGATTTGAGGTTGTGATTATTAATTTGGTTATGATTTTAGAAACTGTATACTTTCCTGTTCGTTATGGTATAAACTTGTTTTTGAATTGGTTCTCTTGTTAACTTGTTTGTTCTTTTCTTTCTGATGCAATGCAGTAGATTGATTGATTACCAATTTGGTTGACCTGGTTGGTGCAATTTCAACTATATTTTCCCATGAATATCTTGTTGTTGGTGCAATTTGAACTGGAACACTTCATTCAAAATATTGTTAGCTAGTTACCATCATCCATGTAATCAGTATTAGAAGTAGATGGTTTTTATTTTGGTACATTCTCCTTCTGTGTTTTCAATGTGCTAGACTTGTGATTGTATAAGCGTATGCTATTCTTTTTCTTAAACTACTCACATCATTTGCATCATGGCAAAGATTAGGAACGGACGTTTGTTCCAGATCAGATAAAGTGATCCTACACAGGAAGAATATCAAAATTTCAAGCCTAAGATGGAATAATAATATGAAAGATACAAGTCGAGGCAGGAATAAGCTATTTCCTTCTGGTTGGTTATTTGAAGACGTGTCAATTCTTAGGATTGGTCACTTTGTTAAAATTATTAGGAATGAAATTTGAATTAAATGGTGCTGCAATAATGCATTATGATACTAAGTACTCCTATTCTATATTGGCTCAACTTTGATAAAGTTATATAGAGCTTCATTAAAAGAGAAGTCCAGCTTACTAATAAGTATTTTGGTTAACAGAAGTAATTCCTAGCTGCTTATCTGATGTAAGGCAATGCCAAATTGTTGATATGTATTATGAATTAAGAAAAGAATGAAGAAAAATGATTCTCATTATTGAAGCTAGCTTGTACAACAAGTATATATACAACTAGTTATCCATATGCTAACTAACATGGACCTATATGCACATGATTACTGCTGAGTAACTAACTTTCTTAGTTACTTGCTATGCAAGTTATTACTATTATTGTTATTGTTCCCTTCTTTGTCTATGTGATGCAATATCCTCCCACAAGTTGGCGGTTGATAGATGTTGATTAACCCCAACTTGGATAGTAAGAGATTAAATGGTTGAGGCAAAAGAGCCTTTGTGAAGAAATTTGCTAACTGTTCCTTTGAAGAGACTGGAAGGAGCTTTAACACATTAGCTTGCAATTTCTCCCTAACAATGTGACAATCTATTTCTAAGTGTTTAGTTCTCTCATGAAACACAGGATTAGCTGCTATGTGGAGTGCACTTTGATTGTCACAATAGATAACAGGCAGCTTGTCACAAGTAATCTGTAAGTCCTTCATCAAGTATAAAAGCCATTGTAATTCACATGTAGCTGCTGCAAGAGCTCAGTATTCAGCTTCTGAAGAAGACCTAGAAACAGTCAATTGCTTTTTGGTTCTCCATGATATCAAGGATTTTCCTAGAAAGAAACATTGTCCAGAAACAGATCTCCTGGAGTCTATGCATCCAGCCCAATCAGCATCAGAAAACCCTAAAATTTGAAGTTTAGAATCTCTGGGAAAGAATAGACCACGACCAGGACAACTCTTAAGATATCTGAGCACTCTTAAAGCAGCAGAATGATGAGCATTAGTGGGTTTGGTTAGAAACTGACTAAGTTGTTGAGTGATGAATGTGATATATGGTCTGGTTGTATTCAAATATAGCAACCTTCCAACTAATCTTCTATATGATGCAATGTCCTCAAATGGTGGACTAGTATCTTGATGTAACTTGGAAGAAGGATCAGAAGGTGTAGAAGCAGGTTTGGAATCCAGCAGGCTAGAATCAAAGATTAAGTCCAAACAGTACTTCCTTTGACAAACAGAAAACCAGAGTCTGAATGAGCTATCTCAAGTCCAAGAAAATATTTTAGTTGGCCCAAATCTTTAATCTAAAATGAATCATGAAGGATTTTCTTGATTGATTGAAATTCAGTTAAAGAACTACCAGCTAAAATCACATCATCAACATAAACCAAAAGGGATGTGAAGTCAGAAGCTGAGTGTTTAGTGAATAGAGAATGATCTGAAGAAGCCTGTGTATAACCATGGTGAAGAAGAAGGGAAGTCAGCTTTTCATACCATTGTCTGCTAGCTTGTTTAAGGCCATAGAGAGACTTAACAAGCTTGCAAACCTGATTGGGCTTATCAGAAGTGATGCTAGGAGGTAACATCATATAAACATCCTCCTTCAAATCTCCATGGAGGAAAGCATTGTTTACATCCAATTGATGTAAATGCCAATGGTGGATAGAAGCAAGAGCTAAGACTAATCTAACTGTTGTTAATTTTGCCACAGGAGAATATGTGTCAAAATAATCCAGTCCCTCCACTTGATTGTATCCCTTGGCAACTAGTCTTGCTTTGAATCTTTCAATGGATCCATCAGCATGATATTTGATCTTATAAACCCACCTACATCCAATAGGAGTGACATTTGGTGGTAGATCAACAACCTGCCAAGTTCCAGTTTTCTCAAAAGCAGTCAACTCAACCTGCATTGCTTGTTTCCAACAGTCAAATTGGCTAGCCTCAGCATAAGTTTTGGGCTCAATGTGGGTGAAAAGAGACAAAGCAAAACGACAATGAGAGGGAGATAAATTGTTAAAAGACAAATAATTAGAAATATGATATAAATTGGAAGAGGAAGACTGTAAACAATTAGTAGTGGAATCACATAGAATATTTGTCAAGTATGCAGGTGAGTTTTTGGTTCTCAAAGATTTTCTAGGAAGAGGTGCAGGAAGTGGTGGAACATCAGGAATAGGGTCATGAGGAAGTGGTGGAGCAAGAACAGGAGGTGATGAGGTTGAAGTAGGAGACACAAATGGTGAAAGAGTATTGATGGGACTATAGGATAGAAAATACTCCCAATCTGAAGTAATGGACATGGAAGAACTCTTATAGCGTAAAATATGTTCATGAAAAGAAACATTTTTAGAAACAAATATCTCTTTGGAGGTTAGATCAAAGAGAACATAACCTTTGACACCAGACTTGTATCCCAAGAAAAGAGATTTTCTAGCTTTGGAATCAAGCTTAGTTCCATGTGCTTGAAGAGTATAAGCATAGCACAAAGACCCAAACACTTTGAAAACAGACACATCAGGGATAGCATCATAAAGCAATTGATAAGGAGATTTATGTTGGAGTAAAGGAGTGGTGACTCTATTAACAAGGAAAACAGCATGACTGACAGCATATGACCAAAAAGTTTTAGGTAACTTTGACTAATAAAGAAGAGCTCTGCCAACATTCAAAATATGTTGGTGCTTTCTTTCATCTCTACCATTTTGCTCAGGGGTTTCAACACAAGACAGATGATGCAAAATACCTTTGGAAGCATAAAAGGAAGGAAGTGAAAATCCAGGACCATTATCTGTTCTGACAGTTTTGGGTGTAATATGAAATTGAGTTTCAATCATAGTGATGAAATTTTGAACATGTTGGGAAACTTCTGACTTAGCTTTGAGCAAAATGATCCAAACAAATCTACTAAAATCATCTACAATGGTAAGGAAATATTTATGGCCATGAACGGATGATATAGAAAGAGGACCCCATATGTCAAAGTGAAGAAGTTCAAATTTTGAAGATGCATGAGATAAACTAAGATTAAAAGGTAATTTTTTTGCTTAGCAAGATGACAAATATCACAAACTGATTTATTATCACACGAAATAGAGGGGTACAAATTGGTCATAGAAGATAATCTTTGATTGGACAAATGACCTAGTCTGAAATGCCATAAGGCTGACATAGGAATGTAAGTATTAGAAACTACATTATTACAAAAATTGGGAACAGGATTCAAAGAAGAAATAGAGTTGATGCAGGAGAAACTGGAGAGTGCACTTTCAGTCTGTAAAGCCCATTCACCAACTCACCCAAACCAATCATCTGATGACATTTCATGTCTTGAATAACACAAGTAGAATCAAAAAAATGCACATGACAAGAAAGGGATGCACATAATTTGGAAACAGATATCAAATTGAGTTTGAACATGGGTGAATACAAGACATGAGAAAGATGCAAGGTGGAAGAAAACATGACATTTCCATCATATTCAACTGAAACAAATTGACCATTAGGTAAGCTAACTTTAATAGGCTTAATTTTATAGAAAGAACTAAAATACTGTAAAGATGAGCAAATATGATCATTGGCACCTGAATCAATAATCCAAAAGTCAGAAGGAATGAAGAAGAAACAGAGTATATGCCTGAGATAGTGCTTATGGAGGGAGAAGGATCTGAGGTAGGCTGAAGGGAATTGGAAACAGACGGGGAAGATGCAGAAGAGAGCAAATTTGACTATTGAAGCAAGGAAACAAGTTGATGTAACTGATCTTGATTCAAAGCAGAAGAAGGCACTACTGCATTACCACCTTGAGCAACCTCAGAATTCTCACCAGTAGAAGCATTAACATATGAACTTTGCTTGTTAAAGCTAGGATGACCATGCTTTTGATTACAAAACTCAATAGTGTGATTAGTTCTATTAAAAGGTACAAAAACGTGATGAATGCTTGGTGGCAGATGAATTCTTGCCACGTCCAAACGGCTTGCGTGACTCTGACGCATTGATAAGAACGTTAGATTCATCTGAAACAAGAGGAAGAACAACACCATTGTGACTTTCCTCTTGAACAACCAAAGAATAAACCTTGTTCAAGGAGGGAAGAGGATCCAGAAGAAGCACTTGGCTCTTAACAACAGAGAAACTATCATTCAAACCTTGAAGAAACTAAATAACTAGGCTCTGATACCATATTATGAATTAAGAAAAGAATGAAGAAAAATGATTCTCATTATTGAAGCTAGCTTGTACAACAAGTATATATACAACTAGTTATCCATATGCTAACTAACATGGACCTATATGCACAGGATTACTGCTGAGTAACTAACTTTCTTAGTTACTCGCTATGCAAGCTATTACTATTATTGTTATTGTTCCCTTTTTTGTGTATGTGATGCAATAATATGCATTATGAAAGTGATTTTGAGTATGTTTTGACACTTAATTTGATTCATACTAAATATAATTATACTTGATTCATACTACATATAAATACTTGATTCATGTTAGTAGAAAATCACACAGTCCAACACCTGGAAGCCTCACAAAATGAAATGGGAGCCATCAAAACAATATGATCTTTATGTTTTATTTGATTTTCCAACATTGTTAAACTTGGTGTGTGTCAATTCAAAATTTTCTCTTTAATCCTAAAAAAAATTAAAATTTTCTCATTTACAAGTAGATTCCTTGAGGACAAGGAATGATGCAAGTTTGGGGTTGTGATGACACTAGGTCATACGCATATTTTTAGTTTGTTTTTATTCCTTTTTGAGAAAGTTGGAGAGTCTTTTTCATGAATTACATGTTGAAATAAGTTGATAGTTGTCAGAAATGTTAAGAGGTCATATGGCTATGAAATGAGCAAGTTTTGCACAATTTGGAGAAGACTTTGGAAACTTCAGCTACTGGAAAAATTGTGCCACGATGGACCTGTATCGTGGCACGTCAAAAGGAGCGTAAGAATTTTGTTGTTTCAATTCTGGAAAAATCGTAGCACGTTGGAACAGTAATCGTGGCACGTTGGAACAATAACAAAAATTTCTCTATAAAAGTCAAGTGCGAATTCAGAACAAGGGTTCGGTTTTTAGGAGACTTCAGAGCACAGGAGGCTACCAGAGACCTAGAAAAACGTTGTGGATCTCACACCAACTCATAGTTGGTTCCGATTTATGTATGTTTCATTATTCCTTTGTTATTGATGGTCTTAGTTATGAGTAGATAAGCCATTTTTTATTAAGCCATGAGATGAATCTATTGTAAGCTGTAATCATGTAATTTGTTATAAACTCTCTTTGACATCAATGGAATCTTAGTATTATTTAGTTTTACTTATGCTTAATGCTTTTTATATGATTATGTATGACTACTGGCCCTAGCTTATTAATTATATGAATTGATCTTAGAATTTAATTGACTACTAGCCATAGCTGTTAAATCCGACAAAATAATTCTGTTTGATTTAACATATTAAGCTAAAGATAGACAATTGTTGAGTTATGACTTAGGAATTAATTAACAGACTAGTAATACTTCCAACGGTTAAGAATCGACTTAAGAGATTAAGAGATTATAATTTAGGAAAAGGTTTTGACTCAAGAGATTGATCAAAACTATTGTGTTAATTCGTCGTAAAACTAGGTGAACATTGAGAGAGAAGAGAGGCAAGTTATTTTATAGTGAGCAATAGAGGATTCGAAGGTTTGATCACTGGTAACCCTAATTTTTAAAACCAACTTTAATTGCAATTTTTTCTTATTTTTATGCAACCAACCCAACTGCCTAAGGCGAACCCCCCAATTTAATATATCATTTACATTAACGAAGTTGCTGAGTAGAAATTAACAACGGTCCTCATGAATACGAATTTTATTATTACTTTGATAGTTTTGATACACTTGCCAAATATATATCAACATCTATTCAATCAGCAAGAGTCCATGACATATCATTCTCAAATATCCAGTGACAAGCCTCAATATGTCCAGGACCCGACCCAAGTGCCACAAAAGCAGGATGTGCACGACTCCAAGTAGAAGTATCCAAATGACACACAGCTACAGCTTGATTGATCTTATCATTACTTTTGGGGTCAAGTAGATCCACTTGATAAACCCGAACCATTGGAATAGAGTGACAAAAATATAGCAACATATAAGGAAACATATGTTTGTGACACGTGACGGATCGAGTCACATTACCACTATTGATTTTATTAACCCGACCCATCTTAACATACTTACTTGACCCGTTTACATTCCGAGTTGTGTGAACCACAACATTATGACCCAAAGAAGAAGTTGCAAAATCAACCATTTCTTGCATGGACCTCACACAACTTTTGGATTCGCCTCTAGCAGGAGCCCTCTCACACTCTCGGAGTGAATACCTCATCCCCTTTTCGGTTCGATTGTTATTAGAAACCTTGAAAAACCCTTTCAACTCATCGATCTTTAAAGTAGAAAGCGGTGGTAATTTGGCAAGTATACTCTGAGGTAAAAACGACCTTTTAGGTAATTTATCCCTAATATCAGGCATTGGCATTACAACCCCTTCCTTCAACATTTTCTCTCTGAAAAATAATGGTTCCACCACATACTTCTTTTGAGCATTGGGATGAATAACTTTGTGATGACCGTCATACTTCTCATAAGTGTTTGGATGAATTACATCGTCAACCTCGCCGTCATACTTCTCTTGCTCGTTGGAATGAAACATGTCGTCACCCTCACCATCATACTTCTCATAAGTGTTTGGATGAATCACGTTGTCAACCTCACCGTCAAAATTCTCTTGCCCGTTGGAATGAAACATGATGTCACCCTCACCATCATACTTCTCATAAGAGTTTGGATGAATCACGTTGTCACCCTCACTTCTATACTTCTCATAAGTGTTTGGATGAATCACACCGTCATACTTCTCATGCCTGTTGGAATGAAACATGATGTCACCCTCACCGTCATACTTCTCATAAGTGTTTGGATGAATCATGTTGTCACCCTCACCGTCATACTTCTCATAAGTGTTTGGATGAATCACGCCGTCAACCTCGCCCTCATACTTCTCTTGCTCGCTTGGATGAAACATGTCGTTACCCTCATACTTCTCATGTCCGTTTGAATGAATCACGACCGCATTCCGGGCGATAGTTGTCTGCGTTTGATGAACACCCATTTTAGATATGAAAGAAACAATAAATGGATACTTTGAACAATGACAATGAAAAAAAATAGTAGAGGCGGTTCTTACCATGATAGATGACAAGAGAATAAAGAGAAAGATAAGGTTGAGTTCTTTCTTCATCGTCTCTTATGTGTGAATGCTGATAATTTCCTGCAAGTATCAACGACAAAAAATAACTAGTGCATGCATGGTAAGACTTAATTAAATTATGTAAGAAACAACCTTTACAAAAACAAATCATTGTAAAATAATAAAGATTTTCAAGTGTAACTAACACAAGTCGGAAACTAATAATAGAAACTGCATGGGAAGTGAGAAACAACCTTTACAAAAACAAATATCTAAAACAAAGATTTTTTAAGTGAACTAACACAAGTCATAAACGTATAATGTTAAATATGGGTTTATTGCCTCAACTGCATGGGAAGTAAGAAACAACCTTTACAAAAACAAATCATGTACAAAACAAAGGTGTTTAAGTTAACTAACACATGCAAGTGATCAGAAACTAATGTAGATACTATAAATATGTGACAGTTAATAGAAACAAACAAGTAGTACAAGTAAGTCAATAGAGATATATAAAAAGGTGGAGGAAGTAATAAGAAAAAAATTAATGGTGAATTTTGAGAGCATAGAATGAATACATAATGAATTCACACCTTGATCTGTTGGATAGTTTGTTTGGCATGAACATTGAAGCGTATTTATAGATATAGATGAGTAGCCCTTAGAAGTTCATTTTCATTTTTTATTACATTTATTGCTTTATTATGGTGCAATTTCTCTTTCTTGTTTGACCACTTTTATTGCATGAACATTGGAGCATATTGATAGATATGGATGAGTAGCCATAGAGATACTTATCATGCTTCTGTTGACTAATTATCTTTTTTTTTTTTTGGCAAGTTACTCATTGATTTGTAGTTACTATAGATGTAAATGCACCTATATGCTATGGATAGAAAACAGGGGCGCCCATTCATAATGATTTTATTTGCAATGATTATTAATAAGAGTCAATGTTGATCGCTAAAAATCTTGATATATACCTCTTAACGTCTGTGTTTTCACATGTTCTATTGTACGTTTTTATGTCAAGTATTATTTTAAGAGCAGGGTTGAAGATATTTGTCACCAATAAAGATGACGACGAACGTCAAATGTGGTATTTAAAGATGTATTTTGTAATTTATAATAACTATGATTAATGTATCGTATTATAAAAAACAATGACTCTTATCATGCTATGATTGATGTGGATCAATTTTTTTTTTTTAATACAAGAAATGATGTGGATCAATGTTTATCATGTTATTATATTAAAGTGAATTTTTTGTTGAGGGAATTAAAGTGAATCTTTTATTATCTTTATATAATTATGTCGGTATTTTTAGTTGATAGGACTCGTGCATCGCACAAGTAGGATATCTAAAGAAAATTGTTCTCTGATTGGGTTTTGGATATTGGTGATGGGACAATTGGTGAAAGCGATGTGTTGATATATCAATTGATATTCCATCTGATTTACTTATATCAAGTAATGGTGATCCCCTTGCATCTACTGTTGATAACACATATCCAAATATAGTAGATAACATGAGTGATATAACTTATTTGCAAGATAGGGTGATATTAGCACCAAAGAATTCAATTGTTGATCAAATAAACGATTATATGTTGGATTTGATACCAGGTGAGGAAAAAGTTTATTTGAGTTATGATTCACCGCTTTCACAAAACAAAAATGTTGATGTGATTGATGATGTTCACACTCCTGAATTTCTCAACACAATTATGACTTTTGGTCTCCCAAATCACAAGCTCAGATTAAAGGTTGGAGTTCCAGTTATGTTCTTAAGGAATATAGATCAAAGATTAGGATTGTGCAAGGTACAAGACTAACCATAATGGGTAAGTATATTCTTGAAGGGAAGCTCATATCTGGAAGTAATATAGGCGATAAAGTTTTTATACCAAGACTATCTCTTCAACCTTCAGATGTCAAGATTCCTTTCAAGTTTCAACGTAGACAGTTTTCGATATTTGTTTCATTCACAATGACTATTAATAAAAGTCGAGGACAATCGTTAAAGAATGTTGGGATATATTTGCCAAGCGCTGTATTTTCACATGGTCAATTATATGTTACAATTTCAAGAGTTACCTCCAAAAATGGATTGAAGAGGCTTATAACAGATGAGAATGGTCAAGATACCAATGTGACTTCTAATGTCGTATACAGAGAAGTATTTCGTAATGTAGGATAGTTTGTGTTCATATGAATACGATGGATATTGCTGAATTTAATTCGCAGTCTTTTTTTAGCTGGTAAGACTCGTGCTGAGCACGGGTAGATGTTCTAGTTGATAGATATGGATGAGTAGCCATTGGAAATTCAATTTCATTTCTTATTACATTTATGGATTCATTATGGTGCAATTTCTCTCTCTTGTTTGACCACATTTATTGCTTTATTTAGTTACATTTATTTTACCATCTTTTTTATATGAAATTGATTGAATTTCTCATTTTTATAATTCAAATGTTTTTGGAAAATGCTAACTAGGGTATTAGTTAAGAGACAAATATAGCAAAAAAAATTGGAATTTGTGTAGTAAAAAAATACTCTTTTTGTAATACTCTCTCTGTTCTTTTTTAATTAGTCACATTTTGACTTTTTACACAATACAAGGCGACAAATATTTTTACTATTTTTGATACAACAATTGATCTTTTTCCTATAATAACCTTAATCATTTAATATTTCATTTCTTATACTACCCCCGTCCCTAAATATAGGACACTTTTGTCAAAATCACGGGAATTAAGAAAGTTTGATGTGGTATTAAATTTGTATATAATTACTATTATTTTTACAATTTTAACCTTAAGAGAGACAGTTAGTTTATGTTTTCAACATAATATTTATTGTTGATTGAAGAAAAAGATGCAAAATCAATAAGGGTATGTTGGTAAAGAAATCATTAATGTAATTGGAAATACCAAAATGATCTTATAAAAAGAGACAAAAAAATTTCTCAAAATGGTCTTATAATTAGGGACGGAGGTAATATTTCTCACTCTGCAATAAATATCTAAGAGTAATATAGGTAAAACAACATTTAATGTTGTATTGAACTTAGAAAATGACAGTTAATTATAAATAAAAACTTTATGCAAAAGTGACAATTATGAATGAATGGAGGGAGCAATTATTTTCAATGCAAAATTATTGTTTCTTTTGTTTTCTTTTTTGACGTTTTCTTTTGTTTCCTTAACTGGTGTTGTAGATGCACTAGTTAGTATGACCTGAGTTTTTTTATCCCAAGTGACATTGCATGCATATAACTTTCAATTCTTTTATTTCGATAGTTATCAATTTTGTATGATTAATGGTAGGGGCGGATCTTGTATATATATTGAGGGTGTGCACATGCACACTCCAAACATTGAAAAATTGCACTAATAGCTGTATGTTTTTGCATATTGACCACTATGAATTCTTTAATTTGCATTTATCTTTAAAGATTTAGCAATTAAACATGAAGATTCCTCAACTCATACATGATCTAACAGTCAACTTTTGGTTTGACCTTATGCTTCTTCGATACTTTATCATTCTTGTTTGATTACATTATTGCTTTATTATGGCGCAATTTCTCTTTCTCGTTTGACCACCTTTATTGTTTTATTTAGTTACATTTATTTTACCAGGATTTTGGGTATGCAATTGATTGAATTTCTCATTTTTATAACTTAAATGTTTTTTTTATCACAAGAGGTGCCATCACAAGTGGCATTGAGATTTACAAGTCACGATTTTTTTATAATTGAGATTTACAGGTCACGATTTTGTTTATAATTGAGATTTACAAGTCACGATTTTTTTATGTATTTAAATAGTTACCGCTTATGTATGATTGATGGCCAGGGCGGATCCGGTGTATACCGAGGGTGTGCATATATACACATCCAAAAAACATTGAAAAATGCATCAATAACCTTATGTTTTTGCATATATTGACCACTCAGAATTCTTTAATTTACGTTTATCCACAAAGAAGCAATGAATGCAATAAGAAACAAAATTGAATTTTCAAGGGCTACTCATCTACTCCCTCCGGCCCAATTTATAAGTTGTTTTGGTCATTTCACACGTATTAAGAAATGTAATTAATTTTGTATTAGAAATAGATATTATGAGTTGTTTTACAAATTTGTCCTTAATAAATAGTGTGGGAAAGATAAATTAAAGATTTAAAAGAAGAGAAATTAATAAATGGTTAAGAGTATAATATGAAAAATAACATTAATATTTTATTGGTATTGTAAAACGACTTATAATTTGAGACAATTTTTTCCCAAAACAACTTATAATTTGAGACGGAAGGAGTAACAATTAAACAAGAAGATCCCTTAACTCATATGCAAACTACTTTTGGTCTTACCTTTTGTTTCTTTAACACTTTATCTTTCCCGTTTGATTACATTTATTGCTTTATTATGACGTGATTTCTCTTTCTTTTTTGACCACCTTTATTTCTTTATGTTTTTGCTTTTAAAAGTTTCAATGTGTTGAATACACCGATCTCATGACAAAATTTCTTCTTTAGGGCTCTTAACAAGTGTCCTTGTTAGCATTTCCTTTTCTTTATTAGTTACATTTATCATACCCTATTTTTGGGTATGAAATGGATTGAATTTCATATTTTTATAACTTCAATATTTTTTTATCACAAGAGATACCTTCACAAGTGACATTGTAGGCTTATAAGTCTCTTTTTTTTATTTAAACAGTTACTTCTTATGCATGGCAGGTGCGAATCGAGTGTATATTGATGGTGTGCATATGCACACCCTGAACATTGAAAAATTACATCAATAACCTTATGTTTTACTATATTGACCACACTAAGTTATTTAGTTTGCATTTATCTCCAAACATTTAGCAATTAAACTTAAAGATTCCTCAACTCATACATGATGTAAACGTGTTTGATCCAACAGTCTGCTTTTGGTTTGACCATTTGTTTTCTCTTTATTGTTTGATTACATTTATTGCTTTATTATCGTGCAATTTATTTTTCCTGTTTGACCATGTTTATTTCTTTATTTAGTTACATTTATTTTACTTAATTTTTGGGTACGAAATTGATTGAATTTCTCATTTCTAATTAAGTTTGAATAATGAAGAATATGAATTGAACTGATGACCTTAGTCTTAGGTGTATAGCGCTCTAGCACTAATCTAACTTGACATCAATGTCAAGTGTCAATAGTGGGCAAATATGATATATCTTTTACATAAAAATATGATAGATACTACAATCTAAAATGTATTTATAACAATATATAAATGAAACAAGGGATTTTGACCTGGACTTTTCATTATATCAATTATAATTTTAAACAAATGTGCTTATAAGAATGATATATTCTTGATGTTATGAAGAAGAAGAAGAAAACAACAACAACAACCAAGCATTATCTCACTGATTGGGATCGGTTACATGAACCAAACGACGTCATGATGTTCGATCAAAAACCATGTATTTCTCCAACTCATTTATCTCTAGATCTTTCCTAAGAGTTTCTCTTATAGTTTTTCTAGGTCTACTCCTACTTCTAGTGATATGACTCCCCTCCATCTGGTATATTCTCCTAACTACAAAATCCATATGTCTTATCTCTACATGTCCAAACCACATAAGTCTAGTTTCTACCATCTTTTCAATTACAGTTGTTACCCTAACTCTCTATAATTTCGTCATTTTTAATTCTATCACATCTAGTTTTACCACGTATTCAACGCAACATTCTCATTTTTGCTACACTTACTTTATGTAAGACTTTGTCCCGTACAACATAACTGGTTTTACCGTTGTCTGATAAAAAATTTCCTTCAACTTAAGCGGTACTTTCGCATCACATAAAACACATGAGGGCCTTCTCCATTTCAACCAACCAACTTGGATTCGATGGTTTACATCTCCTTCTATTCCTCCTTCATTTTGTACTATAAACCCAAGATATTTAAACCGTGTAACTTTTGGTATGATATGTTCTCCAACTTTCGCCTTTACGCTAGAAACGCTTCGCCTCTTGCTAAAATTACATTCCATGTACTCTGTCTTGCTTATACTTAAGCAAAACTCGTATGTTTCTAAGGCTTGTCTCCAACCTCCCATTTAATTCTTCACTCGACTCTTCAAGTAGGATTATATCATCTGTTAACAACATACATCTTGGTGCTCTCTCTTGGGTGTGTTTCGTAAATAAATCCAAAACTAACGTGAAAAGATAAGGGCTTAGTGCTGAACATTGGTGCAATCATGCTGTTAAGAGAAAATCTTCAGTGTCTCCACCTTGTGTTCTCACACTAGTTGAGACATCCTCATACATATCATTGTTAGCTCTAATATAGGCCACCCTAAAACCTTTCTTCTATACGGCTTTCCACAAAATATCTCTAGGCACTCTATCATATACCTTATCCAAATCAATTAAAACGAAGTACAAGTCATTTTGATCCATTCGGTACCGCTCCATCACACGTCATAGTGAGTATATTGCTCTCATTGTCGACCTCCCACACATAATTTATATTATATTTGCTATATTATTGGTAAAAGATAAACATATATAGTTTGTTACAATTTGCAAGTCACAAATATTTATACTTATTATTTTAATCAAAAACAAAATTTTATAAACATTGTTCTTAATTTACACTTGTTAGCGCAAAAAAAAGCCGACATATGCACATGGAGTGTCGATCTGAACGCTAGTCCTTACAATAATAAAAGAAAAATGCTGCTAAAGAGTGTCCTTAGGATGTTAGATAAATATAAAAATATTGTGTGGAAATTGGTGAATTCAACTTTTTGGATGTTTAAAAATAGTGATTTCAATGCAAAACTACTAATTTTGTCTTATTAACAAATGCTCAAGAGACACTTGTTAGCATGACTCTAATAAATATGATCTTTTTTATTTAATTATTTAAAAAAAATTATTTGTTTGAATTAAAAAAGTCAAAATTTCAAGCTTTGTTGTTTAAATTAAGGATTAAATTGAAAGAAAAAATAGCTACACCATTATATAACTATATTATACAAATTATTAGTGAAGTAAAAAAAGTTGTATTCACCCGAAAAATTTGCCTCCGTGGTGTCTTGGATCTGCCACTACTACGAACTTTACCCATTGGAAGAATCTCATTGTTGTTACTTCATCTTCAAAATCTACAACAATCGATATTTGTGTCCTAATTTTTTCTTAATTTTCTCACCGGTTGCAAGAGTTTATGGTTAAACAGTAAAAATTGAATTCAATTTAGGCTCCGCTTGTTTTAGATTTTTTTTTTAAAAAAAATCTATTTTTTCTTAAAAAAATCATTTTTTTTCATTTTTAAGTGTTTGTTTAGGATTTTTAGAAAAATCATTTTATCAAAAAAATCTATTTTGACCCTAAAATAAAAAGTTATTAGGATTAACTTTTCTCAAAATCTATTTTTTTCAAAAACAAGGTGGTAACACATGTACAAGTTAAAACTCTTTTTTTTTAAATGGATTTTTATCGGTAGTAGGCAAACAAAAATTACTTCAGATTTTTTTTAAAAAAATCTCTAAAACAAATCTCTAGATTCTTTTAACATAAATCTATTTTTTTTAAAGCTAAAACAAACGCACCCTTAAAACCCGTGTTTTGCCAAACTCAATTTCAACTCCATGCAATGCTCAAAGTACACTCCATTAACGGTTTCTATAATTCAGTTTGATTGAGATATCAAACCAAGGGGATCAAATTGAAAAACCATGAATATTTTCTTCATTTCCCAAACCAAAAGATAAATTGAAACAAAACGGGATTACTGTAGCACTAGATATTTAGGTACAGGGGTTGATAGAATATAAGAAATAATAGTAACAATTATCCCAATTTGAGAAGGGAGATTTCTCCTAAGAAACAGAGGAAGACTAGAATTTTCAGAATTATTTCTTCATATTTTGCTTACACATACAACACATATTTATATAGTAGAAGAGGTAGTTTCTTAACCATCATTTCTCAACTTCATAAAACTACTAATTACCTATATATAATATATAATTAATGATAATACCAACTACTTATATACATAACAATACATTATTACTAATCTATTACGCACGAATTACAAATAAAATACATATTAATAATTTATTTTATATATTATTTGATAATCGTATCATTACTCCCTCCGTCACACCAACCTTGTCCTCAAGGTTGGTCAAAGATAAGTATGAAGTATTGTAGTGGTGATGCAGAGATGTTGATAGTTGTCTATTTCAGAAACGACAATGTGGGTGCGAATGAAAGTATATCAAACTCAGACTGTGAAGAACATACCAAATTTGGAGCGAAGGAATTAATTGTTGCCACTTTCATTGCACGCATCCACGTTGAAAGCTCGTAAATCATCGATATGAAGGGGTTGCGTAGTGATTTGTGGCGATAAATTGAAAAAACATAATGTGGCGTCATCAACCATATCCTTGAGGGAATTGGAAACATGATCGTCAAGCAGTCATCCTTTGCAATACGACATGCATTCTTGTAAGTTCATGTATGATTTGACAATATGATTCATATGTACGTTGATCAATTTCTCTAAATGATATGTGTATTGAGAGAGATGGAATTCATGGATGAAATGGAGTTGGAAAATGAATGGGAGTTCAAAGATGAAATGAAGTTCATGAATGAAATGAAGTTTGAAGATGAAATTGAGTTCATTGATGAAAGCGCCATTGATATAATATAGGAAATAATGGTAAAAATTGTCCCAATTTGGGAAGGGACATTTCTCATAAAAAAAAAAAGGGAGGAAGACTAGAATTTTCCGAATTATTTCTTCATATTTTGCTTACACATACAATACATATTTATATAGTAGAAAAGGTAGTTTCTTAACCAGCATTTGCTATCTTCATAAAACCACTAACTACCTATATATAATATATAATTAATAATAATACTATCTACTTATATACATAACAATACATTATTACTAATCTATTACATACGAATTACATATAAAATACATGTTAATAATTTATTTTATATATTATTTAACAATTGTATCAGGGGTACCATGAAGAGGTAAAGAGAAAAACTTTCGACCAAGTGGGAAACGAGATTGTTGTCGTTGTTGACGGTAAAGGGGGAAAGAAAGTGAAATCTAGTGTTGAGAGACTATAATAAAATTTGTGCTATTTATTTGATCCAATGGTCAAAAGCCTACTTGACCATAGTGGAGAAGTGATAAACTTTCCCATGCTAAATGTCATCTAATCACCAATTCGCTTTTTTAAATTGCAGGACCACACAGGCTTCTAAAATAAGAGGTGTTCCCAGATATGAACAAACGGTTCAACTCGATGATTTAAACCAACTTAATCTATATTTTGAATGAATTTGTTTAGACTTAGGTTCAACTCAATCTAACCTATTTCAAATCAAAGTAGTTTGATTAGGTTAATAGATTTATGTTCTCTAATCTATGAACCCGCAAACCAAATTCGTTAAAAATTTGATTATTTTTATTTTTGTTAATGCAGTCAAATAATTTTATGTGTTGATCTAAAATTTTTCCAACTAGGTTCGGATGTTAAATTTTTAATTATAGAATTTAGTTTTAGTGTTAAAAATTTTATGAAAATATCATTTAATCGTAATTATTTTAGAATTTTTTTAAAACATTACTACTCATAATCTCGATAACCTAAACCAACTCGTTGATCATCAAGTTGGGTTGATTTGAGTTTGACAGAAAAATATGAATTTTTACTCAACGCAAACCAATAAAATTTGATTGGATTGAATAACAGATTTGACCAAAAACCGATTCAATTCAACTTGCAAACAACCCTAAAAAAGACTAGTTTAATTGACGATGGACAACTTCTCCTTTTCATAACTTGAAAGGACAGGTTTGATAATAAAGAGTATGGTCATGTCAACTAGTGCCCTTGAGACACTAGTAAAAAAACAAAAAGGGTGAAATTTGTATCAAAAAGAGCATATTTTGATCTTTTAAAAGTTTATACACAACTCTTAACAAAAAAATAGTTTAACTACGCAGATTTAAAGATACTTTTACTATATTTGTTTCTTTAACTAGCAGTCAAAGGACACTTATTAGCAATTTTTAAAATAATATAATCTTAGGACTACTTTTAGAATAAATTGAAAACAAGTGAACAGAAAGAAAGACAGAGTTTCTCAACATAATTCACACAATTTTATCATTTTTTTATTCATATATTTTTGGGTAATAATTAAGGTTGCGTTTCAGGTGGGTAATTGTTCAAAATTTTCCATGATGGAAAAGTTTCTTTTGACCAGCAACACCAAGTTGTTAATGGTTTTCTAAAAATCACACTTTTCTCCCCGTCAAAGTTTAATATCACCCAAAAAAATTGTTGTTTCCACATCAATGTTTGCTAAGGAACACCACAAAATTAACAATATAACCTCGTCGACAGTTAACTGCCTGCCGGTTAGCTTTCATCGGCAGTTAACTACCGCCAGTATTGATTTGAGTGGCATTTCGTGATCCTGATATTGCTAATTACAACAAGCTGCTCCTACTCACTATTTCATCATCACCTTTTTTTTCCTCTTCAATCATAACCCCTCAATCAATTTTTTTCTTCCAAAATCATTGAAGCATCAATCCTAGAAGGTTTCAACACACTTTTGACGTCAAAAAACAGGTAATGCATCTTTTAATCGGTTTAGATTTATTGATTTTTCTTCCATTTTTCGTAAAACGCTAACATGCATCGTAGCGGCAATTAGCTGCCGATGTATGGGTTCATCCGTAGTTAACTACCAAGGGAATAGTGGCAGCTAACTACCGATGCGGTAGTTCAAATTTTGCACTTACTGCCTATTTTTTTTTTGGTTTTTTTTAGGTTGAATTAATTTTGAAATTGATGTTATTGTAATAGTAAGTTGTTTATTCATAGTTATGTGTTGTTTATTTATAGTTATGGTTGAAAACGAGGATGATGATCCGGTTGAGACAAAACCTATTTTTGTTGATAATTCCGGAGATGTTACACCGCCTAAGGTTGAAGCCAAACCAAATATTGATGGAGCTTCCGTATATGTTGAAGCTTCATTATATGTTGACTCCGGTGTTGTCACACTTGATGCCAACGAAGTTGCCGCAACTCAATTTTTTCAAGCGAAGTTAAATGGAAAGATAGAGATGACTTGCTTAATTGAGTACGTCGTCAAGCAAATAGGTCGGGATTTATAATTGTTATACGTAGATCCAATTTGATCAATCCAATGTTGCAATTGTTGTGTGAAAGGAGTGGCGATCATAAAGTGCCGAAAAAAAGATTGAAGCATGAGGCAACGAGCTCAAGAAAATGTGGGTGTATGGTCATGTTTTGTGGAGTTTACAACCATGAGATGAAGCCAAGTTTAGAAGGACACATGCTTGCGGGTAGATTAAGGGAGGATGACAAGAAGATTGTACGTGACTTGACCAAGAGTTTGGTGCAACCAAAAAATATTTTGATAAATTTGAAGGGAAAAAGACAAGAGAGCATGACAAATATCAAGCAAGTATAAAATGAACGTCAAAAAATATTCAAGTCAAACAGAGGTAAGAAGATGGAGATGCAATATCTAATCTCAAAGTTGGAGGAGTACAACTATGTTTATTTCACCAGAACACAAAGTGAGAGTACTACTATTCAAGACATATTTTGGGCTCATCCAACATCCGTTAAGTTGTTTAACAATTTTCCAACAGTTTTGGTTATGAACTCCGCCTATAAAACCAACATGTACAGGATGCCACTGTTTGAGATAGTTGGGGTCACCTCGACTGATATGACATATTCTATTGGTTTTGGATTTTTGACAGCTGAGAAAGAGGACAATTTTATTTGGGTTTTACAGACGTTGCTTAAACTTCTTAACTCAAAGAGTGATATGCCTAAGGTGGTTGTGACTGATAGAGATACAACTTTGATGAATGTCGTAGCAACTGTTCTCCCGGAAACTAGTGCAAAACTTTGTTATTTTCATGTTGGTAAAAATGTTATAGCCAAGTGCATCACTAACTGTAGAGTGAAACCGAAGGATGTAAAAAAGGATGTTAAAGAGGTGAAGCCAAGTGACATAGTTAACAAGGTAATGAGAGTATGGGATGTTGTTGTTGAATCACCTACTCGAGAATTATATGCAAGTGCGTTAATGGAATTCCAAAATGTTTGTAAAAATTTTCCAAAGTTTCTTAGCTATGTCGAGAGCACCGTATTGAATGTTGTTAAGGAGAAAATAGTGAGGCCATGGACATACCATGTCTTGCATCTTGGTTGCAGAACCACCAACAGAGTTGAAAGGGCTCATGGTAGAGTGAAGAAATATTTGATCAATAGTGTGGGTGATTTGGGTACTTGTTGGGAGAAAATACATGATATGTTGGTGATCCAGTTAACTGAGATACAAACATCATTTGGGAAAAATTGTACTGTATTGGAACATACATCTTAAATGATTTGCATCCTCCCAAAAATAGTGGTGGTATTGCACTTGTAGATAAGTGGTTGATGTTTCCGAACATGGGTCACATCGTTGCAACTTATTACAATAGGCTTGTAGTGGAGTTGACAAATCACGAAATCGGAACTTCGGAATCTTTTTTTTCCACTTAGAGGGGTGCCACTGCTTAAGCAAAAATACCCCATCATGTGCCTTGGCTTAATTCTTATTCATTTTGTTCTTTTTTTTTTAAAGATGGTCGTCCACTACCTCCATCATCTACGGAGTGGAACATACACAAGAGTGAAGAGGCATCAACTTGAGAATTTGAGTATTTGGATCAACAAGTTAGGTTGTGAGACCCCATGAACATTGAAAAAGGAGAGAAACCACCCCCACCAAAAAAGTAGTCAAACCAAGTCAATCCAATTTTGTGTGACACTCCTAAAAAACCAAAGGAAGAATTTCAAGTTATTGCGGAAGATGAAGATGATTCAATTTCACTTGATGCGATATGACTGAGTTTTTGTTGGTGTTCATTCTTTTTTTTTTGTCGATATTACACCGACATATTTTTTGTGGTCGATATTGTAATGCCAATTTTTTGTGGCCAATATATAACTAACATTATATAAATTATATAAACATATATAAATATATGACTTTTATGTGGTGGAACATGCACCTACATTTTTATTTGTTATTAATGTTTTCGCATAATATAAATATATGTCTATGTTTTATCAATAATCTACTTTACGTTTCATTTAATTGTATTCTAATATTTGATATTTCATAAACTTTTGTGAAGTTAAAGATGTTTGAAGATGCACAGATTGAAGCTCATATCCGATACTCTAATTTCAAAAAGACAATTAAGATTTTTCTAACTTGGTGGCACAAATTAACAAATATTTTGATGTGGGATTGAAGCTCATGTCAGATTGAAAGCACAACTTAACAAATATTTTGTCTATCTTGGTGAAAATCATTACACATGTCATGTATTTGTTCAGATGTCATGTGTAAACCTAGGGGCAGATAAAGATGAAGACGAAGACATGTGGAAAACGATATATTTTCCTCGGGTTGTTCGTGACGATAGTGACATAGAATTTATGTTTAGGAATATATTATATCTTTGTGTTCGTTCCAACTGCATGTGCGAAGAATGTCAGCAGAGATTTCATGCAATGTTGTGTAATGTGTTGTTGAATTCAAACACTCTTTATGTTTTGTTGAATTTCAAACATTTGTGTAATTTTAATGAAATGTCGAATTGATTTCACTTTGGTCGATTGTGAAAGATTATGTATTGTTATTACTTATGACTGATTATAATTGGTGTATAAGTTGTATTGCATATGGATTGTCGTTTTGAATTATAGGTAATAAATTGGCCAAAATTTAGTTTGGTTCACATAACAGAACATGTTGTCTGCATATTAATCGCAACGACAGTTAACTGCCGTTGAAATCAAAACCGGCGGTAGTTAACTGCCGATGAAACATGACCAGCAGCAGCTAACTGCTGACGAGGTTATATTGGTAATTTTATGGTGTTTCATAACAAAAATTGATGTGGGAACAACAATTTTCCACCCTAAATGGGTCGGATCGGGCCTAAAAAAACTAGCCCAAGATGTATCTGGGCTTTCTTTGCCATAGTCAATTTGCCCCTTTTAAAAATGTAAATTGCTTTTCTCACATTCAACTTTTCTTAAAAACACATAAAAAATACGTTTTTGCCTCCACGGTAGTTAACTACCATTGCATCTCTCCAGCAGTAGTTAACTATCGCAGAGCAAGCTGCAGCTAACTGCAGTTGGCTCAGCTGCACTTAAGTGCAGTTCCTGGCAGAGCATCAATTGTGATTTTGCGCGTTTCGGTCGAAAAATTAAAATAAATTGAGGCTTATTTGGAATGTTACGGAACTTTGAAAATCGTCTATATGTATTTTTAAAGAGGTGTCTGTAAAGTTTCGTAGCATTCCGATTGAGCCTCGATTTATTTTGATTTTTCGACCGAACCGCGCAAAATCACAATTTTTTTCCAAGTGCGCGTCCGAAAAAGTGACCTAGAGGTTGAATTTTTTTCATGATTTTTTGCACGCATGTTTAGGACAAAAATCAACATCTCCCACAAAAAAATTTGAATTTTCCGACGAAGGACGGATTAAATATGAATTTTTAACTCGCCTAAAACTCAAGACACCAAAACATCAAAACATTGACCTAGAAATTGAATTTTGAACTTTTCTATTGTAGACACCTCTATAAAATTACATATAGAGGATCTGAAAAGTTCCGTAGTATTCCGACTAAGCCTCACTTTATTTTGATTTTTCGACCGAAACGCGTAAAATCGCAATTTTTCCAAGTGCGCGTCCAAAAAAAGTGACCTAGAGGTTGAATTTTTTCATTATTTTTTGCACGCATGTTTAGAGCATAAAATAACTTCTCCACAAAAAAAATTGAATTTTCCAACAAGAGATAATTAAATATGAATTTTTAATGCGCCAAAAACTCAAGAAAGCAAAACATCAAATCATCGACCTTGAAATCGAATTTTGAGTTGGTTTTTCGCAAACATCTCTATAAAAAATAAATATAGAGGATATGTAAAATTCTATAGCATTCTAAATAAGCCTCGATTTATTTTGATTTTTTGACCGAAACGTGCAAAATCACAATTGATGCTCTGCCAGAAACTGCATTGAAGTGCATCTGAGCCAACTGCAGCTGGCTCGGCGGTAGTTAACTACAGCCATAAAGACGCAACGGTAGTTAACTACCGTTGGGGGCAAAAACGTATTTTCCATGTGTTTTTAAGAAGTTTTGTACGTGATAAAAGCAAATTTCTATAAAAAAATTGGGTTGTGTCGGGTTAGTCCATCGTGCTTCGGGTTGATTCGCTGTCGATATTTCCATTTTATTTTTGTCAAAAAATACTACATTTTTTAAATAAATATCAACTAATTTAAAAGTTGTTAAATAAAAAGGTATTTAAATAAGTAAACTTAATAAAAATAGATAAATTTAGCTAAAATAAAAGTTTTAAAATTCTAAAGTTTATAAATGATTAATTTGATTCAATTGAAGAAATAAATATAGAGTTTAATTCCTTAAAAAAAATATAGAGTTTAATTAATACTCAAAGTTAATGTAAAAATTATTTATTTTTTATGTTCATCCAATCATATTTTAGCAAAAAAATAATTGTCAGTAACTAATATATAAAAAAATAAAAAAAGAGAAAATACATCTTTATAATACTAAATGTTAGGTAATGTTGCCCTAACCCTAATGATTAGCCCTAACTAGACTCTAACCCGAGCGATGCACGGGTTTTGTAGAGCTTCATATATAATTATCAAATTTGCTATATTATTACTTTTATAATTATATTCAATATTATGTTATCAAACTACCTTAAAAAACAGCAAAAACAAAAGATGGACAACAATAAAAATGACAAATCAAAATAAAAAATATATATAAAAGCTTGCACCAAGAAATTGGTCTTAAATGTAAAAGCTGGAACTGTTATGTGGTAATCGAAAGAAAAATAATAATAATAATAAAAAGGATATGTTAATAACTTATATATAATGATGAATAGAGACTCCCCCTTACCTTTGGTTTGCAGAATTTGATATTCCTACGGTAAAATCTCTCTCCAGGTTCTTCTCACTTGTCTCCTTGCTTCTTCTCTCCACAACCCTAGTTTTCCTTTGATCTCTAATCTTTTCTTGTTTGTTGTAACCCTAATTCTCTAATGTTCTCCTCTATTTATAACCTTTTAACTGAGCTAGGTTTCTCTCATAACTATTTAACGGGTTTACTCTTCAATTTTAAAATATATTATTAAGTACAAAAATATATTAGATTTAGTACAAAAATATCTCAAATTGAGTACCAAAATATATCATATTCAATATAAAAATAGTATATTAGATTTAATTCAAAAATATCTCAAATTGAGTACCAAAATATATTATATTCAAAATATATCATATTAGATTTTTTTTCATAAATTTCTTTCAAAAGAAAAGTTAGGGTTAGTCATTAGGGTTGTCAAGACTACCCTAATTCTCTAATGCTCTCCTCTATTTATAACCTTTTAACTGAGCTAGGTTTCTCTCATAACTATTTAACGGGTTTACTCTTCAATTTTAAAATATATTATTAAGTACAAAAATATATTAGATTTAGTACAAAAATATCTCAAATTGAGTACCAAAATATATCATATTCAATATAAAAATAGTATATTAGATTTAATTCAAAAATATCTCAAATTGAGTACCAAAATATATCATATTCAATATAAAAATAGTATATTAGATTTAATTCAAAAATATCTCAAATTGAGTACCAAAATATATCATATTCAGTATAAAAATATATTATTGAGTATTAAAATATATTTCATATCACAAACCAAAATATATTAGATTGTGCATAAAAATATTTTAGCAAAACTTGGGGACTAAGAAATCACTTTCTAACATATTCAATATAAAAATAGTATATTAGATTTAATTCAAAAATATCTCAAATTGAGTACCAAAATATATCATATTCAGTATAAAAATATATTATTGAGTATTAAAATATATTTCATATCACAAACCAAAATATATTAGATTGTGCATAAAAATATTTTAGATTTAATTAAAACACTACTTAATTCCTTCATTCAAACCCCCCTTTTTATAATTGCCGTAGATATATATAAAATAAAAGCAATTATAAGTCACAAAAACCATTAGTGATCCAGTGGTTACAGCTGTGACCTATTAGAAGTTGGTCTGTGGTTCAACTCTCAGCAAGGATTTTTTTTCATAAATTTCTTTCAAAAGAAAAGTTAGGGAGAAATGTGTCATTGCGATTGTTTCAACGTTGTATATTCATCACAGATCTCGGGTCCTATTTCTTTCAATCTCACAATCTCTAAATCATTTCTCACTCACTTTCATCTCTCTCATCATCATTCAATTGAACCTAATAACCATAAGCCCGTCTTTTTTGACGGACCTAATTAATTTTTATGAAAAAAAGGTCTACAAGGAATTGAATCAGGTAGCACATGAAAATGTCATTTTATTATTTCTTTCAATCTCACAATCCCTAAATCATTTCTCACTCACTTTCATCTCTCTCACCATCATGCGATTGAACCTAATAACTATAACCCACCTTTTTTGACAGACCTAATTAATTTTTATGAAAAAAAAGTCTGCAAGGAATTGAATCAGGTAACACATGAAAATGTCATTTTTTTAAAGCCACTAACGTCATTACAATTCCTTTTTTGATAGCAGTTCCTTTTCATTATTAACAGTTCCTTTTCATTATTATTTTTTCTTTCAATTACCACATAAAAGTTTCTTTTTATTATTATTTTTTTCTTTCGGTTACCACATAGTAGTTCCTTTTCATTATTTTTTTCTTTCGATTACCACATATCAGTTTCTTTTCCTTTTCATTTTTATAGATTTAACAACTTTTGCGGTTAGGGCTAATTTCTTGGTGCAAGCTTTTGTATATATTTTTTCTTTTGATTTGTCATTTTTATTGCAGTCCATCTTTTGTTTTTGTTGTTTTTGAGGTAGTTTGATAACATAATACTGAATGTAACTATAAAAGTAATAATATAGTCAATTTGATAGTTATATATGAAGCTCTACGAAACTCGTGCATCGCACGGGTTAGAGTCTAGTTTAAAAAAAAACATGGGTCGGGTTGACCCATGGCCCGTATAAATCAGGTTGGGCTCTAGACTACGTGGTTCACATACAAATGGACTGGACCGGGTTGACCCATTTACGTAATCGGGCCTCCCGGTCTGAACCTGACTGGTCCGACCCAACCCATTCAACACCTCTAGTCGTGGTCCATGGTTGTTGGTTGTCTTCAGTGGTGACTGACTATGAAACTTCGACGTCCCCATAACGATGTGCGAGAAAATGTTATATTGGTTAAACACTTGTACAAAATAAATTAAAGTGTTCAAAAGAAGTTTAAACTGATTTTTTAAATTAAGTTTGGTTAATCGAATTGTTTTAAATTTATGGTTCAGTTTATTAACCATTCGATATGATGTGTATATTTTTTTTTGTCAAGTTACGTAATGACTAGAAATTCACCTCTTAAAGGTGAATAAGCGGAATGTCCGAAGTTCAAACCTTGAACCCTGCATATGACATTCGGCAAGACCTACATTACCCCTTGATGAATTAAGGTAATATACCCCTAATGATAAGTAGGATTATATTATGTAACGAAGGAGATGAAGATACATGTTAAATGAAAGAGATGAATATCACACGTTGAATAAAAGAGGTGAAGAAGTTAGATGTTCTTGAGATAAAAATGGTAACTGATTATAAGAATAAAGATGAAAAAAATGAATTTTTCTTTAATAGGGGTAAATTACTTTCAATTCATGAAAGAATAATGTACAAAAAAAAAACTAAACCTAAATGCCATGATTTTTTTCTACAATATCCCTTAGTATATTTTTCCCTAAGTTTTTTTTGCCAAGTAGCTTAGTGGCTAGAAATTATCCTTTAGAAGAATAAGTTGAAGGTGAGAAAAACACAAGAAGGGGGGGGGTTGAATTGTGTTGGCTTTTTCTTTTCTTTCTCAAAAACTTAGGTTAGTTCAAAATCAGATGTTGATTAGATTCCGAAACTATTTTCAGAGTTGTTTGCAGCGGGTATAAAGTAAATGAGAGAGAGACACAAGCAGTTTATCCTGGTTCCTTCCACAACCCGGAAGTAGTCCAGTCCCCTTGTCACTTACAAGAGATTTTCACTATAATCACAAAGATTACAATTTGCTCAAGCACAAAGCAAGAGACTTCCTATGCTCAAACACAAAGTAAGAGACTTCCAATTGCTCAAACACTAAGTAAGAGACTTCCTATGCTCAAACAAAAAAGTAAGAGACTTTCTTGCTTAGAGACACAGTCTAAGACTCTGAATCAAACAGATTTTACAAGAGAATAAGTTTGAGTTGAACACTTGATATACTATCAGTGGTGTTCACAAAATACAACACAGATTTAAGACTCTATACTTAAGAAATTCTAAGATAAGAAGTTTGTAAGAATTTCTAAGTTATTTTGATGCCATTCAGATTTGGTAGAACTGAGTTTCAGAAAACAGAGCAATGCGTTTTCAGTCTTATGAGTCTTTACCTTCTTCTTCAATCCTTCAATCCTTTATAGAGAATTAAAGAGTTGTTGAGAAGAGCCAAATATCATCAAAGAGCCGTTGTAATAGAAGCTATGTCCAGCATTTAATTCCTTCCTGACATTGTGTCCGTAACACAGAAAACAGAGGAATGGAATTTGAATTGTTTCCTTAAAACAGGGAGAATGTTTTGGCCAAGGAGACAACTGTTGCAAGGAGCTGTTCTGACCGTACAGTACTTTACTGTAGACAGTTGCAATTGTTGACTTCTGCGTTTCAGACTTCAGAAGCTTCTCTTCAGAACTGGCTTCAGACACTGTTCATCAGAAGCTGTCTTCAGACGCAGTTCTTCAGAAGCTGGCTTCAGACGCATTGTTGATCAGACGCAGTCTTCAGAGGCTGGTCTTCAGACGCACTATTCATCAGACGCACTTCTTCAGAAGCAAGCCTTCAGACGCTGCCTTCAGAAGCTCTTCTTCAGACGCTGATTTTCTTCAGCCTTGCAACACAAGCTTCTATATTTTTCTTCTTGCTCTTAACTTGTTCTTTCATAACCATTGTTAGATACCAATCTTTAAGTATATGGTTCTGCACACTAGAATCAAGTATTAGCATATCCAATTTTCTTTTTAACACTTTCTTATCGTCAAAACTCAAAAGAGAGTTGTTCATACATTTTGTTCCAACAATCTCCCCCTTTTTGATGATGACAAACATAAGTATTAATAGAAAATTGTTGTTAATTTAATTAACAAGTTGACTTCAGGGTCTGAGGTTTGTAAGCTCCCCATGAGTCTTATCCAGGTTAATTAAATTCAGTTTAAATCAAACAGATGAAAAATCAAAGTGTAAATACATTCAGAATTTTAAATAACAAACTAACTTCATGGTCTGAGGTTTGTAAGCTCCCCCTGAGTCTGATAATTCACAAGGTGAGGTTTGTAAGCTCCCCTTGAGTTTTATCCAAGTTATTTAAATTCAGTTTAATTCACAGAATTGAAAATTCAGTTTATCTCACAGAATTTAATTCAGAGGCTAAGAGATGAGAAAATGTTCTCCTAAGTTAATTACATATCAGAAATTATCTTATGTTCTGAGCTCAGAGCTTGAAATACTTGTTACTTTTACTCCCCCTTTTGTCATCAACAAAAAGAAAATTCAATAATTTTAAGACACAAGAGAGTTAAAACGTGAGATAAAAATGTTCAGAGCATTTTGTTCAGTACTACTGAACTCTTTCAGAGCATATGGTTCAGTGTTGCTGAACTCTTTCAGACAAAATTGTTCAGTGTTTTTAAATAGGTCTGAAAGCTGAACATATAAGATGAAAGTGTGACTGTGTTGAGTGTTTTTGTTTAAAAATGTTTTAGAAACTGAAAACAGAAAAACATTACACAACTTGCACATTAATGACTTTAGGAGGGGCAAAGTACAACTTTCAAAGCTTAATTCATCGCTGCCCAGCAGTTATAACTTATCAGATTCTGACCATGTGTTAGACAACTGTTCAGATTCACTCTTATTAGTGGGCCACGTGTAAGGTGTCCACTTATAATGAGTTTTATCAGAAGTTTAAAAATTCAGATTCTGAAACTCAGACTCTGATGTTTTCAGAAGCTGAACTTTCTTCAGACTCTCAAAGTGAGTGTCTGTTAAGTCCTAGCTTCTGATGAACTTCAGATTCTCAGTTTCTTATTTAGAGTCAAGCAATTTTTCCAGAGATAAAATGCATGTTAGATTCTTTTTAATAAAATTAAATCTATCTTCTGTGAGGGGTTTTGTAAATATATCAGCCCATTGATGATCAGTATCAATGAATTGAATATCCAAAACACCCTTCTGAACATAATCTTTAATAAAATGATGCTTAATTTCAATATGCTTGGCTTTTGAATGAAGAATTGGATTTTTAGACAAACAGATTGCAGCAGTATTATCACAAAAGATAGGAATGTTGTTTTCATAAATCTGATAGTCTTCTAACTGATGTTTCATCCAGAGCAGTTGTGTGCAACAACTTGCAGCTGAGATGTATTCTGCTTTTGCTGTTGACAATGCAATAGTTGATTGTCTTTTGCTGGCCCAGGATATCAGATTCTCACCAAGGAATTGACAATTTCCACTGGTGGATTTTCTTTCAATCCTGTCCGCAGCATAATCAGCATCACAAAATCAAACCAGCTTATAATCTAGGGATTTCTTATACAGAAGTCCAAGATTAGTTGTTCCCTTCAGATACCTGAAGATTCTCTTGACAACAGTCATATGAGATTCTCTAGGATCTGATTGGAATCTTGCACACAAGCATACACTAAACAAAATATCTGGTCTAGAAGCTGTTAAGTATAACAGAGAACCAATCATACCTCTGTAGAGCTTCTGATCTACCTTTGAGCCAGTGTCTTCTTTGCTTAAATTGCAGGTTGGATGCATTGGTGTTGTCATCAATTTACAATCTTCAAGCTGGAACTTCTTCAAAAGCTCCTTTGTATATTTAGATTGATGAACATACACTCCATCTTTGCATTGGTTGATTTGAATTCCAAGAAAGAATTTCAATTCTCCCATCATGCTCATTTCAAATTCATCCTGCATTAACTTAGAAAATTCTTTGCAAAGAATGGCATTAGTAGAACCAAATATAATATCATTAACATAGATTTGCACAATTAAGATGTCTTTCTTAAGTGTCTTTCTGAAAAGTGTATTGTCAACTTGTCCTCTTACAAAATCATTTTTAAGTAAGAAATACTTAGTCTCTCATACCAAGCTCTGGGAGCTTGTTTCAGACCATATAGTGATTTCTTAAGTTTAAAAACAAAATATGGATATTTAAAATCTTCAAAACCAGGAGGTTGTTTGACATATACTTCTTCAGAAATAACTCCATTTAAAAAAGCACTCTTAACATCCATTTGATATAAGATGATATTTTGATTTACTGCATAGGAAAAAAAAGTAACCTGATTGCTTCCAGTCTTGCAACTGGAGCAAATGTTTCAGTGTAGTCTATTCCTTTCTGCTGACTGTAGCCTTGAGCAACCAGTCTAGCTTTGTTTCTGACTACTTCTCCTTGTTCATTTAGCTTGTTTCTGAACACCCATTTTGTTCCAATAATGTTCTTGTGACTTGGTTTTGCAACTAAATCCCAAACATCATTTCTTTGAAACTGATTGAGTTCTTCTTGCATAGCTACAATCCATCCATCATCTGCAAGTGCTTCATCAGTTGTTGTAGGTTCAATCATTGACAGTAGTCCAATTAAAGAATCATTCTGACAGAATGTTAATCTGGTCTTTCTTGGACTGTCCTTGTTTCCAATGATTAACTCTTCAGAATGTGAAGACTTGTACTTGAATGAGGTTCTGGGTGGATTTGCTTCTGAAGAATCATCAAGAGCTTGTTCAGAACCATTTTGATCTTGATTGACTTCAGGAGGAGTGTCAGCTTCTGAGAGTTTTTCAGCTTCAGCAGGATTTCCAGCTTCTGGACTTTCTTCAGACTCAGAACTCTGTTCAGGTTCTGAAGGGTCCACTGAGAGCTGTATATCTGCAAAACTCTCAACTAGCTCTGATATTTTATTATCAGGCTTCTTGTTATCAAACCTAATGTGTATTGATTCTTCAATAACATGTTTTCAGAATTGTACACTCTGTATGCTTTAGATCTCTCAGAGTATCCTAAAAAGATACCCTTGTGAGCCCTAGCATCAAATTTCTATAGGTAGACTTTATTGTTTATGTCGCGGTGATTTTCGGAGATCAAGCTATTGATTAGCGTTGACTCACTAATTTTATTTCACGACTGAACTTTTAATTTTTTAAATGAAAAGTGGAAAAAAGTTCTAAATTACCACATTTTTAAAGATTAGGGTTCGGGGGTTAGTTACGTTTAGGGAAGGTGTTAGCACCCTAAACGTTCGTAGTATTCTACGAGAACCTCTTGATTTTATTTATTTATCTTGGCTATAACTTGCTTATTATTTTTTTTAGAAAGAAAAGAAAGAATTAGAATAGTGAGAAAAAATAAAAATGTTTTTTGTATTTTTTATGATTTGGAAGGACAAAGTCCTTTGCCTACGTACCCGTGAGGGATCAAAACCTCGTAGTTCGGGGTAAAAATGTCGTTTGATTTGTTTAAGTGTTTTTTAGTTTTTTGAAAAAAAGGTTTTAAAGATAAAATAAAGGTCAAGTGGCAAAATGTAATTGGTTTGTGTTTTTTTATTTTTGAAAATGATTAAAGTGTAATTAAAGTAGATTAATGATTATTTAAAGAAAATAAAAGAGAAAAAAAAAACGGACACTTGATTGAAAATCAAGGTTTATTAAGAAAAGATTTTTTTGTGATTTTTGAATATTTGCATGTTTTTGTTGTTTTTGATAATGACTAACTAAGACTAAAACGTAACGAAAAGTTAAAAACGAGGAATTTCCGTGGTGACGTTGGATCACCACGAAACCCTTTTTGAAATTAAACTAACCTAATATTTTTGTATTTTTTTCTTTTGTAAAGCGAAATAAAATAAAAAAATAAAAGACATAAAACAAAATAAATAGAGTGTGAGTGTCAGTGCATATTCTCATTTATATTTACATGGTACCTAAATACATTCTAAAAGATGGCAAAATAATAAATAAAAAATAAAAATTGCAAATGCACTAAAAGTAAGTAAATATGCTAAAAAATAAAAATGAAAAAATGCATGAGATAAAAGGAAAATAATAAAAATAAAAATGCATGATGTGTTAAAAATTAAAGGCATTAAAATAAAATGCATGAGAATAAAAGGAAAATAATAAAAATAAAAATGCATGATGTGTTAAAAATTAAAGGCATTAAAATAAAATGCATGAGAATAAAAGGACTAAAATAAAAATGCAAGAAAAGAAAAAAAAAAGAGAAAATAAAAGATGAAAAATAAAGGGGAAAGGGGGTGCAAGAAGCAGGAAATGGGGTGCACTTAGCAGGCAGAATAAAAAAAACGGGAAGAGGGGACTGGGGCGTGTAAACCCAATGGGCTAAAGGAGGGGAAAATAAACCAGACCGGTTTGGTTCAAAAGAACCAAACCGGTTCAGGGCCCATAAATACCCAAAGGGCCGGTTTTTTTCATTTTGTATCAGTTCTTTCTTTCTCTTCTTCTTTAGCGCTCTCTCTTCCTCTCCACTTCTATGAACCTTAGACCATTGCTACTTTGTGCTTTCATTTTCTGGTTGGTGGATTCGGTTTTGGCTATGGAATTCGGGTCTGGTTTTGATTTATTGTGGCTTGGCCGGATTTCGGTGATTGAGTGGGAGAGGACCGAATTGATTCTGTGTGGAGGTATGGTGAAGTAGTGGTGGCCGTGTGTTGTTATGCTGTTGGGAAAGGGGAAAGGCCGTGTGTGTTGGTTTGGCCGTGAGTGGTTATGGGTGAGGGAGGTATAGTCGTGGCTTATAATGGGTTTGGCTGGGTTGTATTGTGTTGTGGGTTGCTGGTTCGCTGATTGTGTTTAGAGGAGGGGAGGGAGGAGTGTTATGTTGTGGTAAGTGGTGGAGGCTGTGCCGTGCGGTTTGGGTGTGTGTGTGTGGCTAGGGAGATGGCTGGGGCGGTTGTGGTGGTTTTGCGGCTAGGAGGTGTGTACGTGGTTGTTGGGATTGGGACTGGGATATGCGGCCGTGGCTGTTTGGAAGAGGAGGGCGTGAGTCTTGGTGTGGTGTTTGGAGAGGTTTTGGTTATTGTGTGGCTGTATGTTGGAATGGATTGTGTTTCTGATGGAATTGGTTGTACTGATTGTGGTTTTTTTTTCCGTTTCTTCCTTCTGAATTCGGCCCCCTTTTTATGATACAAATGGTGGTCAATGCCAATTAAGGCCAATGATGGACAATAATGCTAATTAATCGGCAAAATATTAAAAAGGCAACCATTAAAATTGCCTTTAAAACACATTAAAATCGAAAGTCTGACCTTTAAAAAACAATAGAAGGAAAAAAACGAAAAAAAATAAAATAATAAAAAAGATAATAATAAAAAAGGAAAATAATAAAGCTAAAAATAAAAAGAAATAAAAAAGTAAAAATGACAAATAAAAATAATAAAAAACGTCGCCTTCGGAACAAAAAAATGAGGTATTTTAAAATACCTCCCTGTCGAAATTTCGTCTGAAACGACGAAAAAATTTTGAACCAAGAGACGAGTAAAAAAGAAATTTTAGGTCAAAAATTGGGGTATGACAGTTTAGTATGTAACATGTACATCCAAACTGATGAAAATAAGAAATGCTTGGCTTTCTTCCTTTAAATAATTCATATGCTGTTTTATTCAGAATTGGTCTCATATAGATTCTGTTCTGAATATAACATGTTGTGTTAACAGCTTCTACCCAGAAGTACTTTGCAATTTTAGATTCATGAATCATGGTTCTGGCCATTTCTTGCAAAGATCTGTTCTTTCTCTCTACAACTCCATTTTGTTGTGGAGTCCTAGGAGAAGAGAACTCATGGAGAATTCCATGTTCTTCACAAAAAGTTCCAAATGGTTCATTTTCAAATTCACCACCATGATCAATTCTGACTTTTAAAATTTTCAAATAATTTTCTGTTTGTACTTGCTTGCAGAATTTGTTGAACATATCATATGTTTCATTTTTGGTTCTAAGGAATTTAACCCAAGTCCACCTACTGTAATCATCAACAATTACTAACCCATACTTCTTCCCATTGATTTATGTTGTTCCAACAGGACCAAACAGATCAAATGTGAAGTAGTTCTAAGGGTCTGGAGGTAGAAACAATATTTTTTGGATTTAAAATAAGTTTTAGCAATTTTTCCTATCTGGCATGCTCCACAAAGAGCATCTGAGTGATAGTCAATGTTTGGTAGGCCTCTGACCAGTTGTAACTTGCTAAGCTTAGAGATGAGTCTCCAGTTAGCATGTCCCAACCTTTTGTGCCATACCCATTTCTCATCACTCACTGACAGAAGGCAAACTACCTTCTGATCAACCAGTTCTGAAAGATTAATTTTATAAACATTGTTCTTCCTCTTTCCTTTGAACACAACAAATTTATCTTTGTTGTTGATTACAATGCAAGTGTTCTTATTAAACAGGACATCATAACCACTGTCACATAATTGACTTATGCTAAGTAGGTTATGTCTTAGTCCATCTACCAACTAGACATTATCAATGGAAAGGGAAGAATTACCTATCTTACCAATACCAATGATCTTGCCTTTCCGATTTCCTCCAAAACCCACAGTTCCTCCCTCTTTCATGGTCAGGGTTAGGAACATAGACCTTTCTCCTATCATGTGACGCGAGCAGCCACTGTCCAGGTACCAAGACTTTTCCTTTTCTTTGGATGTTAAACATATCTCATCTTCTTCTTCAGAGTCTGAATCTGACTCTGCATCAGAAGATACAGTTGCCACTAGAGCTAGGTTTGCTTCTTCTCAATCTTCCTTCTTAGACTCAGATTCATTTTCAAGATCATCCCATGTTGCCATAAGATTTTTCTTGATCTTGTTTTTGAAGTTGCTTGATTTAGAGCTGGTCTTCTTGGATTTCTCCTTTGACTTGTCCTTCTGTAGTTCAGGACATTCAGCTATGTAATGACCAGTCTTCTTGCAGTTGTAGCAACCCTCCTGATCTTCCCTCTTGGAACCAGATCCTTTGAAGTTACTGCTCCTGTTAGAGAACTTCTTTCGTCTATTCATTAAGTACCGAAATCTTTTAGAAATCATTGCAAGTTCCTCAGCATTTGAATCTTGTTCAGAATTTCCCTCAGGAAATTCTTCATCAGATTCTACAACTTTTAGAGCTTTTGATGATTTTCTTTTGGATTTCAGTGCTTTAGACTTAGACTTTCTAACAGAATCATCTTCATTGAGTCCCAGTTCATGCACTTTGAAAGAGCTTATAAGATCTTCAATACTTAGAGTATTTAGATCTTTAGCTTCCTCAATAGCAGTCACTTTAGGTCTCCATTTAGATGGCAGACTTCTGAGGATCTTGTTCACATGATCAGCAGTAGTATAGCTTTTCTTCAGAATCTGAAGTCCAGAAACCAGAGTCTGAAATCTTGAGAACATAGTCTCAATATTTTCATCCTCCTTCATTCTGAACAGCTCATACTGCTGAACCAGAATATTTGCTTTTGCTTCTATAACCTTCTTGTTTCCTTCATAGTTAGAGCAGAGAGAGGTGAAGATGGCTTTAACTATTGATTTATCACTTAGCTTTTGATACTCAGTGTGAGTTAGAGAATCCACAATGATACCTCTAACATTGTGATGCTTTCTGTAGATCTTTCTTTCAGCATCAGAAAGACCTCTTCTGTTAATAGCCACTCATTCTTCATCAACTGGTATAGTTATACCATCTTCAATGATGTCCCATAGACTATCATCTATGTCAATGATATGACTATACATTTTGCTTTTCCACCATGAAAATTTCTCTGGATCACCAGTAAACATAGGAGGTTTATGGTGTGAACGAGATTGCTTTTCATCTGTACCATAGTCATGTGATACAGAAGCATGACTTCTAGGAGAGGGTGGAGGGGAACTGTTGGATGACATGTTTTTCTCAGGATCTTTAGTGACTCATTGTTAGGTGATTGAATATCAGAACCGGAGCTCTGATACCAACTGAAGGTGAGAAAAACACAAGAAGGGGGGTTGAATTGTGTTGCCTTTTTCTTTTCTTTCTCAAAAACTTAGGTTAGTTCAGAATCAAATGTTGATCAGATTCTAAAACTATTTTCAGAGTGTTTGCATCGGGTATAAAGTAAATGAGAGAGAGAGAGACACACAAGCAGTTTATCATGGTTCCTTCCACAACCCGGAAGTAGTCCAGTCCCCCTGTCACTTACAAGAGATTTTCACTATAATCACAAAGATTACAATTTGCTCAAGCACAAAGCAAGAGACTTCCTATACTCAAACACAAAGTAAGAGACTTCCAATTGCTCAAACACTAAGTAAGAGACTTCCTATGCTCAAACACAAAGTAAGAGACTTTCTTGCTTAGACACACAGTCTAAGACTCTAAATCAAACAGATTTTACAAGAGAATAAGTTTGAGTTGAACACTTGATATATTATCAGTGGTGTTCACAAAATACAACACAGATTTAAGACTCTATACTTAAGAAATTCTAAGATAAGAAGTTTGTAAGAATTTCTAAGTTATTTTGATGACATTTAGATTTGGCAGAACTGAGTTTTAGAAAACAGAGCAATGGGTTTTCAGTCTTATGAGTCTTTACCTTCTTCTTCAATCCTTCAATCCTTTATAGAGAATTAAAGAGCTGTTGAGAAGAGCCAAATATCATCAAAGAGCCGTTGCAATAGAAGCTATGTCCAGCATTTAATTCCTTCCTGACATTGTGTGTGTAACACAGAAAACAGAGGAATGGAATTTGAATTGTTTCCTTGAAACAGGGAGAATGTTTTGGCCAAGGAGACAACTGTTGCAAGGAGCTGTTATGACCGTACAGTACTTTACTGTAGACAGTTGCAATTGTTGACTGCTGCGTTTCAGACTTAAGAAGCTTCTCTTCAGAACTGGCTTCAGACACTGTTCGTCAGAAGCTGTCTTCAGACACAGTTCTTCAGAAGCTGGCTTCAGACACACTATTTATCAGACGCAGTCTTCAGAAGCTGGTCTTCAGACGCACTGTTCATCAAACGCACTTCTTCAGAAGCAAGCATTTAGACGCTGCCTTCAGAAGCTCTTCTTCAGACGCTGCCTTCAGAAGCTCTTCTTCAGACGCTGATTTTCTTCAGCCTTGCAACACAAGCTTCTATATTTTCCTTCTTGCTCTTAACTTGTTCTTTCATAACCATTATTAGATACCAATCTTTAAGTATATGGTTCTGCACACTAGAATCAAGTATTAGCATATCCAATTTTCTTTTTAACACTTTGTTATCATCAAAACTTAAAAGAGAGTTGTTCATACATTTTGTTCCAACATAAGTGGGGTGTCCGGGATTCAAACCTCGACCCCTACATATATTTTGCAATGTTTCTATCCTACCACCTGAGCTAAGCTCACGAAACTTTCCCTAAGTTTATTTAGTCTTAAGGATGCCATGTTACATGGGAAAGGGGAGTAGTTTCCCATCTTGGAAAAGTTTTTTTTTACCATGAGATTGAAGAGGAGTACTGATCTTATCATGGTCTATCTATATTATATTTTTTTCTTTCTCTTTCTCTTTCATACTATGTTGAACCCCATGATTACCGACTTTTTTTCCAGATCTATAATTCATGTTGCAGAACTATCAGAGGAGAGCATTAATCATGTTATCTTAAATTATTTGACTACTCTTCTTCAATTATAAATAAATGAACTAGAAAGTGTTATGGTGTTGAACATTCCAAAAACTCAAACATGGCCAATTGAACTCTAAGAAATGTATACAAGTGTGCTTCGAAGAGTGAAGAACACACTAGTTTTGCAAACAAGATATTTCAATCAATAATTCAATATAGGCGCAGATCTAATAATACTAGTTCAACTTTTAGCATAAGTTCATCTAGCATCACATCAATGGTTTCTAAAATGAGTAGCTTTCAATGTGTCTGCAATTAGATCAATTGTAAAGGCTTTGTGCTCCTTCATCACCCGATTGCATCTCCTCTTCAACGATCAGGAACCTCCTTAAATTTTGTTCCTTCATAACAAGATTTTGATTTTTCTTTCAAAAATCCGGTGAGCTGAATTCCTTGAAGGTTGCTGGTGGTGGTGAGTGAAGAGATGACGAGGCCGTTCAAGGGAGGACGAGGATGATGAGTGGAGTCGACGACGAAAAGATTGGGGATGGACGAAGGAAGAAGCAGATCTGGGACGGTGGTGGAGAGAAAGGAGAGTGGGGATGGAGGAGTGTGTGAAAAATATCTAGTGTTAAGAGTCCATGATAATACCATGTTTTTCATTTGATCTAATAGTCAAAATCAACTTCTCTATGGTGGGAAACTACTTCCCTTTCCCAAGCTAAACGCCACCAGTCTTAAGATATGTAATAATTTTACCCCTACTTTGTTTTTACTTTTGAGTGGAACTTGGAAACACATTTTTTTCATTCAACGATTTTGTTTTTTTTTTTTTATGGAATCAACGCTTTTGTTTTTCCTTCCACTTTTCAATTTTCTTATTATTTTTCTTTTCGTGTGGTCTTTTTCCATCCCCATTTGCTGAATTTCTTAACACATTAATCCAATTTTTCCCGCTAACATGTGTATGTTTAGTTTCACTTATAAATTGATCAGAATTGATTTTAGAGATGTAAAATTGATTGTGAGAGTTTGATTGTTGTCGAGTATAATTGATTATGTTTTTAGAAGAATTAACTTTGCTTTTAGAACTGATTTTACAAGTTAGGATTTATAACTTTTGATTTTAATATATTTTTTTTAAAAAACTTCTGATTTTAATATTGATTTTTACTCGTAAATTTACAGCTCAATTCAATTACAGATTATCTTTAGTCAGAATTAATTTTATCCAAATCAATTATGCGTTATCAATTCTATTAAAATCGATTATTTCTATTGCACGACCAAACACACGTTTAGACTACTCCCTCCGGTCCTTATTATAAGAAGAAAAACAAAAAAAACACCAAAACCAATACAATCATTAATTAATATAACATTTTTAATATTTTTACAACTATACCCTCATAAAAAACTGTGAAGCATTAAATACATTCACAAATATTAAAAAGACAAACATTAAATTAGGGGTAAAAAAGTTTTTTAAACAATAACTCCACCTTACAAGTTATGACATTTTCTTAAAAATAGGACCAATTTTTTTTTTGAAAATTTTCTTATATATAAAACCGAAGGGAGTATATTTGAATATGAGTTTTTCTAACCTATGCAACATTGCATAGGATAAAACAACTAAAAATGAAAACTTTTTATTGAAAACAACAATTATTTATTAAAAAGATATATAATTAATATTAGATGCACAAATTCCAATGCAAATTTACCCTTTTAAACTTCTTATCCTATGCAATGTTGCATAGGTTAGAAAAACCCTTTGAATATTAATGATGAATAATTCCATGGGAGCATTGATTGTTTGGTAGATCAATTGGTAGAGAGGAGGTGGATCCAATAGGGACAGCAACACTTTCGAGAATTGGTCGGCACTAGTAGGGCCCACAAGAGCATCATAGCCGTCTATGGTGATGTGGCAACAGATGGAAAGCACCTCCAAAAGGAATGGACGGCTGAGAATTTCCGTGGATCCCTTACTCAGTCCAAATATTCGGTTTGCTCGGAAGAAAAATGTCACAAGTGTTTTCTATCCGCTGTTTGGTTTCATAAAATGAAAACTCTTCCCTAAAAAAAAATGAAAACTCTTTTTTTTTGAAGGGAAAATAAAAACACTTTTGAATAGTCACAACTATTTGGACCTAATGAATACATTCACATATTTTAAAAAGGTAGAAAAAAATAATTATATATATTTAAATAATCAATATATTTTGATGTGTGCCTTAGTATTGCGTTTAAATTATTATGATCAAACAAATATTTTCCCAAAAATAGACATTTTTCTAGTAAGAGTGTCCATGAAAATTGTGATGATCTATTCAACTAGATGACGCAAACCAATATAAATTATTTTTTTATCTGAATATGTCCAAATTCATATACAACATGAATCAATTCATTCAAATATGTAGTAGTCCTTTTCGAATATTGAGTTTACGATTCCAATTTTATAAATCCATGAACTCAAAAGTATTTTTTAAATTTTTTGTTGATATAGTTTAATAGTTTTATTTGTTGATTTAAAATTGTTTCAATTCAGTTTAAGTGTAGAAAATTTAAATTGTTGAATTTAGTTTAATTGTTAAAATTTTCATGGAAAACAATATCATTTAATTACCCCCTAAAAAAATTCATTTAATTATATTTTTAAAGTGGTGGAGTTAAAAATCCAGAGTTCAAATTCTGATATTAAAAAAATAATTTTAGATATATTTTTTAAAAATTATTTCTAATGGACTCAATCATTCAACCCACACCAACAAACTTATCATCATATTTAAGTTTGTTCGGATTAACTTAAAAATACGAGTTTTTAATCAAACTCAAATTAATAAAATTTGATTGGATCAAATTATATATTAATATAACAGGTAACTACTAACATTTTTTGTCAAAAAAAAATTATCTACTAACATTTATCAATAGAAAAAAAATATACAACCTCGTAGTTTTTTTTTGAAAGGGACAACCTCGTAGTTAAAACCTACTCCAATGGTATTTTCCACACTGATAATTGGTAGGGGTGTTCAAATTCAAACCGATCTAAAATAAAATCGCAAACCGATCTAAAAAAACTAAAAACCGCAAAAAACCAAATATTTTTTGATGTTGTTTTGTAAAAATTGCTATGATCTGATCGAATTTCGGATCATTTTTTCAAAACCAAACCAAACTGTACCGAACCGCAAAAGTAAATATTAATACTTACTTATTCTTTTATTAGTATTATATACTGCATTATTATGTTGATTGTTGGTTTTTAATCTTATATATTGCAATAATTTAATCTATATTATTATTACTTCGTATGTTTAAAAAATAATCGAGAATTTTCATACTGTAATTTTAATTTTTTAACATATTTTGCATCAAACCTATTATTTTACCGTGTTTGTATAATATTGATATTAATAAAAAAAATTATATTCTTCAACAAAAAGTAAATAAAAAAAATATTTTTCATTTTAGATATAAAAAACAGATTCAAATTAAACCGCATATATTTGGATCAGATCGGTTCGGATTTTTTTAAAATAGTTATCCAAACCAAACAACATGTGATTTTTATTTTGAATCGGATGATATTTTGCCTCAAAACCGATCCAAATCGCACCGCGAATATCCGGGTGTAATTTTCTTTCCCTTTCTTTTCGGGATAGGGGGGTTTATCCCAAAACCAAACGCAATATTCGGCATTGTCCAAATTCATTTGCATTTGAGTTTCATTTGACTCTCATTTACCTCACTCTTCATATATAAACCTTCTTCTCTCTGATACACTTTCCCGTAACACTTCCCACTCCTCGCTTCTCCACCTCTCTCCGCTGCAAATCCTAACGCTTTTTCCTTCTAACAAGGTACGTTTCAATAATTGATTCTTCGATTCGATTTTTTAATCGATTTTTTTTTCGTTTACTTGGTCTTTTTTGTTTCTGGATCGGTAAATTCTAGATCGAGATTTTTCTGAATTTAGTTGCTGTTACTGATCTAGATCTACTCTGTAGCTGTTAATTTTGAGTGTGTAGATTTGAATATTTTGCTTAATTTTGTTGTAAGCTGCTTTTTGATGCACCTGGATTTGATTTTTGATTCTTTTTCATTTGGATTTGTAAGCTGCTTAATTTTTTTTTTTCTGTTTGCTTAATTTTGTTGTAAGCTGATTGTGTTTAATTTTGTGATTTTGCGATCTGTTGATTTTGTTAATTATGCAGATGATGATCTTAATTAATACCTTCATATGCATGTTTCCGATCTGTTAATTTTGTAGAAATTATTTACATTGCATATGCATGAAAATGACGATTTTTTTACATAATTTTGTGTTTGAAGGAATTATGAAATCACGGTGCGTGCGTAGTAATTGATCTGTTTTTGCTCTTTCTGTTGTATGTATAGGTTTTGAAAGATGGCTGATGCTGAGGACATTCAACCTCTTGTTGTTGACAATGGAACTGGAATGGTCAAGGTTAGTGTATATGATCTGCAAAGTTGATTTCTTGTTGCGTGCATGATTGTTATTGTTTACATGATTTTTTTGTCTGTGCTTCTATAGCAGAATTTAAAGGATAAAGGATAGTTGTTTAATCTGTATTGTTTATCTTGTACTATGTTTGTTTGCAGGCTGGTTTTGCAGGCGATGATGCTCCTAGGGCCGTGTTCCCCAGTATCATTGGGCGACCTCGTCATACCGGTGTAATGGTTGGGATGGGTCAGAAGGATGCTTATGTGGGTGATGAAGCTCAGTCTAAGAGGGGTATCCTCACGTTGAAGTATCCTATCGAGCATGGTATAGTTAGTAACTGGGACGATATGGAAAAGATTTGGCATCACACATTTTACAATGAGCTTCGTGTTGCTCCCGAAGAACACCCTGTGCTTCTTACTGAGGCACCACTCAATCCTAAGGCCAATAGAGAAAAGATGACCCAGATTATGTTTGAGACTTTCAATGTGCCTGCAATGTATGTTGCAATCCAGGCCGTCTTATCTCTGTATGCCAGTGGACGTACCACAGGTTTGTTTTTGTGGATGATTTTAGTTTTACTATTTTGTTATCACGTGTCTTCAAGACTAGTTGACTTAGTTTATTGCTTAATAATGCTGTGAGTTAACTAAGTTTGAATCTGAATGAAATGTTGCAATCTTCAACTTTAGATGTATATGTCTTTAAACTTCGGTTAGCTGGTTAACCTGAAATTCTATATACGGATTTGATTAAAATGTTGCAATCTTCAACTTGTGCATGTCTTGAAACTTTGGTTAGCTGGTTGAAACTTGAAATTCTATACGCGGATCTGATAAAATGTTGCAATCTTCAATTTTAGATGTACATGTCTTGAAACTTTGGCTAGCTGGCTGTAACTTGAAATTCTATATGTATTGGTTTTGTTTGTGCAAGCTTAATTGAATTATATTCACCTTGCATAATAACAAATGTACAAGGATGATAATACATGGAATTTTATAGTGATTCCTTAGGACTAGCTTATAACGCTATTTCCTTCATGGTTTGGATTGTCTGTTCTATGTAGGTATTGTGCTTGATTCTGGTGATGGTGTGAGTCACACAGTGCCTATATATGAAGGGTATGCTCTTCCCCATGCAATTCTTCGGTTGGATCTTGCTGGGCGTGATTTAACAGAGTACTTGGTGAAGATTCTCACCGAGAGAGGATACTCCTTCAGTACCTCAGCTGAGAAGGAAATAGTCCGTGATGTCAAAGAGAAACTAGCATATGTGGCCCTTGATTTTGAACAAGAAATGGAGACTACCAAGAGTAGCTCTGCCGTGGAGAAGAGCTACGAGTTGCCTGATGGACAGGTCATAACAATAGGTTCCGAGAGATTCCGTTGCCCCGAAGTACTCTTCCAGCCTTCTCTAATTGGTATGGAAGCTACTGGAATTCATGAAACTACATACAACTCCATCATGAAGTGTGATGTTGATATTAGGAAGGATCTATATGGAAATATTGTACTTAGTGGAGGTTCTACTATGTTTCCTGGAATTGCTGACCGTATGAGCAAGGAAATCAGTGCACTTGCTCCAAGCAGCATGAAAATCAAGGTGGTTGCTCCTCCTGAGAGGAAGTACAGTGTCTGGATTGGTGGGTCTATCTTGGCATCACTCAGTACCTTTCAACAGGTATGGACTCACGCTTTCTCAATTGTGTTTTCCAATTTTTTTTTTCAATTGTCATAATAGAATAGACCATTTTATGGGATTCATGGGGTGATTTCTTTGTTTTCTTCTATGCAGATGTGGATCTCCAAGGGGGAATATGATGAATCTGGGCCAGCTATTGTTCACCGGAAGTGCTTCTGAGTTGAATCAAGTTCCAATGAGTTATAATCAAATTCTCAGTCTTGTGCCATATTTCAGTCAAGTTTGGTTGACTTATTATTTGATGCTTTGGGTTTTTAATAGAAATATATCTAGTTTAATGAATGGATTTGTAAGTTGAATATGCTATATGTTTCTTCTTTAGGTCCTTGGAAGCCAGACTATTTTTATGCAATTGGCGGGATGGTATTGAACTTTGTAGGTTCTGTTCTGTTTGGTTTGATTTTCTTTTATTTGTTTTTCATGCTGGTCATGAATTTAGGTGCCTCTAATTAGGAGGAGGGTGAGTTTCAGCATATCTATTTCTCCCAGACAGGGAATTTTGAGTCATTTCTGTTTATATTTATTATATGCTTAGTTGGTTTTCAGGTTTGCTGTGCAATTTCAGTTTTTTTGTATGATTAATCCTTCATCTATTTGGATGAGGTGATGGGCCTATAGGGTTTGTTTGATTTGCTTAAAAGTAAAATCAAGATTTGAACAAAATTTTAGTTGTATCATGTTATTATGAATTAACAAGTATTCTCTATGTTATTTTTTTAATTGTATTTAAAACATAAAATAGGATAGCAATATATTATAGTAGTAAATTAATACTAGTATAGGGTTTGTTTGATTTGCTTAAAAGTAAAATCAAGATTTGAACAAAATTTTAGTTGTATCATGTTATTATGAATTAATAAGTATTCTCTATGTTATTTTTTAATTGTATTTAAAACATAAAATAGGATAGCAATATATTATAGTAGTAAATTAATACTAGTATAGGGTTTGTTTGATTTGCTTAAAAGTAAAATCAAGATTTGAACAAAATTTTAGTTGTATCATGTTATTATGAATTAATAAGTATTCTCTATGTTATTTTTTAGTTGTATTTAAAACATAAAATAGGATAGCAATATATTATAGTAGTAAATTAATACTAGTAAAGGCAAAAAAAATTTGTGGCCATATATCTTCACTGTTTTGGCCTTTTAACGTTCAAAATGTTACTAGGTTTTTCATTTTTATTTTTGCTAAAAACAAACGTGTTTTTTTTTCATGAATATCACCCTCTTACTATTTAATTTTTTTAAAAGAGAGTTTTGAATTTTCTTAACTAAATCTAAAATTTATTAAGAATCTTTAGAATATTCATCATAATAACTTATTTAAAGTTATAATGTGAATCAGATATCATTGGGGGGAATTGTAGAGACTAATCACAAGCTCCGACGAACCGCGAACATGAGCAAAACTCTTTCTCTAGAGATTTAACTATTTAGCGTAAAAAGTTTATTTACAATTTAACTATTCTTTACTCAATTTATATAAAGGAGATACACACTTTTGACCAAACTTGATTTTGGTTTTGATGTCAAAACCTTGGGTTTATAATTTGTTTAACTAGGCGACTCTAAAATTTTCAAGATCACAATCGTTGTTGAAATTTCATTATTGTATGTTAGGAAAATGTGAATATATTCATTGCACTTTGAGGTTGTTATGTGAGTGAATTGTTTCACTCTGAGGTATGAATCATTTCACTTTGAGGTAAGATGTGAATTGTCACACTGAAGTGAATCATTTCACTCTTCTGTTTTATAAAAAATATGCTAAAAATAAGTAGTTGTAGAATGTGTACAGTTGTAATGATTTTGATTATAAGTAGTTGTAGTAATTTAAAGGCTTAAACGCACTTTTGTCCCTCTAACTTTGCACTAGTTGTGATTTTGGCCCCCTATTAAAAAAAATCACATTCCAGCCCCCTAAGTTTCCCTTCTGTTGCAACTTTCAATTTTGATCATTCAAAATCAACCATTCAAGACAGTAGAAGGTCAAGAAACCAGTTCCAAGACATATTCTTTGCGTTATAAATCTGAAACTTACTCAACAAAACACCCCAATTGTTTTTACTGTCTTGAATGGTTTATTTTGAATGATCAAAATTGAAAGTTGCAAGAGAAGGGAAACTTAGGGGGCTGTAATGTGTTTTTTTTAATAGGGAGCCAAAATCGCAGCTAGTGCGAAGTTAGGGCGTCAAAAGTGTGTTTAAGCCTAATTTAAATTATTTGGGGTGTTTGTTTCGTGATTTGTAAATGTATTAGAGTATTAGACTATCCATATTTCACATAGTTTTAAGTTACACTTTAGGCGTTAGCTCAATGATAAAAACTTAACTTTGTAACATAAATGTACTTCATTCGAATTCTCTCATATTGTTGGTGCAATTTGAATTCATTAAATATTTCCCTTCTCCAAATATTATTGTTATTATTATCTTTATAAAATGAGAAAAAACATAGATTTAAGTTGCCTAAAAGGATCAAAATATTACATGCGATCTAAGCTCCCGGGCAAAATTAGTTTCATAGCCGATCAATCAAAAGGATTGGAGTTCGTGGATATAATCTATGGAGCTACAAGAGTGCCAAAGATAATAATTATAATAGTTTTTATATTTTTTTATTATTAAAAAAAAGTTTTTCTATTTTTTTATTTTTTATTTTTACCAAATAAACTGTGTAATTTTGCGGATTGTAAATTTCCAAATAACTTCAAATTTTAGCTCAGTTTTAAAGTGTGGTATAATCTAGTAATATGTTATATTTTACAACTAATCTATAATATGTTGCATATTAACCTAGTGACCCTTAAAATAAAAATAAATAATTAATCTTCATTAGGCATCCTGAGAAATGTGATCAAGAAGATATCAAATTTTTACATAGATAATCTTCATTATTGCAGCTTTACAATCTATCTATGACATGCTCTCGTATTTTTTTTTGTTTTTCATACCGGTCCATTATTTGTTGAAATTCACTAGTTCTAGAAAATTTATAGAGGTCCCTTAATTTTGTGGAATTCATTTGCTTTTTAACGAATAAAAAAATGTGTATTGAGAATATTATGATATAAAATATATTTTTTGAAGGATTAGATATACAATATATTGTTAACATTTCTTTTATTTGCTTAAAATTCACGAACTTGAAATATCAGAGCCCATTTGCTTTCCATGTTCAATATTTTCATTTTCACTTGAACTAATAAAAATAAGTGCATCTAAAAAAAACTAATAAATATAAGAGAATATTTAGCGTCTTCTTTTACAATATTTGAAAACAAATGTAACATTTTAAAAAAATTTAAAAATGCCAAAATTTTGTTTTGATTATTTTTTAAAATGCATTCTTCCTAACTTGCTTTCCATCTTCTCATTAGAAAATTGCTCTTCCCACAAATAAAATTGCTCACTTCCCAAAAAAATGATGAAACTACCCCTACGTGACTTAAGTCACGCTCGATAACATCTACGTGACTTAAGTCACGCTGCCTTCAGCGTGAGTTAACTCACGCTCGGTAGATACCAGCGTGAGTTAAGTCACGATGTGTGCTTTTATAGGAACAACACTAACCAGAACACAAAAGCAGTATGTTCTTGTGTTTCAAAATCGAATTTTCTCCCTCCAAGTGCGATTTCAACCATTCTTGTGCCAATCAACATCAATTTCTGATAAGTGCCAGAAACTAGTTTTAAAGCATATTTATTTTAGGCACTTTTCTTACTTGTTTTACAAGTTATCTAGGTAAAAGCTCCAAAAGAAAGGATAAATATCATTTCATACTTTTTAGACCTAATCCCAACTATTTTTGTAGGTATATGCTATTTCCTTGGACTTAAAGGTCTAGGCGAAGTCCAGGCGAAATCAAGTCAGCAGAGTCTGAGCTTCAGAGTCTGAGCTTCGCAGAGAAAAGTAAAGAGTCGCAGAGCGAAGCAAGGCGGCTTGGACTGTTCAAGGCTGAGGTGGCAGAAACCCAGTGGTAAAGAAAGGTGACTTCACAAAGCAAAGTATGACTTCGTAGAGCGAAGTCTAAAATATCAGAATTTCTATAAATAGGTTCATAAGCAGAAACGAAGGAGAGTTGTAATAATTAGGTTATATTTTAAGATAGAAAATAGGGATAAAAGAGCTGTTCTTCCAGGAGCAAGAGGGATTGAGTGTGGATTAACTAAGAATCTTTGGGAAATAAAGACTTAGCTTTGGATCTTCATCTTTCTTTCCACTCTTGTATTGTTGTCATGACAATGACCAACTAACATTCCTTTGTTGGAATTGGAGGTACTTAATATAGCTTAGATGTAATCTTTTGATCTTTCAATTATATGATTCTAGCACCTTATGTGATATTGAGTTTATTCTTGCTTTTCATTCTTATGCTTAATTTAAATGTTATTGAAAAATACTTTTGAATCTAGGTTTAGAATAATCTTCTATCAAAATAAGAAATTCTAGACATGGAATTGGGTTTTGATAATCACATAAAGTATCGGAACGTAATGCTATCAGATCGTTTAATAGATTGGGAAATCGTCGATTAAACGATCTGATTGATCTCACGACGTCATTTAGACATGAATGGTGTTGTCGAGTGATACATGATAATTTCCCTAAAAAGCTAGTTACCATATACATGATCATTAGAATATCTTCGATGCTCGATTGACGAACTTCGATTCCAACGCTTTTACGCCCTATTACTCGTCGATTTATTTTCGCTTTAAAGTCCAATAGTTTATATGAAACAATTTATAAACCCTAACTTAAAATGATAACAATTGTTGAATGGCTTGCAATATCACACTAGTCTCTGTGGATACGAGATAAAAATACTTACTTTTGTCTGATCAACAATTTCTACCCCAAAATCAAGTAAGTGTTTATTATCCTATTGCATTGGCTTTTTTGGTTTAATTGTTAGATTTTTTGGAGAAATTTCACATATTTAGGTTTTTAGGATTTGATTTGCATGTTAGTTTTTTGGATTGTTAATGATGAATTAAGTTAAGAATTGTAGTTTAGATGTTGTTTAGAGTAAGTTTGACTCCAATGCGGTAGTTTATGGTTTAGAAATTGTTAGATTTTATGTTGATTGAATGTTGCACTCTAAGTGTTTGATAAAATGTCTCAATAAAAATTTGTTTGATTTTTGCATTGTTAATGATGAAATTAGTTAGAAATTGGATTGTTAATGTTGATTATATTGAGTTTAAGTGCAATGTGGTAGTTTAGGGTTTAGGGTTTAGTTAGAAATTGGATTGTTAATGTTGATTGTTATTGTTGATTAATGTTGATTATAGTGAGATTGAATTGTTATATTTGCATTGATTTTTGCTTTTCAAAATGTTGTGTAGATATGTTTGAGAGACCGGACAGGCTTAGAGGAGACAAAGAGAGCAAGACTAGTAGTTCACAGGCCGAAAAGGCGGCTGCGCGCCCTGCTACTCGACGAAGACAGGGTGTTAGGAGACAGAAGGATGTGGGGTCATCGTCCCAGGCGGGTGCGTCCCAAATAGTGGACCCCACTCAGTATCAACAACAGCCTCAGTACGAGCAGGTGGCTTACCAGCAGGAGGGTGAGGCCCAACATCAGACTGAGGAGGAGGCCCCACCGTAGAGTTTTTCGGTAGACATGTGGCATGTCAGCTTTGGTGCGATACACAAGTAAGTATAATTGTTTAATTTTATTTAATTACGCGTCAATTTATAGGTTTATTTTAATTTAATCTTACGATTTAATTTTTTATGTTAAAATATGTTAATTACACGCGTCAATTTAATTGACGCGCATAATTAAAATTGACGCGTGTAATTAAAGTTTTAATTACGCGTCAATTTTAATTACGTGTAAAATGTTTAATGATTATTTTAATTATTGTTTTTTTACGATTAAATAGTTATGTCTTTTTTAGTTATTGAAATGTTTTTATTTTTAACGATTTGTTGTTTGTTTAATTTTTTGTATTTCAGTTGCAGATGACGCGTAAAGTGACCGCTGTCTCACACGGGAAGAAAGTTAAGAAGATGACACTCCCGACAAACGATCAGGTCTAGTTCTGGAACCGGGTGAATGCATCCGGTTTTTTCCCTTTCTTCTCACTGGGTACGACATCATCAGCCATGCCTTCATCACCGCCTTCTTAGAGAGATGGCATAAGTAGACCAGCAACTTACATCTACCTGTTGGGGAGATAACCGTCACACTCGATGATGTGGTGTGTCTTCTACACATCCCCATCCATGGGAGGCTCCTGAGTGTTGATGAAGGGGGATACAGAAGAGGTATTGAGCTGCTGCAGAAGGGTCTGGGTTTGACGGCGGATGAGGCTGATGAAGGAACAAAGGCGCAGTGGGGTGGTTATATCAGCATAACTAACTTGAGGACGCATTACGACACACTCTTGCATATGTGCAATCATTTGGAGCATCCTCCTGCTGATGATGAAGAGGCTGAGGAGCAGACGACGGTTAGGGCACAGTGCACCAGAGCATTTTTGTTGTAATTGGTTGGCATCACTATTTTCGCCAACAGGAACAACAAAAGCGTTCAGCTGTTGTGGATTGAGCTGTTTATGGATTTGGACACATTGTGCGAGTGGTCCTGGGGCGGGATGGCACTTGCTTGACTCTATCATGAGCTTTCTCATGTTACGGACCCGACCATGACCAACATTGGCGTTTACATGACTCTACTGGAGGTAGTATTTTTTTTTCTTTTTTCTATAACATATTATAAATGAGTTACGATATTATTGTGTATGTTTATGGGTTAGTGATGCTAAAATATTTGTTTGTAGGGATGAATATTGGCGCACTTTAGGAATATGTATACGAGAAAGCTGAATACCGACTATAATGTTGCTTCACCGCTTGTAGCTAGATGGAGACCGCCCACGGGCCATGCTGATGCTGCACATTATCGTGGTCTCATTGATCTAATGGTCAATGCTGATGTGACCTGGAGCCGTACGAGGACCGACAACACATCATGCCTTTCCAGAACATTTGCTGGTACTCCAGTTCGATCGTGGCCGGCAGTTAGACTATGTGTCTTCACTTGTCAGAGCGGGTTCTCAAGCAGTACATACACGTGCAGACCATCCCCAGATCTCCTACTGATGTTCAGGCTCTTTAGGCTGCGGCAGTTGTTGTGGCCTTTTAGGACTTTCTGCTCCATGTCCTTCCACAGGCGCTTCGGGGTCCGCCGACACCAGAGGCTAAACAATGGAAGTATCAGAAGGGGTACATGAGATGATTCTAGATGGTATCTCATCCCATCATGACCGACCCTGCCGCCGCTGCTAAGGACGCGCCTCCTATCCCTCCTTACGAGGAGGTTATTGTTGAGCAACAGTATGCCAGATAGGTTCTCGACCCACTGTAGATCATTGAGAACATCAGACGCAGAGTGGACATTACCTTCACTTGTCCTGATGTGTTTCAGAATCCAACCGTCTTCGGTATTTTTCAGGGCATCCAGTCAGAGTATCATATCTTATAGGAGCAGGGGGTTCTCCGGATGAGGACTAGGAGCCATTGTCCAGCGGAGTAGGGTGTTGTGACTGATGTACTTTTGTATATTTTTAGTTTTTTTGTTATGACATGGATGTATTATATTTACACTCGCGCCTTTGCGCATTTTTATGACATTTTGGTACATTTTTTTTTACGAATTATAAATTTGATTGAATTTGCGTTTTTTAAGCTTGAATGAATGAATCATTGAATGGATGAAAAATAGATGAAAATGGAATAATGAATGCATGAATGAAGGAATGGATGATAAAAACAGGGAGAATTGGGCATTCTGTCTGTTTTGTTTGCTGACACAAACAGAGCGTGACTTAAGTCACGCTGGCGTATAACCTGCGTGACTTAACTCACGTAGGGATATAACCTGCGTGACTTAAGTCACGCTCAGTAGATGTCAGCGTGACTTAAGTCACGTTGTGGTCTTTCATAATCCAGACAGAACCTCACTTCTCCATTTCACTTCTCAAATCTCTACAAAATCTCCCAAATCATCCAACCTCAAATTTCTTCAACTTTAAATTACCCACCACTGCAACAACAAGTAAGTTTTCATAATCAAGTACCATTGTCATTTTATGTTTATATGTTACATTTTCCTCCGAAATTAGAAATTTATTAGTTTTAGGGTTTGTTTAAATTTTGATTTTTTTTTTTTGCAAGAAACGATACAATGTTTACAAGTAAATGACTTATGTTGCTTAAATGTTTAGATGTTTGCATGTTTATGTTGTAGTTTTTAGTTTTAGGGTTTATGTATAATTTGCACTCCAAGTGTTTGATGAAATGTTTGAATGAGTTTTTCATTGATTTTTTTAATTTCTTATGGTGTAGATCTGAAACAATGGCTCAAGTATACACTCAAGTATTCTTCAACGGTGGAAACCCTCATTTTGGTATTCGTATATCTGACACATAATTTAAATATGTAAATTTATCCTCCAAAAAGGGAAAAATGGAATGAATTGATCTCAAATTTTTTCAAGGTTCGTGACGATGTCACGCTAAAAGAATTGAAGGATCAACTTCATAAAATCAACCAACGACTCATTCACGGAGACACGAGGAGGGTGGAATATGTTTGGTACGAACGTCCATCGTTCGACTCAGAGGGGAATTTGACGTTCATTGGGCCGGAGTTAACGAACGACGACTAATGTGAAGACCATGTTCTCGATATTTGCTCAGCACATCATGATCCCCATCGAGATGGATGCTACATTGTTGAGGTCGCCTGAAGATATTCTCAAGAGTTTGATTTGGCCAGATGAAGATGTTTAGGTAGTATTATTATGTTGTCATTATTTTGTTGGATTTTATTTTAATTTTTGTTAGTTTGCTGAATGATGTTGGCATTGAAGTGTCTTATACTTAGCGTAAAGGTTTGCAAGTTCTCTTTGGAAACTCAAAAGAATGAAGAGAACATAACAATGTATTCTGCCGAATCAACTATATAATTTCTCACATCGAATTCCTTCGTATAAGATGAGTGTGACAAAAGGGAATGCAGTTCTAAGATGTTGTTTTCTGCTTGATCATGCTCCTCTATCAATTGAAACTTATCAGTTGGCAGGGCAGTAAAATTAAGTTCAAAAGATTATATTGGAATGCATTCCTTTTTGTTATGACATCCTATATATAGGGATTCAATGTGATAACTTATATAGTTGATTTAGTAGAATATATGTGTTGTGTTCTCTTTATTTTTTTGAGTTTTCAAAGTGATTTGCAAATTTTTACACTAAGTATAAAACACTTCAATGTCAACATTTTTGGCAAACTTTCATGAATTTAATTTTAATCTAACATCACGATGATACAACATCCTTAGGAATAATGTAATGTAATGTAACGTAACACTTCGTTTATTTGAACGGAGATGAAATTTATAACTAAATACATTTGTCGTATTCTATTAATTTTTGAATTTATTACGCGTACACAAGTATTTTTAGTTATGATTTATTTTGGATCATGAATAAATTGTTGTTATTGTATGTTTGGAGTCTTCAAAAAAATATTATTTTTGTAAAAAATTGGTGAAAATATATCTTACCTAAAACAAGCTTGACTTAAGTCACGCAGATTATACACCAGCGTGACTTAAGTCACGTTGATATACCGAGTGAGTGACTTAAGTCACGCTGAAAGTATTTTCGTCAGTCTGTATGAGAGTGAACAATTTTCGTCGGGAGAAAATCAATTTCCTTCTCATTATCGCATGTATTCCGTCCAGAAGTCTTCCATCTCCTTCATATAACCTTTTAAAATTCAAAATAATTTTTTTATGCAAAAACTGTCTTTCATGCAGCAGAATGAAAGTGAACTAATCATAGATTTTAGAGAGTTGTACGACTTTTTGTACGGTTCGAAGCCAATAACCCACACTCTTGAAAGAAAAAGAAAAGAAAAAAAATTCCCATCTTCAATATATGAGTTGGCTATGTTTTTTTTTTTGGTACAAGAGTAGGCTATGTAATAAACTCTAATCAAACCAAGTACTTATTGGTGAAATATCTATTAATCCACCTACATTAGTTAACGCTCCATATTCAAATATACTATTAAGACGATTAGATTATTATAAGGAAATTGCTAAGTCTAGAAGAATATTATATCAAAGACTCCACGAATCACATTTCATTGCATGTTTTTTGTTTCTCTCTCCTGATGACAGTCTCTTCTCTTCTGTTTATTCCGCCAAAGCAAGTATTTTAATTGGCCAATTTACATTCGGGAGCAATTCGTGATGATTTATGTCGCTTGAAATAGCACGGCTCTTATTATAATATTCACAACATGTTCACGGAAGTTTGTTAATAGGGTAAAGGAGTCGGCTCAATAATATTTTTTTTTACTAGATAAATTATAAAAGAAAGATGATAATGATGTTAACAACACACTTTCTGTCACACATATTTTAGCACATTGTTTTTTATTGATTAAAATTTATATGGATTCCATTAAAAGTACATGAGACTCACAAATTTTGATGTGATTCATATGAATTTCAATCAATGAAAAAAAAGTGAGTTTTATCGTATGTGTTAAGAGATTGTGTTTGACAAAACTCCTAAACATCCCCAGCCAATAAGAGAAGAGGAGTGGGTACCAGACTCCCTAAGAGGAGATAACAGTGGCTCCGCGCCCCCTAACTACTGAAGACCTTAAAGAGGTGGTTGAGTAAGGCATAGATCGCTGATAACATCCTTTGTTTGGTGATGCCGCCAATTCGATTCCTTCTCCTAAAAATGTTGGTGAGCCCCCGATCCCTCACTCACCTCCCCACCTCGAGGGTGGGCCTTGTCCTATTGACAAGATAGACAACTTTTTATCATGAAAAGTTCACTAAAAAACCAAAATCCATAAAATTTTGTTTAGAGAATAATCTATCGATATTTCAAAGTTTTTGAATACCATTGAACTTTTTGTAAGTTGTGCAAAATATTGATTGAATACCACTAGATATATACATCCTATTCAAAAAATATATTGTTTGTTATATTACCACAAGACTTACTAGATTTAATAAATTTTTGATAGAATATCACAATACTTTACTCTTACAAAAAAGTCCTTTAAAATCTTTTACTATTCTAATCCAATACACCTCTAAGACATTAGTATCGACAAACTTCCATGAACACATTGTGAATACTATAGTTAATGTGTTTGAATATGAATATGAACATTTTTTTTGTCAACTAATTTAATAGTTAAAATTTTACGTGAATTGAAGCGTGAATAGTCTAGGTTGATTAGTAGATATTTCACCAATAAATACTATCTTATTATTATACATTTACATTGAACATCATCCGGTCACTATTATAAGCAAAAATTAACATTTTAGATTCATTCATTAAATGATGTATGTGTTCTATAATAAAGATTATATACACCATTAACTGAATGAATCTAAATTGTAGATTTTTGCTTATAATAATGACAGGAGAGTGTAATTTATAATTCAAAGTTGGCTAAAATATTAAAAAGGTCCCTGCAAATATGCCTAATTTGACTTTTGGTCCTTGTAATTTTTTTTTTGATTTTCGTCCTTGCAAAATATTTTGTTTTTTAAAATAGTCCCTGAGCCCATTGAAGCTGGGCATAAGTGAAAAAAAAGGTCCCTGCAAATATGCCTCATTTGGCTTTTGGTCCTTGTAAAAAAAATTAATTTTGTTTTTCGTCCTTGCAAAATATTTTGTTTTTTAATTTTCAACTGCCACATAAGCTGCCAATGGGCCCAGGGACTATTTTAAAAAACAAAATATTTTGCAAGGACGAAAATCAATTTTTTTTTTACAAGGACCAAAAGTCAAATGAGGCATATTTGCAGGGACCTTTTTAATATTTTAGCCTACAAAATTTATAACATTATTCTCTTTCAAAATTGTGGTGTCTAAAATTTACTTGGAACCGTACGAAAAGTGTACTAGCCTAAAATTTATGATTACTTCACTTTCATTGTGATAGCACTAAAGACAAATTTTATAATTAAGGCTTAATTATACTTTTGGTCTTAATATTTTAACCATCTTATAAAATTGGTTCTTTTTTTTTAAAACCAAACAAAGTTGCTACTATACTACCATTTTTTTTTACACTTTTGGTGCTTACCCCCTATTTAACCTCCAACAACGCTAATGTGTCAGATTTTCATATGAGGTGTCCAAAAACACGCTTATGTGGCAAATCATACATTTTATTCAAAAATACATTTAAATCAATTAAATAATCGAAAACAATTAAAAATATAAAGGTTTAGAATTAAAAAAAATATATAATAAACCTCTATAGTAAATCAAAACCCAAAATTGTTAACAACCCTTCATATCTTCATCCATTTACAATCCATATTCTCCATAGATTTATCATCATCCCTAAAATCAAACACCATGGCAAATCCATTTACAATTCATCATCCCTCCTTCATCATACCAACACCATTGTTCACCACCACCACCACCACCACCACCATCCATCATCATCATCGCCATCCAACATCATCATTGACAGATCCATCTTTATCACCATCATTAACCAAATCTGGGTTTAAATCAAAACAAAACACATAAACATGACAACCCATAAAAATAAATAGACATGTCTCCTTCACTCCTGTCAATTTTGTGAAAGAAAAAGGAAGAAACTACAGTCTGCTTCACTCCCGTCAAATAAACATGACAGTCCACGACTTCGTGAAAGAAAAAGAAAGAAACGAATGTGAAAGAGAGATCTGGAAGTGGTGGAGGTTATTTGAGTTTAATTAGGGCGAATCTGGAGATGAGATTTTTCGGATTTGGGTTGAAACAACCCATTTTCCATCTTTGATTTCGGATTTCAGATTATTATTTTTTTAATTTGGGGTTTTGATTGAGTTGGGAATAGGGTTTTGTGAAGAGGATTTTGTGAATTTGTGATCTATGATTTTGATTTGAGTTTGCTTATGTGAAGAGGATGGTGCTTTAAGGAAAGATGTGAGACAAGAGAAAAGAGAGATGTGTTGGTTTGTGATGGTTTTTGGGTATGAGTTTTATCCTAGGTTGAAGATGAACACCAATGAAGAATCCTTTAAAAAAACCAATGAAGAAGATGAATATTTTTGGGTTTTTGGTTTTATTTTTGGAAACCCATAATTTATTTAACTTGATCTTTTAATTGACCATGAAATATTTTTGTTTTAATTTCTAAAATATTTTAATTATTTTTCTATTAAAAAAATTTGATTTGATGACATGTTAATGTCATTTTCCATGTTGGAAATGCCACCTAAGTGTTTTTTGGCCACATCATTTACAAATATGACAAATCAGCGTTTTTGAGGGCCAAATAGGGGGTAAGGACCAAAAATGCAAAAAAAAATGATAGTATAGTGATAACTTTGTTTGGTTTTAAAAAGAGAGGACCAATTTCGTGAGATAATTAAAATACGAGAACAAAAAATGTAATTAAGCCTATAATTAAAAAAAGCCGTGTGTATTGGATTTTAAAATTTACGTGAGATTGTGATAGATTATAGTATTTTTCGAGAAAATTTTGTAAATAGACATTTTTTTTATACGTTAACAGTATTCACATCCACAAAAAGTACACTTATATAACAATAATCAATTGCATTCATATTCATAATAATGTATTAAAATCCTATTTAAATTCATCAAGTGGTGTTGTCTTTAGTTTTGGAGTGTGATCTTTCCAATGTTTCGGATTTCATTCTCTTCTATGTCAATTTCAATGAGTTGGTTTGCCTTCTTTAAAAATAATAATATATCATAAAAAGAAGTACAAAAGAACAAAAATTAAATCTAACCGATAAGTCAACCGAAATGTGTAGGTCAACCCAAACACGTAATACAAACAATTAAAACAACACAAGTGAATCCTAAAATGAAAACTAATTAAAGGTTTACAAACCAATGATTGGACCGACCGTCAACATAGAACGGAGAAAATAACTCTTTCAAAACAAAAAATCCAACATCAAACAAATAGAAAAATGACGAGGATATCAAACTAGTCTAAAATTAAAACGACTAGATGTATATATAAGATTTCAAAGAGTTTTCAACACACACACATGACAAGGACAATTTTAGTATTATAATAATTTTTTTAATAGATTTAATAATTTCAATAAATAGTTAATGTAAAAATACTCCACATACTACGCATTAAAAATACTCGATATATTCTAACTTTTTTTTTGTTAATTTCTATATATATATATATATATATATCGTCAAAAAAAAAATATAATAATTATTAGAATATTTAAATATCTTTTATATTTAATTTATTGAGAGATAACTCTTACGATTTGGTAACAATATATATATAGTAACTATTTAATAGTCTTGGTAAAAAAAAATAGTCTTGGTAAAAAAAAACTATTTTTTTGACAAAAAAAAACTATTTAATAGTCAAGACTTTTTCTTCTTGTATATATACATATTATCAAATTATAACGGTTCTCTCTCAATCAATGAAAGTGATTTCTAAACAAATACAATTGAACACATACTAAATAAGCTTAAACATATTTTTGGTCTCGTATCTCTAATTTTATGTTTATATTGGTCCTCTAACAAAAAAAAGTGCATATCGGTCCTTTAATTTGATTAAATGGTAGTAAGTTAATAATTTATATCTATTTTATTAGTCAAAGTCAACATTTGTGATACATGAAGCTGTGATTGAGCGTCACAATAAAAATATTGATGGAAAGGGCCATATTGCTATATTTATACATGTCTTTATATAAATTATTAAAACAAAAAAATATTGTTTTACCGTGAAAGACATTTAATTAAATAGTACAAGAGAAAACATTATGCATTCCCCCTAAAAAAAGTTTAATTACTAAAAATAATTATTATTAGCGGTAACTAGTAAAATATGATATTTTTTTGACAAGAGAAAACTTTATGCATTCCCCCTAAAAAAGTTTAATGCATTTCATTTAAAATAAGAGTAGAGATACATACCTTTTAATCAAATTAAAAGATCAATATGCATTTTTGTTTGTTAGGGGATCAATATGAACCTCACAATAAAAATAAGAGACCAAAAATGTGCGTAAGCTTACAAAATATAAAAGATATTTACATATTCTAATAATAATGAATTGCAATGTCTTTTAATGAATTTAAAAAAACATGAATTTAAAATGGGTCTTGTTAACGAGTGCCCCCGGGACACTCTTTAAGGATTCCAAAAGAAGAAATTATTTTATACAAAAGTCAAATATTTCGATTTCCAATGCATTGATTACACATATTTTCATAAAAAATTACCATTTAAAGGTCTTAAAGAGTGCCCGGGGGCACTCGTTAACATTTCCCATTTAAAATTGAGTTCCGAAAAAAAAAATTAATAAACAATTAAAAGATTAACAATCAAACGATTTAATTATACAAAATAAATAGTGCAATCACAAAAATGTAAATAGTGTAAGATAGACGGAATGAGATTAATTGATCCATAATAACAGGTCATGATCTATGTGGTGTTCCTATCTCAGTCGTTGACAATGCTTTTTATATTGATCCTTAGGAAACGCACAAGCATATAAATATATTGATCTTTATACTCATTCATATTCATATTCATATTCTCAACCCACTTCTTTTCTTATGAAAAATATTTCTTTGAATTAATTTGTACACTTTGTTGATAATCCCAGAAGAACAAGTCTGAGTTTAAATTGCACAAAAAAATATGGATCACCAAGCAGATACTAACAGAACTGATTTGATGACAATAACTAGGTTTGTTCTGAATGAGCAATCAAAGTATGCTGAATCACGTGGAGATTTTACCATCCTCATCAATCACATTGTTCTTGGCTGCAAATTCGTTTGCTCTTCTGTTAATAAGGTACACCCTCTCATGTCATTCATTTTGATTAGAGAAAATTCACAATTGATTTTGTTTTTTATTTTTACCATTGATTGAATGTTTATAATTTTTTTTACTGACAGGCTGGATTGGCAAAAATCCTAGGACTTGCTGGAGACACCAATGTTCAAGTGAGTTTTGTTTTTTTTATAATATTTTCAACGTTACGTGTTCATGTTATTATGTGACTTTGTCACACCATCTAAATATTTTTTTGTGTGATAGTGACACCATCTAAATATGAAATAATATTATGACAAAAAAGACTTTATTCATTTAGTGAGTTTAATGGGCATACACGATTGGTGTAAAACATTTTTACATGAATATCCAACGACATACCACAATACTTCTAAATCATAGTACTAATTTCTACTATCCTTATAAAAGTGGGTGATGTGTATTGAATTTTCATTGGATTGGATGCTAGTGTAAAACAGTTTTAAACAAACATTGCATATCCTTTATATCCATTTAATATTATATTTTCAATTGTAACTCTTTTAGTTGTTAAAATTCACATGAATCAATTTTTGTTTATGATGATAATTGCACAAATAATTCTAAAGTATGTGTGGACACACTAATTAGTTTTAAATTCGATTTGCCTCCACCGGTTTATGCAAACTTGATGTAATAGAGATAAGGATAATTGTAAATTGCCTTCAAAATATTTGAATTCCTTGAATTGAATTACACACTCACGTTTCAAGCGTATCGGTAAATGAGAGTTTAGAGAATAAAGTTTCATCAATTACTCCCGTGCACTAGAGAAAAGAAGAAATAATTTAGAAATGATTTTCACCTAACTTTGGATCATGAAAGTATGAATTTCATATTGTTTTTCATCCCTTTAAGTGTCTCTATTTACATAAACTTATAATACTTGGTGAAAGAGAAATATCAAATAACATTTCACAAAGTTTCAAGAGGTTAATATAAGCATATGTAACATTCCTAAATTGATAATAACATTCATATTTTGTTCTTCACTATTTAAGGGGGAGGAGCAAAAGAAATTGGATGTGATTTCTAATGAAGTATTTGTGAAGGCCTTAATCAGCAGCGGACGCACAGTAAGTCTACACACTCGAATTTGCTTTATTTTGTTCTTTTTGTTGGTATAAGTTTAAGTTTGATTAATTCATATGCATTTTATTTGGCATTGTTTTGTTCCTGATTTTGTAAAATGCAATTTTTTGCCTTGTCAGTGCCTTCTTGTTTCAGAAGAGGTTGAAGATGCTATCATTGTGCCACCAGCACAACGTGGCAAGTGGGTTCCAAAATATTCTATATTTATCAAATTACACATGATCATATTAATATTCATGTGACATTAACAAATTTTCTTTTTGATTTTAAAGATACATAGTTGTGTTTGATCCTTTGGATGGCTCCTCAAACATTGATTGTGGCGTTTCAATAGGAACTGTAAAGATTTTTTCTTTTTATTTTATCCCAAACTTGATTGCTATATTTTAAATCATCAAAATAGAAATCATTCTAATATCTAGCATTTTCACTATTGCATATAGATCTTTGGTATTTACACAGTAAAAGATACAGCCGAAGTTAGCATTGAAGATGCATTGCAACCTGGGAGCAGTTTGGTAGCAGCTGGTTACTGCATGTATGGAAGCTCTTGCACGGTAAAACTAGCACCAATCATGCAAATTGAATGATATAAAGTTTCTCTTTTAACTATTTGATATTTACATTTCACAATCTGCTTTCATTTTTATAATGAAATTGATCTACTTTTCATGTCATAAATACCTGATTCTGATTGAATAAATTGTGGACCTGCAGTTTGTGCTTAGCACAGGAAATGGAGTGAATGGTTTCACACTTGATCCTTCCCTTGGAGAGTTCATATTGACTCACCCAAACATCAAGGTACTTGCATTATGTTGCAGCTAAATTGGTAAATAAATTACTTAACATAAAGTTTATTAGATTTTTACTTAGGCAATTCTGAATTTTATTTGCTGTAATGCGTTGCTTGCGTAGATACCAAGCAAAGGAAAAATTTATTCTGTGAATGAGGGAAATGCTAAAAACTGGGATGAACCAACCACCAAGTAAGTTTCGGAAATTCTGTTATTGAGTACTGTTTGAAACCTAATTCTTGAGTTACTATGTAACAATTGAGCTAATTTTCAAATGAATCCTTGGAACTTTGTTTCGTAGATACGTAGAAAATTGCAAGTTTCCACAAGATGGTTCACCACCAAAGTCTCTTAGGTATATTGGCAGGTATATGATTCTGAACTTTATGTAGTTTTATCTTGGTTTTCCTTCAAGTTTCTTCATTTTATTTGCTAACAAAAAAATGCACAATGCAGTATGGTAGCTGATATCCATAGAACATTGCTATATGGTGGTATATTCATGTACCCTGCTGATTTGAAAAGCCCAAATGGAAAGCTAAGGTAACACTATGATATACTTTGTTGTGTCTATTTCTAATTAACATTTGATTTAGCATTAAGTTTGAACTTGGTCTTAAGAGTTAGTAAGATGACTCTCCTATAGAAAAAGAATCTGAGTTCTATTTATCGAGTCATCAAGTACTTGAAAGACATTACAATCCCGTGTGGAAAATTTGACATTTCCTTGGCGACTCAGGAATTAGTCCCATAGCAGGTTCGAGGACCTAAATTGTTGGGATATATAGTCCGGGTTGAATACTCCACACATAGACGAGAGCTTGGCGAATTCTTATCTCTTTTAATTGGCTGGGGCCATGAGTTGTGTTATATGATATGTTTAAATTAATAACTTATGTATATGAAATTTGACTGTAAATTATCAGGGTTCTGTATGAAGTTTTTCCAATGTCATATTTGATGGAGCAAGCAGGAGGTCAAGCTTTCACAGGAAAACAAAGGGTATTACACTTTTTCTTTGCACTATTAGTTTATATTGCTACAAAACTCTTTAGTTGCAACACTTCAATTTGTTACTCTCTCATGCATCTCTGCTTCTTCAATATGGTATACTGTATCAAAGTTTAAATAAACACGAATAATACATTTTTTTATACTATCATGAATCATACTTTATACCATATATCAATTATTTAATCTTTGAATTGGTCATTTGATATTACATCTGATGGATCTCATGTTCATATGATGATTTTTTTGCAGGCACTTGACTTGGTTCCTAAGAAAATACATGATCGATCGCCAATATTTCTTGGAAGCTACGATGAAATTGAGCATATAAAAGAGCTTTATGCAGAATCCAAAGCAAATGGTGCATGAATATCAAGTCAATTTCTGTTTCTTTTGATTGTTTAGGTTCCAATTCTTGGTCTTCTGGCAATTAGTAGGGGAGGAATGCTATATGGTACGAAGTGTCACAAATTTAGAATCATCATCTCAGGGTGGATGAAGATTCATGGCCTTTTGTATAAATAACATTTGTACTATCAATCATTTCAAAAAAATCAATCGTTTCTCTTGTTTTAAATGACAAGCTTGGGTTACTTACTACATCAAAAAATACTTATTTGAGCAAAAATATAAATAGATATTTAATATTAAAAGCATCAATGAGCGATTGGGAAGCGTCGAATTGAGGTTGTTCCGGTAGCGAGATTTCTCGACGCTGATGAGTTTGCCCCGGGAAGAAGAATCTTCTTGTAGAGACAAAACTTGACAATGTGTCAACTTCCCCGCATTGCAATGTACCAAGTTATCTCAGTGTTAGAGTTTATTGCATAAATCAGATGAGCTGGTTGCTGATGGTGAATATATAGCTTACAACAAGGATAACTAATAACACAGATAAGCTAGCTAAAGTGCGGTAATTTTAGTGGTCGAATTAAATGATAAATATAAAATGATATAAAAAGTATAAATTACTAAACTCGTTCTTATATATAGGGTTTTCTTGAGTAAATACAATCTTTACCAAACAACTCTACTTTTACTTTGGTCATACAAACTTATACGCCGTAAGCTAAGTTAGTGGTTTAATCTTATCAAACATATCCTTAATATATGCATTGGGCACATCCACACACACATATATGTTCATGGTTGAAAAATTTGAAAATAAAAGTCAAAATTACGACTGAATGGTTACACAGTTAACTGTGTTTACTAATTGTTGACAACAGTTGAGCAACCTATTTAGTTAGTTTTTTCGAATCTTATTTGGCACAAAGCGGTTCCTTTGATGGTCCCTCTCTTTGATTGACATCTTCGTAATCGGTTTCCGACTAAAGATAATTTGGTATGGCGTAACATCCTTCAAGTTGACTCTCAACTTTGCGTGAGCGGTTGCGGGATGGTGGAAATGGTTGATAATTTGTTCTTGGGTTGTAATTACTCAGGAGTATTTGGCATATTATTCGGCATTGGATTGGCATTACCACGGTTGATCCATCTCGACTATCGGACCATTTCCTTCAATTTGGTCAAATTGGTGGATTTTGTAAAAGTTTATACTCATTTTCATATGCAATTTAGTTTTCGTTCGTATGAGTGATTTGGAAAGAAAGAAATAATAAAATCTTCAAAAGCAAGGAAGAATTGCAGCAACTACTAAACAAAATAAAACTCCTCTCTTTTTGGTGGTTGAAAGCTCGGAATGCTACTATTGTTTTTTTATTATCATATGTGGTGGCTTAATCTTATGTGTTTTGGTTTTGGCATGTAACGTTGTTTTTTCAGTCTATTTGGGTGCTGTAACTTTTGTAAATTGTTAGTGTTCATTCCTTGCACTTCTTATTTTGAGTTGAATGCTTTGTTCGTAGTAATATATTCTATTTTGGCTTGTTAAAAAAAATTACGACTGAAAATAGGTACAGTGAAGTACATACATAATGATTTTTTTTGGTTCAAACATGATATTTTTTTGATAGAACATACATAAAAATAATAATGGGCAGACTATGAACACAAACCATACAAACCTTTTCTATTTATACAAATGAGACATATTATCATTTTCATTTATATATGTCATGAATAATGAAACCAAAGGAATTCTTGTCTAAAAAAAAATGAAACCAAAGGAATTGTTGGATTGACAAGAGCCCAGGCTGTGATCGTGAATGACACAGCTGTTAGGTACCAAGTCTCTCAACTTTGTTTAAAAACATGAACAATTAATAGCATTTACTAAATATAAACTAGAAATTAAACTAAAAAAACCCTTAAACTCCTTAAAATTTTCCACGCCACATATTGAACATCACAGCCCAAAAAAAAAACCAATGCACCCCTATATAAAACTCATGTAGAGAATTAACCATCCTTTCATCCTTCTTTGCTTAGATTCAAAGGGAGAACGAATCAAGAACAAGACCAATTACTTGGCTTGTTCTCCCACATTGTACATTAATTAATAATAATCATTGAACGTAACATGGGCAACTGTGCTGGCAACCCTAAGACCGACGAAAGTGACGCTCCAATCCCAGTTCCTGAGCCTGTCGCCGAGGAGGTTAAGGTTGAACAGCCAGCCGAGGAGACCGCTAAGGCCTCCGACGATAAGTCTCTAGGCACCTTGCTCAATGAGGTATGTATTCTTATATAAGTAATCATATTCATGCACATAAATCCGATATTGAATATCCAACACCATATAAAATACTGAAATTGTGTGTTGGTTGGATTTTGAAAGGAGATAAAAATTAAAAAAAAATTGAAATCGTATTTTGTATGATGTCTGTTTTTGAATTTGGTGTTGGAAACATTTCTCTTCTTATTTGACATTTCCACTATTAGAAAAGTTGAACTACAATTCAAAATTTAAGACACAAACATGAAATATATCTCTATTGCTATCACTGAGGATTAGAGACGTTAAAATTGAGAATTAAACTTATCTTTTTTTATCTTTTTTTTAATACACAAATTTTATACCTTTTCTTCTTAAAATATTTTGATGATGAGCACTGCTATTGCTCGTGAGAGAATTTGTCTTGAAGGGATCACTACAAGCTTTTAGCCATGTAAATTTGTTCCTGCAGAAAAACAAGGGAGGACATTGAATCATTGATATAGTTAAGAAAATATAGAAAGTATAAAATAGTCATTAGTGAAATTTTCGTTATGTTATATCTTGCGATAACTAGCAATTTCCTTTGATGATACAAATCTATTAGTAGTGCAACCTTATTTATTTCATTTTTCGTTATCTTATTCATTTGGAAGGATCATATGTATATTCATGTCATGATTGATTAATTTATATTGATAGAATGGAGAAAAGACTGAAGAGAAGGGTGAAGCCAAGGAGGAAGCAGCCACTGTGGAGGTGAAGGCTGAAGCCAAGGGAGAAGAGAAAGCCCCCGAAATTAAGGAAGAGGGAAAGCCTGAAGCCACTGAAGAGAAGCCCAAGCCTGAGGAAGAGAAGCCCAAAGCTGAGGCTGAGCTAAAAGCCTAAATGGACTGTCAATTTGATGCTTCAAATATACAAAATTATTATGCGATTCTTTTTCATTTTGTGCTTCAAGACAATTCATTCAGTTATTATGGAAATTGACTGATTATTTGAATTTTGTTCTTGGAATTTATTTTTACTTAATGCACTTTAATCAATAATCAGGGTAAGCCAAATTTACATTTACTCTAAATCATTAAGTCATTTAATTAGTTTATAATATAGTAGTATACCATTTTTTTACAAGGCTTGAATAACTCCATTAATCAAATTTGGGGAGACATGACATTTATTTACTCTCTCCATTTCAAACCTTGATTTTTTTTTTGGTTTGGTTAAAAAATAAAGAAATCCCGAATATTTGATTTTTTAGCATTTTAGTTTTTATTTAAAAACATTGGTTGTTTTAGAATTTGAAGTCATGATTAACCAAATAATTGAACTCAAGTGGTTAATGAGCTCCATTAAATCAGGAATTATTAAGGAGAATATGAGTTCCACCTGAGTTGATCAATTTTTACTCAAAATTTACTTACTTTCTAACCGAACTCCGAATTACTATGACCCCTTTCTCGAGGAATCGGAGTGTTAACAAAAAAAAGTCATATAATAAATGCTCTTATTCTTGCAAATCTATAATGTCATAATTTTCATGAGTTTTTATGAGATATTTATAAATCATTTATTTATTACAATAATAGTACTTCAAAATTTATCACGTGGTCTATCACAAATAGTTGATGCGCAATGCATTTTAAAACTTTGGAATATTGAGTTCGATTCAAACCGATCAAAAATCAATTAACTAATTTGTTAAATATGCATTCAAATCTTATCTTATGCAACTAAAGTTTAAAATGAGGAACAATGTCAATTATATTTTTACTACTCTTGGACTTAAATAGAGACAAAAAAGTATGAAAATTGTTTCCCATACAAAAATGCTCATTTTTGAAGAAAATGACTAAAATACCCCTGCGTGACTTAAGTCACGCTCAGTATATATCAACGTGACTTAACTAACGCTGGCGTATAATCTGCGTGACTTAACTCACGCTGGTGTATAACCTGCGTGACTTAAGTCACGTTGGTGTATGACCTGCGTGACTTAACTCACACTCGGTAGATGTCAGCGTGACTTAAGTCACGCTGCGTTCATTTATAACTAGACTTCATTTCACTTCTCAAATCTCTAAAAAATCTCCAAAAATATATTGGAATGCATTCCTTTTTGTCATGACACATCCTATATGAAAGGATTCGATGTGATAACTTATATAGTTGATTCAGTAGAATAAATGTGTTGTGTTCTCTTCATTTTTTTGAGTTTTCAAAGAGACTTGCAAATTTTTACACTAAGTATAAAACACTTCAATGCCAACATTTTCGGCAAACTTTCATGAATTTAATTTTAATCCAACATCATGATGATACACCATCCTTAGGAATTTAATGTAATGTAAAGTAACGTAACACTTCATTTATTTTTCGTATTCTATTAATTTTGGAATTTATTACGCGTACTTGTGTATTTTTAGTTATGATTTATTTTGGATCATGATTGAATTGTTGTTATTGTTGTTTCTAAGTTATGACATGTTTTTTAAAAAAATGAACATAACATATTGTATGTTTGGGGTCTTCAAAAAATATTATCTTTGTGCAAAATTGGTGAAAAGATAACTTACCTAAAACGAACGTGACTTAAGTTACGCTGGTGTATAACCTGCGTGACTTAAGTGAGACGCTGATGATATTTTCGTTAGTTTGTATGAGAGTGAACAATTTTCGTTGGGAGAAGAACAATTTTCAAAAAGTATCATCTCAATTCTCAACCTCTTGACCGATGCTACCTTTTCCATATAGGCTAATGTCGAATTTTGACAACTCCAACATCCATTTGGTCATTTATTTTGCTATATCCACCCTGAATAACACTTGCTTGATAGGTTGGCCTGTTCGGAACCTCTTGACTGATGCCACCTTTTCCATCCTTTAACATTGTGTCTCCGAGCCCTATAGTACTTTCCTAACAAAATAATTCGACTTTTATCCTTCACTTATCTCCATAGTTTTGGTGATCAACTTCGTGTATTCACACATGAACAATACAAATGCATAAAAAATAAGCATCAAATATATGTACTTTTACTAGACATGCACTATATAACTTTACGCACCAAAACAAATCGTTCCCAAACACAGCTATGCATTAATATTTCGATGAAATGGTTAATTGTTATTATTGTCAAAAGTTTTTAAATTCAATATGTTCAAATTTATTTATGGTCTATTGGATCGATAAATGTAAACAAGACGAAATGGAACTCAAATCAACTAAAGTGAATACTCTTGTACTCTGAAGCTTCGTCAAATACTTATCCATTATTCAATAACTAGACTCTAACCCGTGCGATGCACGGGTTTTTGTAGAGTTTCATATATAACTATCAAATTGGTTATATTATTATTTTTATAGTTACATTCAATATTATGTTATCAAACTACTTCAAAAAGCAACAAAAACAAAAGATGGACTGCAATAAAAATGACAAATCAAAAGAAAAAAATATATATACAAAAGTCTTCACCAAGAAATTGGTTCTAACCGCAAAGGCTATTAAGTCTATAAAAATGAAAATGAACTGTTATGTAGTAATCGAAAGAAAGAAAAAAATAATGAACAGGAACTCCTTTGTGTAACCGAAAGAAAAATAATAATAAAAAGGAACTGCAATAGCATTAATGACTTTAAAAAAACGACCTTTAGTACGGTATATTCATTTTGGAAGCAACATTCTTTCAGTAAAAGTGGTAAAAGATTTAAAGTGTTGTCATGTGCTACCTGATTCAATTCCTCGCATACCTTTTTTTTTTTTATAAAAATTAATAAGGTCCGCCAAAAAGGGCGGGATTAGGGTTATTAGGTTTAATTGCATGATGGTGAGAGAGATGAAAGTGAGTGAGAAATGATTTGGGGATTGTGAAATTGAAAGAAAGAGGACCCGATATTTGTGTTGAATATATAAAAGTGAAGCAATCACAATTCATCAAAAACATCAGTGCCCTAGTGGTAAGAGTTGTAAATTGGTAGCATATGATATCTAGTTTAATCTCTAGTAAGAGTTTTTTCATAAATTTTTTTAAAACTAAAAATTAGATATATGAAAAGGTTAAAAGACATGTCATTATGTGTTTCTCATGCAATAGAATTATAGAAAACTAAGAAAAAGTTTTTCATTTACAATGTTAGTAACAGAAACCTTTTCTTATAGAATTTCTTATGATACATATATTTTTATAATCCTTTTGAATTTAAAATTTTCTCTAAGAGGAAATTCTAGCTAGTTTAAACTCGTATATTATAGCCTGAAATCATATATTTTTATAATCTCAAAGGCATGGCGGGAAGTTAATAATAACATGGTGTAGTTACCACGGTAATAGTGGTTCTATAATAGGAACGTGGAGGGAGTGATGCTTCAATTTAATTAATTATAATTTTAATTCATTAATATAGGGAAAAAATGTGGAAGAGAGAAGAAATGAGAAAATGACATAAATGTTGCATATTAATTTTGGAAGCAAGATTATTTCAGCAGAAATTTAGGTGACCGAGTGGTAAAACATGTGTTGTGATAGCATTTGGTGCACGGTTCAACTCTTGGCAGGAATTTGTTTTCATAAATTTTTTTCAAAACCAAAAATTAGGGTTAGTCATAGAGTTAGGTCAAGACTACCTAACATTTAGTATTATAAAGATATTATTATTTTTTGTTAAATAGCCTACTACTAGACATTCATCTCTTAATGTGATAGGTGGAGTGTTCATCTCTTAACGTGATAGGTGGAGTGTCTGAAGTTTAAACTTAGCTTCTACATATTATGCAATATCACTACCAACTAAGCTACAGAGACAGTTTGTTTTTTGGAATCCATTATTCAATATTTAATGTCATTTTATTCATTTATAATTACCAGAATTTTTATTTGGTGATTGTATTTGAACGTTTGAAGAGATACAATGTTGGTTTAGTTTGATTTGTCATTAATTTAGTTATATATTGTAAAATAAAATTTTAATTTTAAAGAGATACAATATTTAGTTATATATTGTATCGGTGTCCAATATGATATCTCCTTAGCGCCGTGGTCTTTTTTCTTCCTCTTAGCTTGCTAAGTGTTTGGATGAATCTTGAAGTTTCAACCTCAATTTTTCCAATGAATGCATTAATGCTTTTTCTGCTGTCTTGTTTTTTTAGTTATGTCTCCTCACCTGTTTTTTTTTGTTCTTCTTCTTTCTATTGTTTTTTCTTTGTTAGCTAGTTGGTTTTGGTTTGGGTGTTTATTTCTTTCTTAGCTAGCCAAAGTAGCCATGATCTGATAGTACTCATGTCAATCAGGAGCAAGTTTAATGCTTAAAATTGTATTTATTGATTTTGCATTAATTTTATATTTTAGCCTGATAGTGAGTAGTTGACCTACATGGTGAAAGAAAAAACAGAGAAGAATCAAAATCACTGTAAAAAAACAATGTCAATTAGAAATTACTCATAAAAAACTTTCATAATGTATTGGAATATCTAAAATTCACGATAGAGCTCTCAACTCTTGTTTGCACACATTTTTTTATGTGAATAAAGTATCACATCCATAAACTAATCATTCAAGGTCAGTATTATAATGGATAACAAATTCTCATTCAAGAGATTTAACTTTTTAGGTTGGATTGGAATACAAGACATTTGAATAAACCATAATCTCTTATCATGTCATCTAAATCCTACCGTGCCATAATACACATACTTGAAGTTGAAATTATGTGTGATGTACATACCACATTCTTTTATGTGAATAAAGTATCACATGCATAAACTAATCATTCGAGGTCAGTATTATAATGAATAACAAATTCTCATTCAAGAGATTTAACCTTTTAGGTTGGATTGGAATACAAGACCTTTGAATAAACCGTAATCTCTTATAATGTCATCTAAATTCTACTGTGCCATAGTACACATACATGAAGTTGAAACTATGTGTGATGTACAGACCACATTCTTTTTTCTTTGATTAAAGCGACACGCATGCAGTACTTTGTTTCATCAAGGATGACTGCTGGCTATGTTAAAAGCTTAGACGGAATTTTGCAGATTTGAAGATCGATGCGCACTAAGATATGACGACCACGAATTAAATAAGCACCTTTTATGCCTTCAGTACTTTGTCTCTATATACTACTAATCTACTAGTCATTTTAGTGGCATTTGAAAGCATATACAAAGCAGACACTTATATATCACCATCAATCAACAAAATTCCAATTGGAAGCATGTTAGAAACTGCGCGAAAGGATGGCTCTAAAGTCACGTCATTTTATTTTTTAATAGGGTCATGCTATGATGCTAGGGTAGGATACTAGAGCGTCCGTCCCCATACCGTATTCGTAAAAAATGTTTGTACCCCAACCAATACTTCCGTAGGCAACAATTTTACTGTCCGTTCTCGTGTCTTATGGGTATCTAAGTGTCCGTACATATGCTTAATTATTACCCGCCCTTTAACACTAAAAAGACAATAATCAAACAATAAAAGAAACATATTAACAAATAATTTAGAGATTATTCAACAAATCGTATTTGAAACCATATGTATCTATAGTTGATTAACGATAAAAACAAAAATTGGATGCACAAAAGAAGAAGAGATGTCGAAATGTAGCTTATGAGAAAGATGTAGCAGAAGCTATTGTTTAGGTTTAGGTTTAAACACTTCTAAAAAAGGACTTAGGTTTAATTAACCGTAAAAAAGTTTACAATTAATTAACTTTCATGATATATAAAGTTTACAATATTATATATGGGCAGGTTAGACATTAGAGTGCATGTACCCGCACCCTCCCGCCCTCCCGATTCAAATTTGTGGGTGATTACCGAGACCAAGCCCAGACCTATAAATACGTGTATTTATCTTGCCTATCGTGGATATTTTTGCGGGTGTCCAACGGACTTGTGTTCAATTGTCATCCCTATGCTAGAACACTAGTTAAGAAAAATAAAAAAGAAGTAAATTTTATTATTAAAATAAGTTTTTTTTTACACTCTTCAGAGTTGGACTATACAAGTTCCAAGATATTTTAATTGTATTTGTTTCTTTTAACTGTGACACTTGTTATTATTTTTTGGGTGTTAACCTTTCTGTTCTCAGAAAAAAAGGATTCTGGTAATCTGTAGTTCGGTTGTGAGGTAAGTAAAATCTAACAAAAAATTGTTCCACTAGAAATCGAACTCAGGTTTTCCTGACCAATTCATCATAAATGGAACTTATTAACCAATTATCCATTTTTTTTATTATTATATTTTTTTAATAAAGGTTAAATATGTAAATAATCAGAGTTTTGGTGTTAGTTCTTGTAAAAATGTTTTTTGTTTTTTATTAATTATTGCAATATATGTCTATTTGTTTGTAGGGTTAATATAGTTTTACGCTCTGTCATTTAGTTGATATTTGGTTTACCCCCTGTATTTTTTTTTTTTTTTGAGATTCCCCTTGCCATTAGAAAATTCTTTGGTTTTAAACTTCCATGAGAACTTGACCAAAAAAAAAACTTCCATGAGAGCTGACTATGCATAATTGACGAGGTGGTATGCTGACTAAGACTTGACTGGATAAACTGATGACGTGACATGCTGACTTGGTTTTTTATATCTTTTCCATTTTTTCGCCAGCTTTTTTATTAATTAATAATTATTTTTATAAAACAAGAACATATTAAAAAAAGGGAAAATATCCCCTTCACCTTCACCACCAAAAACAACAATCTCCACCAATTTTTTCTTCAAACCCAGAATTTTTATTTCCAACAAGAAGATTTTTTTTTTATTATTTCTCTTCCCCTTCATCACCAAAGAACAAATCTCATGAATGTCTTTCCCCAACTTTTTCATCTACTAATCCTATAGCCACCATTCTCACATCAAGTTTTCATTTTTGAACCCATCCAACCACCACCATCTTTATTTATAAAAAACGGGAAAACAGAGAGAAGAAGAAGAGGGATGGAATTCTCGTCACCGCCGTCACAATCACAACCGTCGCCACCGCGCGCGGCCTCCAACCACCACATATCCATCACCGTTAAATCTGGGTTTATGAGTTTGTGAAGAGAAGAGATGAGAAAGAAGATGAGGAATAGAGAGAGACGAGAGAGAAGAAGAGGAATAGAGAAGAGAAGAGACGAGAGAGAAGAAGAGAATGCCTTTTGGTTTGTGAGTGTTGGCCCTTCAATAAACTTTGTTGCTTTGATTTTTACAGTCACTGAATTTCGAGTTCTGGATTTGAGGGGATAAACTTGATGATGATGAATTCTGGATTTTAGATTTGAAGGTTTGGATTTTGACTTTTGAAGATGAATATGAGGAACCATATGAATTGTTGATGATGGTGAAGGTTTTAGATGAAGATTTGGGTTGAAGTGATGCGTATTTGGGTTGGGGTTGATGAAGATGAAGATTATGGGTTGAGTTTAGACATGTTTTTTTTTTTTTTTTCAATTTCTAGGTTGGGGTTGAAGATGAAAGTTATGAGGATTTGGAGAAGAAGCGAGAAAATAAAAAAAATGTCTATTTTATTATATTTAATTATTATTTAAAAAAAACTAAGCGAAAATGCCACGTGTATCCAATAAAAATTGAAAAATAAAATTAATTATACAGTCAACGCGTCACATCAGCTAAATTTCGCAATCAGATGTGCTTTGAGGCAAAAACCAAAGAATCTTCTGGAATCTCAAATTTTTTTTAAAGGGGTAAACCAAATTTCACCAAAAATGGCAGAGGGTAAAACCCTATTAACCCTTGTTTTTATTGTTGTTACTTTATTTAATCATTGTAAAATTTGTTCGTATTGAAATTGATCATAATATATAGAATATGAATTACGCTAGCAACACACTCTATTAAATACAATTTGATTAATCAGTTTAAATTTAAATAAGTTCCACTAAATATATGTGGAGCCTACATATTTCATGTGTCCCAGTTTAATTTCAACCAATAAAAAAGTGCCTTAGAAAATGCGTTGCTACTTTGCTAGCGCTCCTCATTACGGGTGTACGTGGGTCAGTTTGAGTTGGGTTTGGTCAAATCCAAGACCCGAACCATATATGGTACTTCGGTTTGGGTGAAGTAAAATAACCATCTGTTATACTATTGAGCCGGTTTGGACAAACCAACTATTTTCAGTTTGGCTTGGGTAGTGGGTTACCCAAATTATTTTTCTGTTTTTTTTGTTAATATTAAATGACTAAATAATGATTCCTCATTTATTTTCCTTAAAAAATACCCAACTTTTTTGTTTTAAAAAAAATTGTGACTTATTTTCACTATATTTTAACGTATAAAAATAATAAATGATAATATCAAATAATAAATTTCATCATAAAATACATGCAACAAACAAAAGTTGCATGACATAAAATTGCATTAGCATCAAAATAACAAAAAAGTGCAACATCCGAATTTGTAACTCTAACATGTTTTGATTTTCAATATAGAATGATTTGTGTCAATATGGAAAATTAGACTTGATTTATGACCAAAATATTTTGTATTCTCCTTCTTACCAATGAAAATAAAAAAAAATGTTGGCATTAATGGGTAAGTGAGTTTATTGGGTTTGAGTCTGGTTTTACCCGAAACCCGTTATTTTTTCTGGGTTTTTCATTTTTAAAACCATATTCACCCAATTACCCAACCCACTTTTTTGGGTTTTTTAAGTGGGTTTGACCGGGTTTTCTGGATTGACCTAACCCATATACACCCTTACTCCTCGTAGAATATTTGATGTTAATCCATCAAAATAAAAACCAAAATAAATACTCCACACGACCACTTTTAATATGAACTTATTTTATTGTGACTAAAACAAAACACCACTGATCAAAACCAAGAAATTGAATATTTACAAATACTACTACAAAAAGTATTTTGACAATGGCTTGGCTAAAGTATATTTAAACCTTGTACCAAAAAAAAAAGTATACTTAAACCTTTAATAAATGACTACCTCCGGTCCTTATTATAAGAAGAAAAACCAAAAAACATCAAAACCAATACAATCATTAATTAATATAACTTTTTTAATATTTTACAACTATACCCTTATAAAATTTTGTGAAGCATTAAATACATTCACAAATATTAAAAAGACAAACATTAAATTAGAGGTAGAAAAGTCTTTTAAACAATAACTACACCTTAAAAATTGTGACATTTTCTTATAAATAAGACCAAAAAGTTTTTTGAAAATTTTCTTATATATACGACCGGAGGGAGTAATTGATTTTGAGACCCATTAAGCTATTACATGTGCCTTTCTGCAACTTTCCTTGTTGATCATTCGGTGTGGTGTGCGTTCTTGCATAAATTTCTATGCCAGTATTAACATCCAAAATGACATTTGCTTCTTACGTTTACGTTAGATGTATGTTGAACTTTGACGACAAACTTAACAATTTCCAATGACCGAAAACACTTTGACAACTACTATAAAGCAATAAATAGAAAAAAGACATGATGCTAATTCGAAACTTACAAGAATTGATTTTTCATAACTTCCTTTATGAGCAATTGAGCCTATCTACAATGAGAAGTCAATTTCACAAAACTTGCTTCACTTATATTGGACGAAACTCCCCCATATATGCAAGAAGAGATCAAATAACATCACTATAGGTAATACTGGTTTGAGCTGAGAGATAATGTGTTGGAGGTCTTTAGTTCAAACTTAAACAAATAAGAAAAATTATTCTAATGATTAATTACTAACACTTTCATATGAATCATTCGTGTAAATTTATTATATCATATTAATCCTTCATGTAAGTGATATTTGTCTTCATTATGCTAAAAAACGTGTCAAATGATTGCAAATGTACTTAAAAGTGCCCCAAAGACACAATTTAAGAAAACTTATATAATATTATTATCTTAGAAAGTATGTATTAAACTTTTTTAAAATTTAAAAATTCTTATTTCAAATAAAAGTTTCTACTTTTTTTTTCTTTTCTAACAAGTATTTTTAGAATATTTGTTAGCGGTAAAGAAAAATATAGACTATCTAGTAAAATATTGTACAGTGGTGTGTAAATATCCATGACCGGCCCTAAGATTTTTTGTGCCTTGATGAATCAATAAAATTGTGTTCTTTTAATTATTGAATATATTTGTTCTTGCATTTTTTATTGAAAAGATTCATTCATATTCAAGATTCTCTAAAAATATATTTTCAATAGAATTAACCAAAGTGGGTCAAAAAGAAATATATGTATATATTACTAACTACGAAGTAAAAATAATAATTTTGGTGCCTCAAAAAAATGGTGTCCTTGGCGGCGGTCTCTCCCGGCTCTCATTTGCTTTTTATACAATAAAAAGAAAGATTACACTCTGCAAAATCCCTGCATATATTATGCATCGTCCCTACCAACCGAGTTAAGCTCACAGGACGAGTATGGAGTACTTATTTGAGTTTATACTTTAAACAATTTCAGAAAAAATTCCTGTGAACTGAGAGTATGATATTTTATTTCTTAATTTTATTTTGGCTAAAAAAAATATCGTGTATTAAATATTGCTGCTTTTTTTTTGTTGAATATTGATTGGTGATTATTGTTCACGTGAACGTTAAGTTGGTAGAGGAATATTGTGATATGTAAGGGTCAGAGTGTAAGCCCTAAATTTTTTAATCATTCATCTTAAAGATGAATTTCTAATCACTGTACTATGACATTAATGATCAAATTATTATAAAAATTGATTGGTAATCTTTTTTTTTTTCAAACCCTAGTCATCACAGCTATTCTTCTTGATTTACCATAGAAGTGCAATTTTTTCTATGTCAATATCTTTTTCCGCACAAATCTAACAATATGTTATAGGCTTTGTTTGACATAACCATTTTCAATTTATAGTACATAACTTATATATTATAAGCTTATATGATCAAAATAGATATGTTTTATAAGCTCATATGTTCAAAATAGTCTGGGCATTGAGATCAACAATATATTAATGCCTTAAAACTACAAGAGAGATATACACATCTCTACCCAAGATCTTACATATAATATATAATGTATTACATGGGTCGTCTTTTTTTTTTTTGAGAGGACACATATCTTATAATCTAACATTTAATTCGTCGACATAAGATTAAACTACCCATACTTAAGAGTTTGCAAGCCAGCCCACCCCGCTTCGCTTTTTCAGCATGTTAAACTGGACATACCAACTAAAGGGATGAACTCAAAACCTTAGCATAACCTGTCAAAAATAACGGGTTATACAGGCCGAACTGGCTGGTCGAGCTCGTTTTGCCACCCTTGTATCTAATTATTGATTGTTTTTCGAACATGTTGATCGCAGTACTACTACTAGTTGATTAACATGGAAAAAGAAATCACTCCTCGCGCAGAGAGCATGAATTAATCTGGTGGAGTTATTGAAGAGGTGGAAATGGAGTAAGTTCATCTCACTGAGTTTCATGCATAGCAGCATGCAGTAGAGGCAAACCCTTATTATTGAGGCCCAATTTCGCACGTGTCAAATAAGAAGCTAAAACGTGTAAGTTTTTCTATAGTAACAACGTAGATGATGACGTGTAAGTAACCAAACAAACACTGCCGCTTTAATTCACCTTTGGAATCTTCATTCACCATAAATACACACCCTTCTTTGTTTCATTTCATTTCTTGTGTCACTTAATATTCACTCTCTTAATTAAGTGAAATTTCAACATAAATAGTTTCTAGTTAATTTGTGACGCGACTGATCAATATATATATATATACACTCGTGGTGATGATGAAGAACAATTTGTGTAATGTAGTGCAGGGTTTGAAGCCAACGTTGTTAATGGTTATGGTGCAAATAGCATTTGCTGGTGTTAATGTTCTATACAAGTTAGCGGTAAACGATGGCATGAGTTTAAGGATTGTTATTGCCTACCGTTATGTATTTGCAACTGCTTTCATAGCTCCAATTGCTTTTATTGTTGAAAGGTGTTTCATCTTTAACTTCATTCATTCCCTCTTCTTTAAACGTAAAGATTTTTTTTTTTTTATAACATAAATATATTTGTTTTAAGATCTTATGATCAATGGAGAATAAATAATTGATGGAATTTAATTAAATCAAATCATTTTGTGGGAATATATGTTTTTTATTCTAAGCTAAAAATATTTTGAGAACGTTCTTTTGAAGATTCGATCAATTCTTTTCATACATAATATTGCTTATGACAGTGGAGAAGCTGGTAATATGCCAATAATGACAGTAAATCACATTAACCTAATTAATTGATTAGTTAATTACCCCACTTGAAGTTAGAACAGAATGATAAGTATGCTTTTGTTAATTTGCTGCAGGAAGAAGAGGGCAAAGATGACTTGGACGATACTGTTTCAGTCATTTCTATGCGGTTTGTTTGGGTAAATGACACATTCTTTTTTAATAGCATATGCTTGCTCCTTAATTATCGTTTGCATGAAGATTTTCATTTGGTTCTGTTTTGATTCAATTAACAACTTTGAAGAGAAACAAATGTCAAGTACGATGTAGTAGTGGTGAAAATTCCGAATTGTGCTGTCCAAGTACTATAAAGCATGTGTGACTCTTTCTCGACCATTGATTTGTATTTCTAGTCCCTATATTTACGTCCACTTTTCAAGACTTCAACAAACAAGCATATACTCCAACTTCCTTAAAAAAAAAAAAAAAGCATATACTCCAACTATTTTAAGGGGACATAGGTACGATTTGACCCGACTTTTTTTCTACTTCTCTACAATTTTAAAGAGAAAGTAGGCCAAATACAATATCTATTAAGTACTTACTAAAAAAATATTTTAAACATTTTTTCCCTTCAAAAAATATTTTAACATTTTTTTATTTATTATATATTTGTACAATATTTTGCCAAACAACTTTTAACTTAAAAATAGCTTTAAACTAAAAAAAATAATAAAGTAACAAAACAACTTTAACTTCTTTCTTAAAACCCTTAATTTTAACTTTGTTTTAAAGTAGCTTTTGGACTGTAAAAAGGTCAGGTCAAACGATGTCATAGTGATGTTTGGAACTTGGTATAAAATGTTGGGTTATGCTAACTTGCTCTTTCAGAACAATTTTAAAAAACTAAATATAAAAATATAATATTGGGAGAAAAATATTATATTTTTAACATTGGGGATTCTAACTAAAAATATAATATTGTTAACTATTGAGAATAATATTGCTTAATATTGGGGATTCTAACTATTTTACTATTTCCAATTACTATTGTTGTGTCAACCTCCATTCATATTTCATAGTTTACATATGTATTTTCTTTTCATGTAGAGGATCATTAGCTCAAAACTTTCACTTACAAGCCTTGACTTTAACTTCAGCAACATTTGCATCCGCAATGGCCAACCTTATGCCAGCTGTAACCTTTATCATGGCCGTTTCCTTAGGGTAAGTATTATTAAGTTTCATTTTGTCAACAAATTACAATTTACAAGTTAATATTATACGTGTTGTTTTAAATGTAGAGTTAGCATCAAAGATTAAACTATCAAATTTGTACCTATATATTAACTCTCTTTGTTTCTGTAAAAATAAAATAAAATAAAATAAAATAAACTCTCTTGGCAAATTAATACGTAATATATATGTACATAAATAGAAAATAGTCTTTATAAAATTAGAATGATAAATAGTCCCTTTAGATTAACTCAGTTGGTAGGATATTGTATAATATATGCAGGGTTGAGGTTTGAACCATAGACACCCTACTTATTTTTTTGGAGAGAAAAATAAACATTTTTTTATAGTGTAATAATTTATAATTGGTACACCATATAAATTAAAACTACCTCAAACCATTTTTTTTAAGAGGAAAAAAAGTAAGAACATCATCAGAAGAACTGTATCTCAGTCTAGTCCATAGTGCAATCAAGTATCTACTACTTTAAGATACTTTAAGAAAAGTAACCATTTCTAAAATTTATCATTGGATCAATTTCTTAATTATTTATTTACACTTTCTACAAAACAATTAAGTTCTACGAAAGTTTGAGTCACAAAGCTAATATATAATTTGCTGATCCAATGGAACTTTTAATTTCAGTATGGAAAAATTAAATTTGAGAACGAAAGCAGGGAAGACAAAGATATTAGGTACACTAACAGGAATTGGTGGGGCAATGGTATTGACATTCGTTAAAGGTGTTGAAATTAAGATGGGGTCATTCCATTTAAATCTTTTGCATCATCAAAATGGTGTTGGATCACACACTATCTCCACTGCTAATACCTTTTCGGGTTCTCTATGTGCCTTGGCTAGTGCCATCTCTTATGCACTTTGGCTTATTATTCAGGTTTGATGTTTTTTTTTGGTTAATAAATTATACCAATATCAATCAATGAAAGTTATTCTAATTCAACTAATTAATTAATTTTGGACACAGACAAAGATGAGTGAAAGATACCCGACTCATTACTCAAGCACAGCGTTGATGTCTTTTTGGGCGTCACTTCTTTCCATTGTGTTTGCTCTATGCTTTGAGAGAGATTTGAGTCAGTGGAAATTGGGTTGGAATATTAGACTATTAACTGTTGCTTATGCGGTATGTTAGGTTAATGCACTTCTTTAAACTATAAGGTTTTTTTTTGGGTACAATGATTATTATTAATTATATTATATCCAATGATTAATTAAGGATTTAATATGTATATCTCAAAAGTGTAAAATTTGTATGCACATGCATCTAATTCTAATCAAATCACTCCATGATGTCATTTTCTTAAGTTAGTCTTAAAATATCTCTAAAAAAATATTTGTCATGATTTGATTGGATGCATATGTAAACACATTTTACATCATCAGTGCATTGAAATTAATCTCATCAATTAATACTTCCTATATTTTATTCTTGGACTTTTAATTTCATGTTATAATTTTCACACATTTTTTATTTATAGTACTTCAATAAAGGTAAAAAAAAAAAGTATTTAAATGTGTTTTTTATATTATAAAAATGGTGTAATAAGATAATAATGTTTAGCTATTGGTATTTGATTATTAATTCCACATGAGGCTCAAGATATACCATGTCAATTGAACTGTGCAGGGTATAGTGGTTTCAGGAGCAATGGTAGTTGTAATGTCATGGTGTGTACACATTAGAGGTCCATTGTTTGCCTCAGTTTTTAACCCTTTAATGCTTCTCATGGTGGCTTTGGCTGGTTGTACCGTGTTGAATGAGAAACTACACCTTGGAAGGTATATTTGCTTGCTTTTTGCTTTTTATAAATTTATTAATCATTCTAAGAATGTTTTTGAAATACTAAGTTGTTTAATTGGACCCTAATTTTTTGAGGTAAAATCTAATACTTTATTGGCTCACTTAAAATTTGTTACTTTTGTTAACAATTTCAGCATTATTGGAGCGGTGTTGATTGTATGTGGCTTGTATGCGGTTGTATGGGGTAAAAGTAAAGAGATGAAGAAAAAGAATCAATTAGTGCCATCACAAAACCCACATGAATTTGACCCAGTTGAAATAGTTGTGAGGTCTGTAGAAGAAGATAAAAGCAACCATAACAACAATGATCAAGGTAATACTTTAAAGGTGGTTAAGGATAATGAAGAATCACAAGCAGATGAACATCAACAACAAAATCAACATGTAGAAAGTCAGGAAAAATGAGGAGGGGTAAAAGAAGTTGTGCATGTAATGCCTAAAATATTGAGTATCAAATTATTATATATATCAACCTCCTACATGTCGGCCCAAAACAAACTTGACATCCTTCTAGATTGGCCCAAAATGCTACCAGCGTACCCTATTTTGATTCTCCAACTAAAATACATTAGAGCATAGCAAATATTTGAAGAACTAAATGAAGAAGAAGGGAAACATTTTAAAGAACAAAAAGTGTTTAATTGAGTGAACTCTTAGCTGGACTTGACTCTGTTATATACAATTGGAATTTTATTAAACTGCTTATATTTATATATGTTATGGTTGTTAACGATGTTATGTTTTGTTCGGATACTCATAAGCTTATGTTACATACAATATATGCAAAGAACATCTTCAGGTTCTTTAAAATGTTTAATTATCATATTAGTTTTTGGTTTTAATAGGATTTTAGTCCTGAAATTAGTGTATTTTTTGTTATATTACATGTAAGTTCCTTTTGTTTAGATTCAATCTTTGCAAATAGAAAAAAATATTGTTTTTAGTCCCCTGATGTCAACTTATATGGCCACATATGCCGTAAGGGACTTAAAGCAACAACTTTTAAATTTACAAGACTAATTAAACAAATAAAAAAAAAGACTTACAAGGACTAAAAAGAAAAAAGTTATAATTGTCATGACTAAAATCATATCTAAACCATAATCTTTTAAACTTACAATTAGTACTAAAATTTTGTAAAAAAAAATGTAGTAGTAAAATCTAATATTTCAAATGGTTTACAAGAAATGTAAAGAAAACAAGGGATGAGGTTCAAAACTAGGATTTATAATCCACACCGGATTTCTTTCTTTAAGTAGTAAGTAGTATTGTGATGAACAAAGTGCTACAAAGTTTATGTTACAAGTAATTCCATCAGGCATCTACGACCAAAATTCTACGCCTTTTATCTACTTGAACAAGAACAACTACTAACGGAAAGACTAGCATTGGCGTAATGTAATGTAATTGCATAATTACACTCCTCTCTACCTCTATTCCTAAAGGCTTAACATTCAAAAGAAATGTGAATTGGAAATCAAAAGGTGAGACTAAATGCTCTGTTTGTGTGAATCTAAAAAGAACCAACCGTCCCAAGGATTTTTGTTAATATAACATGTTTATCAAATTCAGGGGGATTCCTGATTAAACATATGGTGCTAGCTTTGTGTCTGCATGTTGCTACGAGTCTATTTTATACATTTGCATTCTGCATTCCTTAAAATCATATTTAAGGAGAGTTTTCATGTTTAAGTAAAATAAGCTAATATAATTTTCTGCATTTATCATCATTTCCTTCAATTTGATGTGGCGATCCAGGGCCGGTCCAACGTATGCCGAGGCCTAAAGCGAAAATTTAGATGAGGCTTTTTAAAAATAATAATAAAGTTTTTTTTGGTTGAGTTATTTAATTTTATCTCTTGAGGCAATAATGATGGTTATAAAAAAAATTATAATGAATCTCGACTTATTAATTACGTATAATGAATATTGTCAATAAAACATGAATTAAATATGAATTTTTAAGCGCAAAAAACAAAACAAAAAATTATATTTAATTAAAGTTCTGTTAAAAAATTCTTTTTTTGGAGAGATTATTGTAATATTCTAAACATGAATGCAAATAGAAAAACCAAAATTTCGAATGATACATATAAGTTGACTTAAAAGTTTTTCTTTGAGGAATCAAGAGCATAATGACATCAAAGAAGATATAAGACATCCCAACTGGCCTGACACCCCTTAGAACCTCTAATCCTATGTCAACTCATATATCTTATTAAAAAGGGGGAAATATATATATACAAAGAAGGGTGGACTATACCGTTACCCCAAAAGAAAAGCAGAAAAAAGAAGGAAAATAACAAAAACAAAAATTAAGGAGATTTCAACGCTATCTATAAAAATCCTCAGAAAGGTTGTGTGGTAAAACATCCCATCAAGTGAAACCCGAGGACTCATGGCTCAAGGAACTTGATCAAAACGAATCTTCGAGTTACAATAAATTTTTAAGGGAACTAAAAGTAGGAACCAAATGTGGTGATTAAAAATATTTGGAGGACTAAAAGTCGAATTTTTTTTTTATAAGAACTAAATCAAAAAGTTAAAATATTTATAGGGATAAAAACATATATAACCTTTTTTTACCAAAAGTAACAACTATAGCTTGAAAAGTCCTTAAAAAAAACTATAACTTGAAAAGATCGTGTAATAGAATTCAATGTTACTATGGCACAAAATATTTTCTAGCAAAAACATAGCTTCTTTTCTTTTATAGAACAAAAACATAGCTTATTACAAATGTTTCAATTATACTCTCTAATACATATTAATTTTTAACATATACACACCCTTCAATCTATATAGGTTTAACTAATTTACATAGACCATATATAATTTAGTATGCCTTATTTGAATTTAAACCAATAAGTAAATAATTTCCTCTCAAAAAAGAAAAGAATTGAATAATTAATTGACAACTCAGCTCTCTCTAGAGAGAGGGGTGAGAAAGTGGTGCAATACAAAAATATGAGGGGGTTCAAAGATCAAAATAACATAGAAAATTGACGTGAATTAAAAAGTTGAGGGGGTTCACTTGAATCTCCTCAAACAAGAAAGTGATTCAAAAGAGTATGAAAAATGGTTGCTGAATTTTAAGGCGCGGATAGTTGTGCTGTCATATTTTTTAATGGAAATTATTCATTTCAGAAGCAATTGTGTTAGAGATATATTTATATAGTTAATTTTAAATTTTAATTTGATTAAATCAAAGTGATATTTTGCCGAAAATTGTGAAGTTATTCAAATTGATGCAGTCACTACAAAAAGTTTTGACGACTCTTATAAAAAAAAGTATTTACTACACTTAATCAATTTCCCCCTACCATATTTGAAGTTTCAAATTGCAATAATACATATGAAAACTTGGAATCCATTTTTAAATTGTACCCAAAAAAAATGCGATTGGTAAATGAAATACTAAAGGTAATCACCAACTGTATCAAATTGAGATCTTATTTTCCACCTTTAGGTAGACTTGGTTTCCCTTATCTTAATTCGGTTGCCATTGCCAAACCCATCAACAGTACCAAGGCCATCATGCTTGAATACAAATGCGCTGAATAAGTTGCTAATTTTGGAAAAGAGATATTAAAAAGTGGTAAAAAAAAAGTGGCGCGAGTAAAAAGCCCATAATGGAATTAAAGGCCATCATTGATTTAATGCTAGTCCTGCAAATGCATAAAAGCAGAGTGGCTTCATCCATAATTTCCATTCCACCATCATATTTAGGTGGCAATTATACAAGCCTGAATTCAACGTGAGTTAGTGTTTAATATATAGTGGATCAAATTGCCCAATTTTCTTTTGTTGCTTCTAACATGAGCTATCATCCGTACATGGAAGTCCATGTTAATTGTAAATTACTAGCAATGAATATTAGGACAATGTATTAATCATGAAGGTATATACATAATTTATACATAATGCCTTTCAAGAAAGCTTAAAATCAGTATACTTAAACCAATGGTTAGTTCATAAGGTACTAATATATTTGGTGAGTATATTAACATTAGACAGATTTTCACCTTGTGTTCTAATATGTGCGTAGATTATTATTTTTTGGTAACTCTGTGTAGAATTTAATTACTTTTGTACTGTTTCGTAGCGTTTACTTTTATACATGCTTATATTATAATCAACATATATATAGTTGGAAGCACCAACAAACTCAGGGATGCAAAAGATAGCAAGTTGCGGATTGATTAATTTATGCAAAAAAAAAAAAAGGTTATGTTTAAATATGATTTTAGTTTATGTAATAATAGTAATTTTTTTATTTAGTCTTGTAAGTTTTTTTGTTTAGGTTCGGTCTATGCAAATTAAGAACGGTTGTTTTTAGTTTTTAATGCCAAATCTGGTCCAATATAATACGCCACGTGACTCAATAAGATTAGAAACTAAAAACAATCAGTTTTTGAATTTGCAGAAATTAAACTCAAACAAAAAACTTATAGGGCTAAAACAAAAAAAAAAGTTATAACTGTAGGACTAAAATCATTTTTTAAGAGACCAAAAAGAAGTCAATATATTAAATAAAGAGTGAAAACCAAGTTAAGCACAAGATGTGCCTAAAAATGACTCACAACAAAGTTTTAGCAAACAAAAAACACAAAGCAGGAAGGCAAAGAGCCTATGATGATATTACAAAGTGACAACTCCTAAAGAGTCGGATGGATTCGTCTACCAAACATGAACATCGAAACAAAAATTAGGTGAGACTAAAATCATATTTAAGCAACTAGTATTTTACTAAAAAAAGCCTTTAAAATGTACTCCCTCCGTCCCAAAATATAAGCAAAAATTGGTCAATAAAAGTTAATGTATTTGGTTCAAAATTTGTACCAAATACATCAACTTATGTTGACTCATTTTTGCTTATATTTTGGAACGGAGTAGTATATTGCTAGTTGTTTTGATCCCATCTCAGTTTTAATTTGTCCTTAGAATTTATTGATGTATTTGTTGGTGTCATTTACTACTATGCATTCACATGTTTACATCACAATCCACTTCACTCCAATGGTACTAGTAAATTGAAAAGTTTTGGCTCTCAAGTTTACTTATAATAAGACAAATGAAATATAAATCCCCCGGTAACTAACATTAACATTTTCAATGCATTATGCTCTGTTTACCCCAAAAGAAAATGGGAAGACCAAACATGAGTGAATAGAGAATCAAGAAATTTATCATTTTGAATAGCTTAGAAATTCTAAACATACTCTATCACCCAATTAATAATGAGTGAGATAAGAGGTTACTTATGCACGAAGTTAGGTAATTAACTAATTGTTTGTTAACAATTTTTTTTTTTTTTTTGAAGAAGCCAAAATGATATATATAACCACAAAAAAGAGTTTCACCTCCCTAGCACAAGATGTACCAAAGGGAGGAGAAACAAATTACAAGATTGTTTTCAAACAAAACCAAGAAAATAAAAATAACATCAGCCTATCCCCAAACATTCGAAAGGGTGCTGCCACCATAACTGACAACCATAAGGGAAACACATGTTGTTGGCTTTTAGCCAACCTAAAGAGGTGGTTTTAACCTTCTCCATAAGTTGCGGTGGAGAAGTAGCCTTATGGGCGAAAAGCCTACTATTTCTTTCATTCCATAAAATCCAAACCGTACAAAGCCATATAACAAGTAAGAAGCGGCGCCTAGGTGTGAATCCTCCGGAAGAGAAAATAAACTGAGTGAAATGAGCCGACACATGTTGAGGATCCACTGAATACACACCAAGCCATGTCTTGACCAGCTGCCAAAGAGAGCCAAAAATCGGACAATGAATAATTAAATGAGAAGCTGTCTCTGTATGACCACAACCTGACACACAAAGAAGTGAGTTAGAAGGAATAATGCCTCGACGCGCCAAATTGTCCATCGTCGACCATCTATTACGAAGCAAACGCCACGCACAAATTGAGACCTTCAGAGGAGCACATTTATGCCAAACTGCCGGAGTAACCACATCATTGCTGCGCACCTCCTGCCTTGTTAGCATTTGATACACACCGCGCACCGTGTACCCATCACCCACAGAGAGGCGCCACTGCCAAGTGTCATACCGGAACTCCTGCAAAACCACATTAGAAAGCAGAGATATACACTCCCCCAATAACAATTTTCTTATTAGAGTTAGTTGTTACTTTAACTAGAGTTAGTTAGAGAATTGTGTGTTGCAGAAGCTATAAATATGTACATGAACACTATGAGTAATCTAGATTTGTGATTTGATCAATAACATTGCTTAGTTTCTCACTCTATGAAGTTTCTCTTCACCATCGATGGAGTTCCATATTCAGTTTTAACAAGGCCTGAATATATGAGTTAGGATTAGAGAATGCCACTATGAGCTGTTGGGCAACAACAACATTGGAAAAATTAAACAACACAGTCAAAAATAAAAACATAAGAATAAAACGGGCAAAACTCTAAAATTGAAGAAAAAATAATGACTGAAGTTTTAGTCTCTATATGAATCTTGTTCAACTGTAGTCATTTTTAAAAAAGGGAATAATTTATCAAATAAAAGTTATGTAGAGACTAAACATAAAACGCAATTAGAAAGAAAAAAACTAAAATTAAAAATATTATAAATTGATAAGGACTATAAAAACTCTATTTATCTCTTCCATAGTAGTCCATTTGGTGAAATTTTGTTTGTTGAGGGGGTTTGTAGTTCAACTAATTTGAGTTAAAAGTTAAAAATTTTAATGAATTAAAATATCATAATTCAAGTCTTGATAAAAAAATCTATTTTAAATTTACTTATTCTTAGTTTTTAATACTTCATTATTTTCATTTTTAAATAAAAATATTTTTCTATCTTTTATTTATCACATTTCGTCTTTATTTAGTCTATTAGAGCATCTATGATAGAGTTAATTTTGGATGCTTAAGTAAATTATTGTAGATACATACACATCACTTATTTTATAATTTTTAATGTTAATACTTATACACAATTTCTGAAACTCAGTATCTCAAAAATTATTAAATGGGTTTCATTGCTAGCTCTATATCATTACAGTTTGAGAAATATCGTTAATTTGCATAAAAAAATTATCATGTGAAATCATCCGCAAAGAAGTGAAGAGAGAAATAATATTTCCATAATCACCCTTCAATAAGCATTCATTATGGATCGTCTTATATCGTTGTACAAATATTGTTTTTTACCTCCTACTTTCCATCCTATCAAACAAGAGAAGAGAACAATTTTATTTTTCATTCCTTTCAATATCTTATTGATACCAAACCAACTATCAATTCAATTTCTTCCTTAAAAAATAAATCAATTCAATTTCTTCCTTCAAAAATAAATCAATTCAATTTCTTCCTTCAAAAATAAATCAATTCAATTTCTAGTCTTTTTCTTTCCATTCAATTTGTTTTCTGCCTGCTTTCTTTCCTTCTATCTTCCTTGTACTTTCTATGTACTTTCTTTTATTTTGAAGAAAAAAACTAACGTATAAAAACAAAGCCCTTTCAAAAAGTTTAATTAGTATATAAAATGGAAACTGTGTACTATATGTAGAGTAAAATAATGCTGCCGAAGGTTTGGTGAAAAAAGCACCCCAAAAAGCCGCCGGCTGGCTGAGCCTCCATTAGTTGAATGTAAATCCCCACGCTGGTAGTGGGATTAACAGTAACAATCTTTCCTTTCAATATTAGCAGTAGTTAATAAAGTTTGAACTACAGTAACTATATATACATGGCCACTAATTTAACATGTTAGCATATTATAATGGATGTGTTTAATCTGCTAAAAAATTGAGGACATGACAATTTCAGCTGTACAGTGTTTGATTTGTAAAACTGTTTATGCGACAGAACAAACTGGAGGCAAAAGACAAGACAAAAACAAATTTTTTTGTTCTTCACTAAACCACAACTTGACTTTTTGTCTCACGTGCAAGTTATCTAAATACAAAAATATTTTTTTGTCTACCAAAAATAGTATAAGACAAAAAAATTATTCAATATCATAATAGTTTGTCATGTGTTGTTTTGTCTTGTGTTGTTATGTCCGGTACTTATTGTTTAATTTACTTTACACACACAGACAACAAATAATTAATTGTAAAATAAATTTAAAAGAATGAAATGATATGGCGTAATAGTAATTTTTCTTTTAAGGCGTTTAACATTGACTAAACCCGTCAGAAAAATTGTGTAGTTTACAAGGTTGATTCTTCTTTCCCAACCAAATTTACTCTATATACAAGAATCAAGGATCAAATCATTGATCACTTAGTTAAATGGTACAAACTACTTAGCATCCGGATCAATTCATTATTGATCAGTGTAAAATATGCGTACCAACATTGCACATCAAGTAAAAATGTATTCATACATCAAGTACTTTTCTTTTGATTTGAAATCAACCATCTAAACCATTTTTTTTCTTTTCCTTATATTTAAATAAGTGGTTTTCACAAAGATTTAGTTTTTCTTTGGTGTTTTTTTCCGGTGATTTTGTCGTCTAAACATGACGATTTTAATTTGTTTTGTTCACCGTCTTGGTGTGCGTTATGTTGTTTGTTCCATTTTAGATTGAAGAACTTACTTAGCTTGATGTTCATTATAAATTCAAGATATAACTTTAGCATTTTCAACGTTACATATCAAGGGCATGTGTATTTTGGACACTTTTATTTTGCCATATTTAGAGACTTTTTACCTTTTTTTTTTTTGTTGTAACCCTAGGTGATGTGAGTTTGTTTGACTTTCAATTTTTTTTAACAACAAACAAACTTACTTATTCAATTAGATAAGATAAAAGTACAAGTGGCACTAGACTCTTTGTTAGAGATGAAGTACAAGTACTACTTTATCAACCAAAATAAACCTATTCAAATCAAATTTACATCCCAATATAGTCTAGAAAATTGCTTTATACACTTCAAAGAAAGCTAAAACACACAAGTAATTTATGCTTTGAACCTACCGATGGGAAGCAATCCGGCGGCAGCTTCGGATGGGAAGGAAACCAGCGACAATTAGTTGTCGTTGCCGTATTTTGCCTATATTTTTTAAAACTTCACATTTTTTCATCTTAATCCGGCGGCAGCTAACTGCCGATGGGAAGGAAACCAGCGGTAGTTAGCTGTCGTCGCCATGTTTTGCCTATATTTTCTAAAACTTCACATTTTTTCCATCTTAATGTGAACAAAAACGATAAAATGAGTGAACAAAAACGATAAAATGACATGCGATTAAAGTGAAAAAGCTAAAAACAAAAAAAAAATAATAAATAAAAATGATAAGAATAATTTGAAAATTATACTCTTAAAAATAACATAATTATAATTTCTTTTATTATTATTTATATGATATGATTTATTACATATATAAATAATTTGATTTATTATTATCATTTTTATTATTATACTCTTATATTAAAATTATACTCTAAAAAGCAATTTTGATTTATAAATATATATAGAAAAGAATAGAAAACGAAAAGAAAAAATAGAAAATAATGGAATATAAATAAGTCAATGTATGGAAAATAATGAAAAAAAAAAAGCAAATTCATGTTCCACGACAGTTAAGTGTCAATGGAGTAGAGATGTGGAACGACAGTTAATTGCCGATAGAGTAGAGATGTGGAACGGCAGTTAACTGCCGACAGGGACATTTGAGTAATTTACTGATGTGTTTCAGCTAACTATAAAGTGTATACAAACAACTTTCTATATTCTAATGGATTTACGAATCATTCATAAAATAAGCATGGATAACCCAAACTTTTCCCCACAACTCATTCCTAAGATAGATGCTTAATTTTGTCCACCACATCCTCCACTTCGGGCTCATTACTCTAGAATAAAAAAATAACTTCATTCACCGCCTTTCATATTGACCACGTAACTGTATGTCAACAACAACCCTCTTAACGCTTTACTTTAAGATTTGTATTGTTCTCATATAATTGTAATTTCTTTTTCCTTTTTTTTGTAATGCCATTGTTGTTAATTCAGCTGTTAATTTTATCAAATGCTACAAATCTCCCTAACTTCATTCACCGCCTTTCCTAAAAATTAATTCAACTGTTAATTTTATCAAATGCTACAAATTCAACGAGTTAGTTTATCTGCTACGTTTAGTCAAACAAAGCCTAGGTAGAAGTTGCATCATTCTTTACCGAGTATAACCAAATTACATTTTCTACCTGAGGCAATTAGAACAAACAAAAATTTAGATTATTGTTTTTGCATTTAGAAAAAAATGGAGAAAGAGATTTTTTTTTTTTGTTAATTAAAGTGAAGACCATTTTACACTAGGATTTTGAACTTTGTACGTACAAGGTTAGACTCATATAACTAACTATATTTTAATTATTATTTTTATATAAACAATGTTGCCCCTTTTTAGTAAAAAATAAATAAATAGTGCCCCTTCAAAGTCATTTCCATTTTTGAGTTAACTGGGAAGTAAATTATTTCCACTTTGAACTCTAACTAGTGGTCCTACTCCCTTCCCACTAAAGAAACAAACTCTTGTAAATGAAAATGCAATTTGCTAGTTTTCTTTAAGAAATTTCAATTAAATTATTTAATTATAAAATTCTGAGTGCTAATTAAAGACTTGCCACGAAAATTTCTGATGCTCAAACTTCTTATATCGTGAGTGCTTCAAGTTTACAAATGACATTCCTGGGAATACATGGCTAGGGAATGATTATGCTCATGTTTGTTATAAGGTTGAGAAAAAATATTCCTGGGTATAAAGGTTCCTGGGAATGAAATAACTTCCCATAACTTCCCTTATTCCCACGAATTTATTCCCATATGAGAAGGTGGGAATATGTATTCCCATGAAATTCTACATAGTTTTTTTTTAAAAAAAAAATTTGTAACTTCCAACTTTCCCAGGAATGTCAACTTATTTGCCAAACACTTTTTTTAAAAAATGCCCAGGAATCAAATTTTCATATTTTTATTTCCGGGAAAGTTATTCCTAGGTATAATTTGTCTGTCACCGAAACAAACGCCCTGTAAGATAATATATTTATATGTGCTTGTTTGGGCATATGGTTATAGACTTGTGTATATTTGGTTCCAATAATTTACTGTCACACCCCAACCATACAAAAATAATTAAATTGTTGCTTTTTACTTTATTAAAAAAAACAGACTTCAATAATAAGTTTGAGCTTTAGATATATCTAACTAAACGTACACCCATTCCACGTCACGAAAATAATCTTTTTGTTTTCAAGTTTATAAGATATCAAATGTGGATCAAGATCTTTAGTGTAACCAATATTGGATGGATCCACCAAAATTCTTACTGTGGTTTTCTCTTTTATAAATGAGATCTTACGTTTATTTAAGAAATGAAGAGTGTCTTGATTCATCAATTACATGAGCCACAAATATATATAAATTCTAGTGATTCACAACAAATATGAATTAGGACCCGAGAATCTGGGCATCCAACTCAATTTCAGACACATACTAAAAAATATTTGTCGCATAACATGACAAGGAATATAGGGAAAATAAACTAATTATTAAAATATATACTATATGTTTTATACTATATAGTTGAAGTGTCGAATCCTTATTCCTGCTCCCTAGCAGCAGTACTCTATGTCTAAGTACACCTGATCCCATGTGTGATGTATGATTTAGTTGCACAAACACAATGTTACAAGTTACAACAAATTAGGATTTTACTTCCTGAACCCCATGATGTAAATTTGTTAATCAAAGGTCCAACCTGAAAGCACAATCAGTGACGTGTATATATATGTCTATCAAAATTGACTAAACTAAGTGGAATTAAAAAAAATGCCTTTTTATTTGAATTTGGAAATCTGTGTTCTCCATTAAGTATTTTTGCTTTATATGTGTAAACTACCCATCGCATAGAGCTTATATATATATATAACTTCATATCATTTTACTTACCATTTAATTCCTTCATTCACAAAACCCTTTTGCAGCAGCTCACTAATATTGTACGTGATATATATATATAGACATATATATTGAAGAAAATTAATATCTAGTACAAGTTTAGTTTACAACAACACTTGAAAAGAAAATGAGAGATATTAGGAAAGTAGTGCATGGATTGAAGCCAGCCTTGATGATGTTGATGGTTCAGATTGCATTTGCTTCAGTAAATGTCCTCTACAAACTTGCTATAAACAATGGAATGAGTGTTAGGGTACTTACAGCTTACCGTCTCATTTTTGCAGCAGCTACCACTATTCCACTTGCTCTTATTTTTGAAAGGTCCTCTATATTACTCCATGCATTAATTCATATATAAGTACTATATAGATAGATGATTAACCTTATATATTTTTATTTTTCAATTAATTACTTTGTTATTTAACTTGTTTTTTCTTTCTACTTAATTTACAGGAAAAATAGACCACAGTTGACTTGGAGGGTAGTTTTTATGTCATTCTTTTGTGGTCTATTTGGGTAAAGATTACGTAAACTTAACAACCCTTTAATTTCCACTTCCTTTTTAGTTAAATAATAATATATATTATAAGTAAATATTGATTTAACAATTTCTTTTATATGATTATACAATAAAATAACAGGGGAAGTTTATTCCAAAACCTTTATTTTGAGTCATTGGCATTGATATCGGCAACATTTGCTTCAGCTGTTTATAATCTCATTCCTGCCGTCACTTTTATCTTAGCCATTTCTTTTGGGTACGTACTCAAACTCAACTCAGTTAAAGATAATTTGAAATTTGTTAGAATTTAATAAATAATGCATAACATCGTTACAAGTTAGTTATGATTAGTTTCTAGTTGGTTATATTTCTCACCACCACAAACTATATATATACACATTAATTTGGTGATATTATTATTATTATTATTTAAATATGACATTAATTGTTTTTGTACATTTTCTTTCAATTTGCTTAGTTTTGAACGATTGAATTTCCAAACGGCGGCAGGCAAAGCTAAGGTGTTAGGTACAATAACAGGAATTGGAGGGGCAATGTTGTTAACATTTCTCAAAGGTGTTGAAATTAACATATGGACCTTCCACATTAACCTCTTGCATAAGGGAAAAAATGGAACACTAAATGATAACTCCGGTAGCAAATTGCTGGGTATTTTTTTTGGTCTTGGAAGTTGCTTCTGCTTTTCCTTATGGCTCATCATTCAGGTAAAATCATCAAAATAACTTGTTTTAGTTACAATATAGAATTTATTGTGTTCAATTATAAAGAAACAACGACATTTAATTTATAAAAAAATTGATGTTGATATCATTTTAATCTAATATATGGCATCACTACAGGCTAAGATGAGCAAAGAGTACCAAGGACATTATTCAAGTACAGCATTAATGTCTTTAATGGGGGCAATTCAAGCAACTGTTTTTGCCCTTTGTGTTGAGAAAGATTGGAGCCAATGGAGGTTGGGTTGGAGTATCAGGCTTCTCACTTCAGCATATTCCGTATGTTAAATGTTAATTAATTTTTTCATGATTATTGATTAGCATAATTTGTTATGTTAAGTTTTAACATGGTGTATTTAATTGGTGTTGTTGCAGGGAATTGTGGCTTCTGGAATAATGGTTATCGTCATTGCATGGTGTGTAGGGATGAGAGGTCCACTATACGCCTCTGTCTTCAATCCTCTGATGCTTGTGCTTGTGGCCATTGCTGGTTCCTTGATGTTGGATGAGAACCTATATTTAGGAAGGTATATACACATTAAGTATACCTAAGTATATTGTAATTTACCAAAGTTTTACAAAGATGCATTGTTGAAATAAATTAGTTTTATATTAACATCTAATAATAATAAGAATGTGTCATTTATTTTGGATAAAAGAAATAAGAATGTATCATTGTTACATAACTACACTTCATAAGTGCATTTTTTAAAATAATTGTAAAATATTGAACTCTAATTAAATTTTTGTATAAACTAGTTTAGAGTTAGGTTGACAATACATTTTATAATTTCCCAAATTATTACTTGTAGTATATGATGATTAATGCCAAGTACTTATATTGATCTGGTTTTTGAAATATTTATAGTGTAATTGGAGCAGTTCTAATAATGATTGGACTGTACATGGTGTTATGGGGCAAGAGCAAAGAAACGAAAAAAGTGACTCATTTAGAAATCACTTCAGAACTCCAAGAAATTCAGGTTGTTGTCACGTCCACCATAGTAGATCATGATTGTAGCAACAACAACCACACCAATTGTAAGAGCAACATTGTTGACAAGGATCATAAACATGAATATGATAACTCATCAAAAGGTGAACAAGAAGGACAAGGAACTTAAAGTAGCGGAAGATAAGAATTGGTTTCAAACCCTCAAGTGAAGCTTGAATGATGGCCTAAAATATGTAAATAAGAATATTCTAAATTGACGTATTCCTATATTAATATGTTTTAGTTAATTTTACAACTTTAGTTATATTTGTTAATTTTTTTTCTTTCTAATTTTGTTCTTTGAAGATTTTTTTTGAACAAGCAAAAATGAATTATATTAACAACATCAGAGAGTCCTTGGTAGGACAAGGTGTGCCAAGAAGAACCTTAAAAGTTTACAACCAAACAATAGCAACACAATGTTCTTTGAAGATTTTATGTTTACATATTTTATCCGTAGTATGATTGAATTATTATACCATCATTTATCATGTTATTATTTACTTTTAAAAAAAATAAAATATCCATAATTTAAAAAAGAGAAGTGCGCGTCATTTGGTTTCTTTTGTTTTTTTTAATATGGATTTACAAACTCTCAGGTTTGGATAAGATTAGATGAACAACAAAAAAAGTTATTCAGAGTCTTACCAATATTATATTCTTAAAATTTAAACTCGAAATCTTTAATTAAGTTGAAAATTTTTTTTGTTAGCATAGTTCAAAAAGAGACAAAATTAAAAGTTTGAAGGATGCGCGAGAAAGACGTATGGTGAAAAATTCTCAAGAAACATGTGTTCTAAGTTTTGGTGTTTTTGCAAAAGATTTTAAGGCATCGTTTGGCCTGACTTTTTTACAGTCCAAAAGCTACTTTAAAACAAAGTTAAAATTAAGGGCTTTAAGAAAGAAAATAAAGTTGTTTGGTTACTTTATTATTTTTTTTAGTTTTAAAGCTATTTTTAAGTTAAAAGTTGTTTGGCAAAATATTGTACAAATATATAATAAATAAAAAATTGTTAAAATATTTTTTGAAGGAAAAAAATGTTTAAAATATTATTTTAGTAAGTACTTAATAGATATTGTGTTTGACCTACATTCTCCTTAAAATTGTAGAAAAGTCGAAAAAAAAGTCGGGTCAAACGGTACCTAAGTTTTTTTTTTCATGGGTATACCTCCCAAATATAATTGTTGTACCACACATTTTTAAAAAATAAAAAATCAAACTACCGTTCTATATGGTAAACTGGTTACCTTGAGTAAATTATTTTTTGGACGAAATATATTTTTTTCTTTATCAAACCATTTACACATATATCTAGATTTTTTTTTTTTTGAGTTTATCTTAGTTCATATGGACATTGCATAATATATGTAGGGGTTGGGATTCGAACCCCGAACATCTCGCTTATTTCTTTTAAGAGGTGAATAAGTTATTTTTTCTAGGCTACTTACCAAAAAAATAATTTTATTTTTTTTAATTATATTTTGGTATAAAAAGGGTCAAAGTCCAAACAAAAAGCTACAAAATCAAACTGAAATTCTCAAGCATTTGCCTGAAGATATCTTCTTCTTCTTTTTAGAGGAAAAAGTTTATATCATTTCATTAGATATCAAACTGGTAATACATGTGGGTACATCGATAAAGATGTGGGGGCTAGCTCGAGATGTGGCTACCCTTGTTAAAGCATGAGCGACCTAATTCAAATGTTTTTGAGTAAACTCGACATGAGAGTTTTGAAAAATAAATTTCGCTTGTGCTTACAAGATTCCATAATTTCCCCCAAACTCCGTGATATCTATGCTACCTCTCCTAAAGTAGTCGACAACTTTTTCTAAGTCCACCTCAAAATAAATGTTTGTTGGTCGTAGTTTATTGGCCCACATAATATCATGATAGAGTCCCAAAGTCTCTCCCTTATCCACCGAACACACAGGAGAGAACCATAAAGTTTAGCAAGTACATACGTGCCAATATCATCCCAAGTGCACATCCGTATCTACTATGTTGTGTGCTGCTGAAAAGGAAGCATCAATATTGCATTTGAACCTTCCTAGCGCCGACCTTTGCCATCGTTGTGCAGAAGGAGATGGCTACTAGTGATGTTGCACCATTAGACGCGCGAGTTGGTTACTTGTCTTGCAATGCTTGTCCCTTGTTTCCTATTCACCAGCCTCCAATCTTCCAAGACATGTTAAGTTCTTTCAATGATTTGCATGTTGTCCTCAATCTCGCTCTGCCAAAGTCTCAAGTTTCGATAAGCTCCAAAGAATAGAAGCTAGCATTTCGGTTTGGGAATGGGACAGCTGCTGTAACAAAACAAAAATGATCTAATCAACACTACTAACTTCTTGTCGCACTAATTCAATGTCATTCCGCAAACCACTTGCGCGCCACCCTTGTTCGGAAACTAGACATTCGAACAGGATATGATTGTTGTCTTCATGTGTCACTACTAAAAAAACAAAAATTAGTGATGGAAATTTAGTGAGGGAAAACATGAAATCTCTCTCTAATTCCGTCACTAAATTTTGTGACCAAGAATTTGTGAGGGATTTTATTTTTTCCGTCACTAATTTTGTTTTTCCTAGTAGTGTGTTATGTGTTGTGTTGCACGCCATGCAATTTAAGGGACAATTGATTTCTCGATTATGCGATTGCACTATTGTTAGAAAGCACCCTCTACAAATTCTCCATACAATTTTTTTTTTTATTTTCGAAGGAACTTTGAGTTTCCAGATTCCGCTCATAGAAATTGCAGGACAAGTAAATAATTTTTGACAGCATCACTGTAAATAGTTTAATTTACGGTGTATATATAGATATATAGTAATAAAAATTGTAATTATAACCCATCTAAAAAATTGTAATTATAAATCACTGAAACACACTTATTTACGATTTTTTTTGGTTACACCTATTTACAATTTGATGAAACACAATAAAATATAATAAAAAAAATAATATTCACCTTCCATATAGCATCGAGAGTTTTTTTTTTTTTTTGACAAGCAGCATCGAGAGTTCTTGGCTTGATTAATTGAACATGCATATATTTTTCTAATTCGTCATCCTAGAGAATAAAGAAAACTACCAAGTTACCTAAAGGGGATGAATCTGCATACAGTGGTCAATGGTGGAATAAAGAATTTTTTTACCTGCATTTTCTGCTTTTAATTGATATGCAAGACAAGTTTTATGAAAGTAGATATTAGAGTGGTCAATGGTGGAATAAAGAATTATTTTACAAGTATTTTCTGCTTTTAATTGATATGTAAGACAAGTTTTGTGAAAGTAGATATGTTATTGATGGATTTTGGAGGTAGAGTAAAGAAAAGTACTGTCTTGTACCAAAAGAAACCAAGAGTACCGTCAATTATTGGTGCTAAGCTGATTTGTTAGGGTTAATAATATATTGAGTATCTTAACCAAGGTTAATCTGAATATGGGCGAAAACAATCTTAAAAATTTTAGGAAAATTTATCGTCCCTATAAATCATAAAATGTTCAACAGATTATTCTTCATAGAAATTTGTCGTCCATTTGAATAATAAAATGTTCGAGAAATTATTTTTCGCAATTACGTGCAGAAAATACTTTGTTTGAAAAAAAACTCCTCCATTTCTAATATTGAAAGTTGAAACCAACAATACGATTTAAAAAATGAAAATAAAGATCTAATCTATATATTTATTTCTAACAAAAATCTAATATATATTACCTTCTTTTTGATAAAAGGTGTTTTTTTTTTCTTTTAAGATCGAGGCTTTGGTCCATAAAAACTAAGATCGAGTCTAATGTTTTTGTATTTAATATTTATGGTGACAGTGAAATGTAATCATTTCTCAAAAGAAAATAGTAATAGTAATAATAATAATAATAATAATAGTTTCAAAAAAAATAATTATTGAATCTCTCCTAAAAAAATTGAACCTTTTTTTAGAGAAAAATAATTGAAGCTATTGTTCCATAATAGCTTTTTAAGACTAAAAAGAAATCATATATTAATTACTCCCTCCATTTTTTTTAAGTATCATTTTAAAATAGTACACTCCAATTAAGGAAGTGGATTTTTGATGTTTTTTTTTCTATTATACTATCATTTTAATCCACTAATAAGTTTTTTTTTTCATACCTTTATCTTTTTTTTTAAGGAAAGATGCTTATAGCTTCTCATTAAAAATAAGATTGTCAATACAAAGGGGTACATGATAATAAATGGTGGGACTAGCTACTAATGTGGCCTCTCCTGTCAAAACATGAGCAACATCATTTGTTTGTCTCCGAATAAACTTCACCCTAGAGTTTGTGAACTTTGTGGAAAAAATGTCGCGACATGCTGTAATTACATTACCGAATTCAGAAACATCATATTTACGCGTGTAAAAAGCCAATTGTGTCGTTCTCGAATCCACTTCAAAATCAATATTATCCAATTACTTGTCACTCAGCCACTCTAACACATGATATAAACCCAAGGCTTCTCCGACGTCAACCGCATGAACCGCTACAAAATTCATGGTTTTAGCTAGCGCGAAATTTCCCTCGTCGTTTCTAATACACAGATCGATTCCATATCTGTTTTGGGACAAAATTCATGGTTTTATCTTTTTTCAATAACTTTGATATCTCATATTTTCTCTCATACCAAACAATTGTGATACACTATTCCTCTCTCCAAAAATTCATAATTTATTGCACACACTCTATCACTCCAATAAAATTAATGGGCTCTCTCTCTCTCTCTTCCACTTTTTACTACTATTTTTGAACATTCATAGAATCTTTTGTTTTTTTCCATTAGAATTGTTCTTTTATTTTTTACTTGAAATTTCTAACAATGTTATTGATCTTATGTATTTTTTTTTAAATTTGTATGAACCATTATTAAACTCACTCCGATCACATTTACGAGCAAAAAACAACTTTTTAAATTTATTAAATAACTAATTTATCCGGTCTATATATATATATATATATATATATATATATATCAGATACATTATTATTTAATTAATCTAAAAAATATTTTTCTAGAGAAAGTATAATAATCTACAATTCTATCCGCTATACGAATTTGACTTTTTCTATTTTTTTTACAATATTTTTCTATTTGAAGGCTGCCTAAATATTCTTTCTAATCAGATCGGACATTTGTATTTGTATACAAAAATATTACTATTATAATAGGAAGTAATTAATCAGTTAATCTAAAGCCTATAAACAACTCCTCGTCAAAAAATAAAGAAAAAGAAAACTATAAACAACCCGGTGTTTATTTGAGCAACTCCTAAAAGCCCTTAGTCCTCATCCCTAACTTTTGAGGTACGTCTGTTTTTGTGTTCCATTCGACTCTTTAGTGTATAAAAATGGTGACATGACTTGGCATAATATAGAACATACATTGTGCTTCTTAAAAAGTCTGTCTGTAAAAAAAGATGCCACATGCTACAACAGTGTATACCATTTTGAATTTGACGAAGTTAGAATATTTGGCCCCCAATTGAAGATAAGTATTCCAGCATTCCATCGATTTGGCTCAACCCAGACAAATACAGAGTTTCTACAATCATAAAAACCACATGCAAGATTCAATATTGTGCGCAATATCTCTTGAGATCATTAACATAATAACAATTTGATTTTATTTTACAAAAAGATATAGAAAACTGAATTTGTAAGTTCCAACAAAAACGAAAAGAAACTATTATTCGGAGAGAGAGAGAGAGAGAGAGAGAAACTCAAGTATTACACTCAATAATACTCCATATCAGGTCTCTAATCAGTTGACCAAAAAAGACCATTGAATTGGATATGAAATTTAGGGGTGACAGTTTCATCTATTAATCCTCCATTTATTAATTAATTCATCTAATTTATCCAAAAAAAAATAGTTGATAGATTGAATTCAATCCATCCATATAGATCACCTTGAATCATATATAATTTCATTGGATAAAATGTGTAAACAAATTCTTTATTTATAAAATTAATTTCAAAATTTAATAAAAAAACTAAAGAGAAAAGGACAAGTTGATATCGTCAAAGCTCCGTTGTCTGCCACCACATGGGCCATCGAAGCATTGTCATCCGTCATCGTGGAGTTGCCAGAGACCTAATATGAGGGCCATCGGAGCACTATCATCCCCCACCATGTGGTCACCGGAGCACTGTCTTAGTTTAAACATGGAGGGATTATTGATGAATCAAATCAAGCCTTGTGTGTGTTATGCATAAACAATGTCGAGTCAACATATCTTCTAATCCGTTACTTTGTCTTTTTCTTTTCTTGTAAGCCTCTCTCTTTTTTCTTTTAAGGGGAGTAAGCTTCTCTTTGTATATGGGTCAAGTGTCCTTTGTACTATATTACATTTTTGCTTATCTCAGAAAAAGGCATTGTCTTAGTTTAAATGCATTCATTTATTAAAGTTATTAATATAAAGTAAATAAATTATAATTTTTCTTTTTTTTTCAAATTAGTAAAAAGTTTCTGTCAAAAAATAAAGTTCTGCTAAAGACCTATATTTTAAAAAATCAATATAAAAAAATCTGCTTGAAGAAACTATATTTAAAATTAATCAAATAATTCTGTCAAAAAAATATGTTAAAAAAATCTATAAGGATATAATTCTTTCATAAACAAATATAAATTTGGATTTACATTGATATCCACCCATTGAAAATAAGATAATCGATGAATTTTATGTTTTCCTTCACTGACATTTGGTCTCTGCTTTTAAGTAAACTGATGTATATCCTTTGAAATTTGAATTAATTTTTGTAATCATGTTTAATAAATTGTAGAAATATCTCTTGCAAATTTTTTAATTTTTTAACGAGGGATAAATATGAATTTTTATGTTTTTAGCACTTAAAATTCATATTTTGTTAAAACATATTCTAAAATTTTTTGGGTGGGATTGTTAACATCCATGTAACGATATTTATCCATGTAACGATATTTGTAACGAAAAGTATTTTGGGGACTTAAACCTGCTAAAAAATTAGAGCGACTACAAATGAAATTTAAGATATTTATAGAACCAAAAATTATTTAACGCTAGATTTTCAGGACCAACACTAGTTTTGCTTCCGATCTCAACGTGATTAAAAGTGGTGATGTGTTTGGACGAGGATTGTCAAATTTGATTTTATCTCCTATATTATATATATGAAATGTGATTTTTCTAAAATCTAGCCATTTGGTTACTTAACTAGGCAAATAATCAATTTGGTCCATGTATAATGAGTGGTTACAATAGTTCATTAATGTATCAAAATTTTAAAGTAATCTCTAATTATACACTTCGTTAGTCAAAACAGTCAGAGACTATTTTAAAATAGTATTTCAATGCTGACACTATTTTTTTTCATATAAGAACAAATTATAAATAATTAAGAAATATATTTCTTTTGTGCATGGCATGAATATGTGCATATTAGTTAGTAATTTACAAAATCAAATTCATTCATTGATCACAATCATGTTTACCAAACACCAAATCATAGTCTGATCGATAGTATCGCACAAGTTTGTGTCCAAGTCATTATGATATACTTTTTAAATGCAAAATAATTCATTCAATTGATGTTTTGTACTTTTTTTTTATATATGAGTTGATGTTTTATACTGGAATCTTAATACAAAATATATTTGATTTTCCGTTCATGGGATAAGGGATTTGGTCCTTCCCTTTTTCCGGCTTTCTTGCTTGGATTTTGCCAACTTGAATGTGAGAGAGGCATGGGGGATCTGGTGAAGTGGCTCCACTTGTGAAGGCTATGCTTTTTGAATAAACCGAGTGAAATGTATCACATGTAGTGTAATAGTAGAAGATTAAAAACTATATTTTAATTATTCAAATAAAAGTTATTTAGTTCTTGTGTACCAAATAAAGTTCACATGCATGCTGGCACTTAATAAAAAAAGGACTGGACATTAACACTTTAGTAAAGGTGTTTTGATTCGTGTAATCGTGTGAATTCATCATGTAGCTAAAAGTGCTATATATAAACTCTAATATTATGGGATAATGGGATTGGCTACTTTCCTAATAAGTATACATAATAGCTTTACCGAATAGATAACTTCAAATACAATTAGTGTATGCTTAGGAAAAAAAATAATACAATTAGTGTCATATAACATATAAAGTTATTATGAAATATTATAGCTCTCAAAAAAGAAGTTATGAAATATTAAAAACGGCTGACAAACAAATACTAGTCAACAATATATATATGAAGCGACATGCCAACATATAAAGCTTTACCGTCTAAAGAAAAAGAAGAAAAAAAAAACTAGTCGACAATTTTATTTTATTTTTGACAAGAGAAAACTAGTCGACAATATGTAAAGCAATATATAGCATTATTAATCTGTATCGAGGAAAACCTTTGATTACAGAAAAAAAATCCTCTAAAATCAGGTGATAAATCCCATAATTGAAAGTCTATGATACTTGTACCAAAAATCAGCTAGCTTATCAATACAAACATTTTTCCTCCAAAAAAAAGTGAGAGAAACTGAAATTCATTTGCTTAGTCAATTCATTTGCTGGTCCAACAAAATCAATTTATTCTGAAAACGAAAAGAGTTTCTACACGTTCAAATTCTTCCTGTATATGTATATATTCCCTAATATATTCATGTATAGTTTTGGTAGATATACCAAGAGGCAAGAGCTAGCTAGCCAAATTCTAAAACAAGGGTGTGACAAACTTAAGAACGACAGATATTTCTATGAATAGTTGTTGAGGGAACAAAAAGACAATAACCCCAACTATACATTCTAAAACTAATTGTATATGAACCCTGAGGGTCCTACACAGTAGGCCAATAATGCTCACAAGCAATTATAAAATTATAAAAATGTTATATAATCAGTTCATGTAATCTTGCCACAGTCTAATTTGTCAACTATTGTCTTCCATTGTCAGCATAAATAAAGCACAAGCAAAGCAAAGTAAATTAAAGGCAAAAGCTTAAGGTCTAATTGGCAAGACGTCCTGATTGACCAACTTGATCATTTGCACGTGTCTATAAATTTGTGCATGCTTCTTAATTTCCTTGTATTACGTAAAGATTAACTAATTACTTTGACTATTTCTATAGAACTAATAATAAGAACAAGTAATATAATCATATATAGTGTGCCATGTAAATATCTTTTATAAGCTTAACCATTCAAATTTTTGTTCCTCTTACTTCTAAATCCACACGATTTTGGTCCTTCAGTTTTTAAACATCTAACTTTTTCTCCATTCCATACATTTTGATGATATGGCAAATGTGATGTGGTAAGGTTGATCACTAGTGTGTAGGTGGATTGTAACTTAAGAAATAATTCTATTTCATCAAAATATAAATTAATTTATTTGACAATCAAATTTGATGAAAGACGTTCACAAATCTTAGTTCAACTTGTAAAAATGTCGAAATTGTTAGATCAAATGTTATAACCGGCTCTTCCATTAATGTTGTGTAAGTTACCAATGACTTTATCATTTCTTCTATCTACCAAAAAAATATTGATGAAAGACGGACATTATTCAAATAAATTTTCACTTAATTAGTTTACATGCCATCAATTCAATTGTCACGTAAATATCTCACTTGTCACATCATACAAAATCAAACCCAGATACATAGATGGAGAAATCTCGTATATTTTAAAAATTGGGGGACCAAAATCGTAGTTTGAGAATAGAGAGACTTAAGTTGAAAATAAGACAGAATAGTGGGTTAAAATTGCATTCAAGTACGTTTTAATATTAATCTTTATATCATTTTTAACAATAAAAGGAAAGCTAATATATTAAAAAGGTGTACTAATTAATATATACTTTATGTAAATAACTATCATCCAATCATTCTTTTTGGAATCTGAATCTTCAAATATGAATGTATACCCCTCTACAAGCAAGTATAAATAACCCCTTTGATTTGGTGGAGGATATATATTTCATACACCTTCGCACTTCTCTATATTGCTTCCAATTTCATAGTTCTTGATTTTTCTCCAATATTATATAGATAGAGAAGAATGAAGGGGATATGGAATGGAGTACATGGTTTGAAACCAGTGATGCTTATGGTGTTGGTTCAAATTGCATATGCTGCTGTCAATGTGCTTTACAAACTTGCCATCAATGATGGAATGACTGTTAAAGTTGCTACTGCTTACCGTCTTGCTTTTGGCTCTGCTTTCACCGTTCCCCTTGCTCTCATTTCTGAAAGGTTCAATATATATCTATAATTATGTTTATTTTATATATACTTGCAGCTCATTCTGTTAATTTCTAAATTATAATTGCTTATAGGAAGATCAAATAATGAACATATTAACTAACTACATATAATTAATTAAATGGCTTTTGTTTTGTTTTCTTCTATGAAGGAATAAGAGGCCAAAGCTGACTTGGAGGGTACTTTTCATGGCATTTCTTTGTGGCTTGTTTGGGTATGTTATTTAAATTAAATAAACATATACTAGTAACTGTCAACGAACGTGTAATAAATATATATAAGGTAGTTAAGATATGAATAATAAATCAAACTGGTAATTTTAGTTAATGTAATGAATGTTGCAGGGGAAGTTTATTTCAAAACCTTTTCTATGAGGCCTTGGCCTTAACATCAGCAACATTTGCATCAGCTATCTACAACCTCATTCCAGCCATCACCTTTATCATGGCCATCTCATGCGGGTAATTAATCAATCATCACCATTTTCATGCAATTAGTATCTCTAAATTACTTTTAACTTTCATAATAACTTTATTATTAAATTACATAGTGATAGGTTTAATATTTACATTAAACTTTGTACATACAGTTTCGAAAGATTAAATTTGAGGGCAGCAGCTGGAAAAGCCAAAGTGTTAGGAACACTGATTGGAATTGGTGGGGCAATGATGTTGATATTTCTCAAAGGTTTAGAAATTAATATCTGGCCCTTCCACATAAACCTTATGCATCCACATCAACACCAAAATACCCACGTGGCATCAGTCCATGCTGACTTTGGTAGTAAATGGTTGGGTGTTCTGTGTGCAGTAGCAAGTTGCTTCTCGTTTGCTTTGTGGCTCATTATTCAGGTAAGCTAAAAGAGCTCGTTTATTACCCTTTTTTGTTTTGTGAATAAATCATTTGTTATCAAGAAAATAAGAAGAACAAAAAAATCAAATTTTCATTAGTTTGTTATAGATTTATTGGATACCTAAGTTATTTTTCTTATGGTCCGTAACAAACGGATTTTTATCTGATGATTGTTCTTTTGACCGTCTTATTTGGCATTTATCCTGAAAAACAATATTCAAGAGTCTTTGAAAACAAAAACAAATATCATTCTTGTGTTATTTCATGATCGGTTTGCATAAAAAAAAAATAGATTTACTATTTGAGCCTTTTATAAGCATGCGTAGCTTCTTTTGTAGAGACTCCGAGATGGACTTAGAGTTTATGAATTTATGGGCCTCAACTTTAGGCCGGCCCAATAGTTAAATTTGGAAATTGCTCTTTTCCCTTTTGTTTTTGTTCATTCATGTGCCTACATGAGTTAACTCACGCTGAAAAATGTCCAACGTGAGTTAATTCACGTTGAAAAAGCCGAACATGAGTTAACTCATGTTGAACATAATTAAGGGAATGAACAATTTTAAAAGGGAGAAGAGCAATTTTCGTTAAATTTAGCTTCTTTGCATTTTAGTGTAAATATTGTATATGAAAATGTTGTTTAATTGACATGTTTTGGCTCTTGGCATAGGCTAAGATGAGCAAAGAATATCCAAGTCATTACTCAAGTACAGCTTTAATGTCTACAATGGGAGCAATACAAGCCACTGCCTTTGGTCTTTGTGTTGAAAGAGATTGGAGCCAATGGAAGTTGGGTTGGAATATCAGACTACTAGCCGTGGCTTACTCGGTATATATACTCTTCTTTATTCAAATCAACCGTTATAACTATATATAAATTTCATGTATGAATTGATAAAATGAACTGAATTAATTTTTGATGTGATGTTTGATTTTAATATTGTAGGGGATTGTTGCCTCTGGATTAGTGGTTATTGTGACTTCGTGGTGCATAAAGATGAGGGGGCCTTTATTTGCATCTGTCTTCAACCCTCTCATGCTATTGTTTGTGACTATTGTTGCGTCTTTGATGTTGGATGAAAAATTATATTTAGGAAGGTAAATTTTTTTTTTTTTGGTAATATAGGAAAGTAAATATTCATCTAGCTAATAAATATATGGTCATGTTAACTTATGCTCTAAGAGCACATGTTAAGCAATTCAAAAGAATTGAATGCTTGTCTTCTAAGACAATGTTTTTATATTAAGTTTTTAAATACATCTAAAAATTTATCGATATTGTTATATTTAAGAACAATTTTTTAAAGGATATTATAATTAGGGACGATACACAAATGCTATTAATATAACATCCTAACTAATATAATGGTTATATTGATCATAATTTTGTTGTGATGTATAGTGCAATTGGAGCAGTGCTGATTGTGTGTGGGTTGTACATGGTTTTGTGGGGTAAGAGTAAAGAGATGAAAAAGATTGCTCAGTTGGTGCCATCAAAAAACACCCAAGAAGCTGAAGCTATACAAGTTGTTGTTATGTCCACACCAATAGTAGAGGATCATGATAAATTACATGTCTATAACTATCACAACGAAGCTGATAAAGATCATGTAGATAATTTGTCAAAAAATGGAGAAATTAATAGTAGTATTGTGGATGCAGAGGTAGTGAAATGATGTACTTTGAAATATTTTATTGAATTGCTCCGGACGAAATGAAGTTGCAGAGAGCATTTTTTAATAGTACAGTTTAATTTAATTTGTTCGCTAATGCTTTTGTCTTCAATTATTTCTTTCATCATCCTAGTGAAATAATGAACTACAAGTACAATCTACATATTTCAATTGTATTTTTTCTTCTTCGAAGGGTAATGGATTCGAAAATGAAAAAGAAAAAAAAAAGGCTGAATTATACGGTATCTACATCAACTTAGACTCAGTTTAATAATTTGGTCTCAAATTTTGCCCATAACACATACAAGTGATTCGCAACAAACAACATACTTCACGCCACACATCAGAAATCATAGATAACTAAGAGTTTTTACTTTGTGGAAGAAGAAAAAACTGTTTCCTTTTTCCAAAATATTTCATTTTAACTTGCTATTAAGAAGATGTGGAACTTTTGAAGTAAACTATTGTAATAGATAGAAGATTAACGGCTAGTTATGGACGATAAATTTTTTAAAATAATGAAATAATTTTTTTTATCTTTTCTTTATTTCAAAAAATGCATAGAATTGTTCACTTCAATAGCCCCCCTCCCCCTCTTTTTTAGTAGCATCTCTTACTTTTTTTACATGCATTTAATAAAAGTGATTATATGTTTGAAAGGGAAAAAAAGAACAAATACACTTAGTAAATTGCATAAAAACTTAAATTTATGGACATGGATTTTCTTCAAATAGGACTGATAATTAAGGACGAAATGAGTAAAATTGACACATATTTTAGAAAATGTTTTCAAAAATTCTAGAGCTTTTAAAACAGGATTGGAGGTTGAACCGGCTAATCTATGGGTCAAGGTTCAACCGACTGAATTGTGTTTGAATCATTATTGAACCGGATAATTAATTAATAAATAAATATAATTTTTTATTGTATATATTACAGCCCAATACTTTTTGTACCAACATTTTTACATACCCAGTACATTTTCTTACCAATACTTTTACTATCATAAGTTTTTAACCCTCATCCCACCTTTCATTTCATTGATGTTGAGTAGTGAGCATATTGCGTCGTTTCTCTATTAGTTCTTCTTCTATATGATGATGTTTCTTTTTCTTATTTCTTCTTCTTTCTTATACAGTCCAACTATTTGTATAAAGATGTTTAAATAATATTGACATGTCTTGGCTATTGTGGCACAGGCTAAGATGATTAAAGAATACCCAAGACATTACTCAAGCACAGCTTTAATATCTACAATGCATGGGAGCAATACAAGCCACTATTTTTGGTCTTTGTGTTGAAAGGGTTATTAAGAGCGTTAAAGCTATTAGATTTCAATGTCCCCAAAGAAGATTGGCTCGGTTGAAATTATATGAATGTTAAGATAATGACGCAAAGACAAAGAGTGGGGTGAATAGTTTGATTAATGCACTAGAAAGTTAAGTTTTTGCGTCGTATGGATTTTTGGTTAGCAAAAAATTGCAATCTAAGTCTATCTGCATTGACGCTACCATAAAACAATTAGAATCTATCTTATCGTATTTTGAAAACAATTGAAAGATAGATTTTACAAAAAATATGGATCTTGAAAAAAGTATTGCGCTTGAAATAAATTTAAAGTCCATCTTTCGAACAAAGTGTCGTGTGATTAAAAAAAAATTGAGAGAACAATGAGGAACATGAAAACCAATTACAAGAAAAATTATGTAAAGGGACTATTTTCTCAAACTTAGCCTAAGACACATAAATGTTAGGTTTAATTACACTTTTGATCCCTTAAATATTTTTCAGGTTTCATATTGGTCCCCTAATTAATAAAAGTAACGTTTTGGTCCCTTAAATCCTTCTCTGTTAGTCACTTTGGTCCCTTAAATATTTTTCAGGTTTCATATTGGTCCCCTAATTAATAAAAGTAACATTTTTGGTCTCTTAAATCCTTCTCTGTTAGTCACTTTGGTCCCTTAAATCCTTCTTTCTGGTTTAGGGTTTGTTCCTTTTTCCTGTTTCTAGTTTTCAAACTAACGGAAGGGGCCAAAGTGACTAACAGATAAGGATTTAAGGGATCAAAACGTTACTTTTATTAATTAGAGGACCAATATAAAACTTGAAAAATATTTAAGGGACCAAAACTGTAATTAAACCTAAATGTTAAGAAGGGGCTTGTACGGAGTTACCTTGGATTAGCGTTTTCTTGGTGCATAGGGATGAAGGGTCCACTGTTTGCATCAGTCTTCAACCCTCTAATGCTCTTGTTCGTGACTATATATCGTCGCTTCTTTTATGCTAGATGAAAAATCATATTTAGGAAGGAATATGTTCACCTACCTAATAAATATATTACATTGATCTCTTTTTTTTTTTTTTTTGACAGAGTATGTACATTGATCCTACCAATTATAACATACTACCAATTAATATTTTAAAAAAAAAAAATCCCTTCCACTTATATTGATCATGATTCGGTTTTGTAATGTATAGTTTGATTGGAGGAGTGCTGATTGTGTGTGGGGCTTTACATGGTTCTTTGGGGTAAGAGTAAAGAGATGAAAAATATTGCTCAAATGATGCCATCAAAAAATGCTTAAGAAGCTGAAGCTATTGACGTTGTTGTAACATCCACATCCGTAGATCCTGATAAATTACATTTCTCTAACAATCAAAATGAAGTTGATAAAGATCATGTCGATAATTTGTCAAACAATGGAGAAATTAATAGTGTTGGAGTCTTGGAGATCGAACGGTAGAGAAATGCTCCATTATTTAATGTGTCTAAAATATTTCAAGAGAGCAACCAGTGTATACTAGAGGGACACTGATTTGGTGCTGTAGATTTTCCCAGTTTTATTCTTGGCTGTTGGATGGGTTTATGTCACAAGACACACAGTTTTGTAATCCATTCCAATGGCCTAATTTAAAAACTGTATGTAAGTGTGGGATAATTCATTTACAGCAAATCATGATCCATACTAGAGACCGTAATGGAGAATCATACCATCATGGTTACCACCATGATTATTATACTCCATTTTTTTCCAAGATACATTAATTATTCAATAAACCTAAAAAGAAATTTTTTTCTTATATATAAAGTCAGTGGGAGTACATTTTAGATGACGAGTAAGAAACATTTTACGGTTAAAATGTTATATTTATTAACTATTTTTTGAATGTATAAAGTAACAATAGCTACGTATAATAGGCTAATAGCATTATCCAAATCCATCATTAATGTTACTGAAATTTGAATTCAAACTAATTCAACCCAGAGATATGAGTTGTGAAGATTAGAGATTGCATAACCTTTTGACAAAGGCGGAAAATAGTTTAGAGTGTGTTTGGATAGAGTATTTTAATGAGGGAATGTAATTTTTTAGAGTATTTAATTGATTTGGACTAAATTCCACTGTTTGGACAAATATTTACTTCATTTTTAAAATTCAAGGCATTTTGAAAAGAATTTTTCTCTTGCAAAATTTGAAGGATTTAAAATAACACCTAAATTACCAAAATTTCACAATTCTCTGTTTTCATCACACGTTTCTCACACCACTCTCTTCTCTTCTCCCGCGATGCTTCTCTCTCGTTCTCTTCACCGTGCATCTCTCTCCTCGCCGCCGCGGTGGTGACTCTCTCTCCTCGCCGCCGTGTGCTTCTCTCTTCGCCGCTGTTTGCTTCTCTATTTTCATCGCATCATCTTCACTGCCGTGTTATTCTCTCAACCTTGCTATACGATTGTCCATCATCTTCTTCAGATTTCTAGCTCAGGTATGCATATTTTTTGCTTATAATCTTCTCTCAACCTTGCTATACAGTGTTTATTGATTTAGCCGTGTGTTACAATTTGTTGATTTCAGAATTTTTTGATTTAGGTTGTTATAATTGACTTATTTCACTGTTTTTCTGATTTAAGCTATTAGAATTGACGGATTTCACTGTGTAAGCTGTTAGAACTTGTTGATTTCAGAGTTTTTTGGATTTTAAGTTGTTATAATTGACTTATTTCACTGTTATTCTGATTTAAGCTATTAGAATTGATGGATTTCACTGTATAAGTTGTTAGAACTTGTTGATTTCAGAGTTTTTTGGATTTTAAGTTGTTATAATTGACTTATTTCACTGTTATTCTGATTTAAGCTATTAGAATTGATGGATTTCACTGTATAAGCTGTTAGAACTTGTTGATTTCACAGTTTTTTGGATTTTAAGTTGTTATAATTGACTTATTTCACTGTTATTCTGATATAAGCTATTAGAATTGATGGATTTCACTGTGTAAGCTGTTAGAACTTGTTGATTTCAGAGTTTTTTGGATTTTAAGTTGTTATAATTGACTTATTTCACTGTTATTCTGATTTAAGCTATTAGAATTGATGGATTTCACTGTGTAAGTTGTTAGAACTTGTTGATTTCAGAGTTTTTTTTTTGGATTTTAAGTTATTATAATTGGCTTATTTCATTGTGTAAGCTTGTGGTTTGTGTTTGATTGACTTTTTGTTAATGAGTAGATATTGCTCTTGTTTTTTGATAGGCTAGTACCATATAGAAAGCTTTTTCTATCAGATTTCAAGTCATATTTTCTTGTGTTTAGATTTCAAGCAGAAATGGACACTAGTATGGTCAACGATTCGATAGCTTCAAGAAAACGTGAAAGAGATGATGAAGAGATGAGAGAGCTTGAGGAAACAACGTTCATTGTTGTTAGTGTTGTTACTATGCTTTTAGGTGCAATGACTTGGTATTATGACACATATTTTGTTAAGGAACCGACTCGAAATTTAGAATTGGAAAGGCGCAATTTTCTAAATCGTTTATGTAATATCCCGCTTAACACTTGGATATTTATCAGTATTGAGACGATGCATAAGAGATAATTTAAATGGACGCAATGGCAAGGTTGTAATTAAGAGCAGTGGCATAGTTGTAATTAAAGGGCTTTTGAGCATTTGGATAAATATGAAAATATATGAGTTTTCTACTCATTTTTCCTCACACAAAAATCTGGTTTTGCTCTCTTCTTCTCCCTCAATTTCGCCCCTCCCATCTTCATCTTCTTCATCCTCAAATCACCACCCTTTAAAGAATCAAACTCCTACCTAAATTCTTGTGTTCCAAGCATGGTTTTTGGGAAGATTGAAGCAAGAGATGAACTAGGGTTTGGTGAAGAAGATTAGCAAAGAAGAAGCTATCAAGCTAAGGGTTTTGGAATGAAGGTTTAGCAAGTTTTGATCAAGTTTAAGGTGAGCTCTTAGAGGGTGTTAGAAACCCACTTGTTTAAGCTTTGAAGTTATGGTATTATGAGTTAATTTGATAGAATCATGCCTTAATCCCTTGTTTGCTTGTGATTACATGAGTTGTTGTGTGATAAGTTGTTCATATGTTATGGAAAATCTATTCCCATAAGCTATTTTGAAGATTGGGGATGTTTGGTTTAGCCTAGGAAGTGAAATTTTGTGTGCTGCTGAAGCCAAAATCGTGCTCCGATTTATGGGCATCGTGCTACGATTTTATGTCCTGTTTTTCAAGGAAGTTTCGCATAAAATCGTGCTCCGATTTTCCCAAATCGTGCTACGATATTGGCCTCCCTCAGCATTATTTTTCGTGAGCTTTGGCTTGGATATAGGGAAGGATAAGGGATAGGCATGGCATTAGGAGATGTATACTTGTACTCCTAAGTTATATTGATGTGTATAAGGCTTGGTAATGGGATTATCTCTTGGTAGTGAAGTCCCTACATTTCCATAAGTATAAGCAAACTTAAGAGCATGAGAGTTTGAATGAATTATCAATCATAGTTATAGGTATGTTATAGTGTTGGCTCTCCAACAATTATAGGAGGCTTATGAGAACGATAAGCCAAGGTTATAGATTACAGGTTATAGATTACAGGTTATAGATTACAGGTTATAGATTACGGGTTATAGATTACAGTATTATTATAGAATCAAAGCGACAGATTATACGTTCATATGTTAAAGTTAAAGAATTAAAGATTAAAGATATTGGCGTGTTTACACGTTTTATAGTGGCGTGCTTGCACGTTTTACAGTGGCGTGTTCATCAGACTCCGGGATTCGCCGGATGGGACTTCTCCGAGAGGGTTGTCCACACGTTTTATAGGGAGTCCGGTGTTAGCCTGATATGATAGGAATTTCACCGGTTTATAGGGAGACGTATCTCGGGGTTGCTCCACCCGAGGTGCCCTCCGTAAAATGAACTCAGATAATTGTTTGTTCAACGCTAACAGCTAACATAAAACTGCTATCGAACTGTTTATATGTTTTATGTTTTACAGTTATAGTTAAAGTTACAGTTATAGTTATAGTCACAGGAAATTCACAGTTATAGTTATAGACAGTTATCAGAAAGTGATCCTAGGTCTTCCCCTCGATCACTAAGTCATAGATACAGACATGATCATAGTTATGGATTTAGGCAATTATAGTATAGTCATAGGCCGTTATGGCAATGGTTATAGACAGTTACAGCAAAGGTTATAAGGACTTATAGTCATAGGCAGGTTTATAAGACTTGGCGATTCTAGAATTCCCCTAAATTGCCAAGGTAGGCATGGCGACCCTAGGTTCCCTGTGGTTGCCAACAGTAGGTTGGGTAGAGCTCACTGAGACATTATGTCTCATCCCATTCCTTCTGGTGCAGGTTTACAGGTAAGTCAGAGGTTCGTGACGAAGATCTTCATAGAGGTACTGGATGGAGTGCAATTGCTCGTTGTGTACCAACTCAGAAGCTTAGTGGACATTTGTATAAGCATTGTATAAATATTGGATTATTTGTACAACGAGTAATATGTATTCTTTCATTTGTGATGTATGAGTTTTATTATTGAAATTTTTAAATGTATCCAGTATCAGTTTAACGCACATGCTAATATACTAGTTAAAGTTAGTATGGGTGTTACAATTGGTATCAGAGCAGGTCGATTCAGACCGTGCCATGGGTCGTTTAAGATTCAATAAAAGTAGCGGAATCATTGGGTTCCAGATGTTGTTCTAAATGTCATGTCTAGTTGAGCCTGATCAACTCAGTCTAGTATATGACAGTTAGGACAAATATCCGAGAGCTGAATGTGACCAAGGAGGTAAGAAGTGTTCAAAGGGTGAAGGTTAAGACGTCAGATTCTAAGACGAAATTTTGCAAAGTGTTTAAGGTCAAAGGATGGTTTCTAACAGTGAAGTAACTGAGCCAGCTAATGGCAAAGTCTCAGAATTATAAGAGGTATTTAAGAGAAGGGTCAAGTACCTTAACTAGTTGGACGCATCCTTGAGCGATGCTTTCTCCGGGGAGATGTGTAGAGTAAAGGATTATAGAATACTCCGAAGAATGATTTGGAATCCTAACGGGAACCGTAATTTGGAAAGTTAAAGTTAAGGGTTGATTAGAGTTTTAATTCCGGCTACAGATGCAAAGGATTGTGATACCAAACCCAGCGACTTAGAACAAGGAATGAATAGTTAATTATTGAAAACTCTGGGCTTCCAGTGAGGATATAGTGTGTAAGGTGGAAGGACTTGCACACTTAAAACGGACGAGATTTAAATATCTGATAGGTAAGAGACTCATTTATGGATTAAGCGAAATAGTGAACAGATGGAACAGGTTACCTTCCTTTGTTGTGGGTCATCAAGATACTTGGTATGAGGAACGCGAGTTTAGCAAACAAGTGAAGGAAACCCCGTAAGGGTATGAAGTAAAGGTTGAATTTTATGTTGTCGGATTATAGCAGACCGCTTTCGAGGATTAAACAGGAATTAGCTAAGGACTAATGTGAGGCTCTGGCAACAGGAAGAACGTCACTTATATAGAAGTTACAGTTAAAGTATGGTTGTAGTTAAGGAGTTTTATATTCTCTTTCGATGGCTCCTTGCACACGTATTCGGGTAAGCCGACAAAGATCACACTATGTTGGTATGTGTTAAGATGGTAGAAAATACATACCTTGGATTGTTCGAAACCATGAAGAAGTCAACGGTCGAGAGAGCGTATGGAATGTTATTCAGATAACGAGATTAGAATGGAATTGAGAATACAGTAATAAGTTATAGGAAGAATCCAATGGAAAATGTTAAGTATTGAAGCTTACAGATTTATTAAGCGGGTATTCGAAGAGGTGTATCACATGTTTGAATTTACAGGAGAGCTGGTAAAAGTTGAGTTCTATCCAGACGGATTATTCCCGGAGCAATCCGAGAAGTAACCAAGAGTTATGTTAGAGTTATGTGGACCTATGTGTCTTGGAAAAAGGTTGTGGATGTGAAATCCCTACGGATAATTACAGGATGAGACTCGATTCATTAATCGATTAAGCTTATGAAAGACGAGAATTTCCGGAAGTCATAGAATGTTTCTAGAAGTTACCACAAGTAAATAATGTATGAACTTAAGTTGTTTTAACGGGAGCATCGTTGGGCTCGTATTTATTGTTAAAGACTGTTCACAGGTTTCGGCGTGTTTCGTGAAAGTAAGAATTTCGTTTATGTTCGGAAAGAAAAGCAAAGTCAAGCGTCGGGCAATCAGTAAGTTGAACAGGTGGATTAAACCACAAGGGAAATTATAAGATAAGACGGTCATGGGTGGTAACTAAAAAGTTATAAAGTCAAAGGATTGGTCAAGGAGATTTTATATGGTAATAGTGATCCCAAAGCGAATTGTTAAAATCAGAGTTGCGCAGCGGAGAAGTAATCCAATTATGAGTTAACAGATAAATCAAAGCTGAAGTTTAGAGAAAAGGATGTTTGTGAAGTCCTTGTCAGAGGAACTACAGGAAAGGTATTCAGAGATTAAATCTCAAGTTACAGAATATGTGTAAGTAATGATGACTTGAACTTATCATCAGTTCTAACAGGGAATTTTAATAGATACGTCGAGGAATGTATCAGACCCCGAAACTTATGAGATAAGAGAATCGAAGCAGGTTGATAACTTTAAAGGATGTAATTATAGCACGCGAAGGAGGCCACGTTTCATATGGTGATTTAGCTGTTTAGCTCAGTAACTTAAAGTTAATTTGAGTAGTAAGTTTAACCAAAGAGGAATTATGCCGTGGCATACAGTTATTCCGCATCGTATCCGCGTTATGCTAGCATGTCGCATGTAACAGGTTATGATTAGTATTATGTATACTGATCAGGCAGAGTTTATGCTACTTAGATAGTAGTGTAACATATTTTATAGTCGTGTGACATGTATCGGTAACCGTGGTACGCAGTCGGTAATGTTTTAACAGGAAAGTCTTAAACAGAACAGGTTTGTTATTATTGAACAATTTCGGTAGGGGAGTTCAGAAATTCTTGAACTTAATGTTAACAGTTAAAGGAAGGAAATGTTTTACACCGATCAGAAGAGTACTCATAGTTTACAGTAAAAGACTACGTGAATTGGAGTTATGAATTAAAGGATTCAGAGTTTAAGAGTGCTATTTTGAATAGCGAACAGAATAGAGTTTTCTTTTAGAAAACGGAGAATGTTCTTGAACGAAATAAGTTATAACGTCTATGGGACGTAATCATAGTTGCATACGGGATTGTAGTTACTCTAAGTGCAAACATGAGTTAAGAGCAAGAAGAGTGACCTTGGATGGCGTGGCTTTGTCTCAAGTATAATTTGATTAAGTATGATGTCTCGTAGTTGGACAATGATGAAATGTGAGACGGCCTATGCCACACGTCACTTGTACTAATTTTCATAAGTTGAAATTATTGGTAAAGCAAGTATTAATTTTCATGAGTAAGGAATATCTTAATTGAAGTAAGATTGTCAGAATCATAGAAAGAAGAAAGCCTTAAGACCTTTAGCTACGTGTTATCGTTGATTAATTAAATTGGAGCAGGAGTGGCTCATAAGATTTCTCGAGCTTTAAGGAATACTGCAGTGGGAGTGTGAACAATGGTCATGGTTGTGATAATAGTTACATCAGGATGTCAGATAGAAAGGAATTTGTACCAAGAGTACGGCCACCTCCTTGTAATTGAATCGTGAAAGTACTTGCAACAGACTTTATTTCCATTTGAGAATGTTTGATATCAGATGCCTTGCAGTGCAAGACTAGTCTATATGAAGAATGATACGAATGTAACAGTAACAGGTCGTCTTGAGAGACGAAAGTTAAAGACAAAAGTTCTTTGAACTAAAAGTGATGTAATAGATCCCTCGGAAAGTTGGAATAATTGAGGAAAAACAGAATGACTTGACGACTTCTGGTTAATATGGATATGTTGGTTCAGATAACCATACGCCTTAACAGATAATAGTTATGTAATATACGTTAGACCTTCCGGCAGGAAAGAGATTGTCTTATGTTTTGATTTACAGTGATGGGAATCATGGCTAAAGAACAAGTATTAACCAATATGGTTTAATCGAGACGCATGACTAATCTATATGTCAGACATTAGAGTTGCCATGGAATTCCAATAAGCATAAAGAATTGGAAACTTTAATAGTAGAGAAAGAGGTAGAAGGATTTATCTTTTCAGGATCTTCGAAGGATTTTCTAAATTTCGAGGACGAAATTTCTTTTAAGGGGGGTAGAGTGTAATATCCCGCTTAACACTTGGATATTTATCAGTATTGAGACGATGCATAAGAGATAATTTAAATGGACGCAATGGCAAGGTTGTAATTAAGAGCAGTGGCATAGTTGTAATTAAAGGGCTTTTGAGCATTTGGATAAATATGAAAATATATGAGTTTTCTACTCATTTTTCCTCACACAAAAATCTGGTTTTGCTCTCTTCTTCTCCCTCAATTTCGCCCCTCCCATCTTCATCTTCTTCATCCTCAAATCACCACCCTTTAAAGAATCAAACTCCTACCTAAATTCTTGTGTTCCAAGCATGGTTTTTGGGAAGATTGAAGCAAGAGATGAACTAGGGTTTGGTGAAGAAGATTAGCAAAGAAGAAGCTATCAAGCTAAGGGTTTTGGAATGAAGGTTTAGCAAGTTTTGATCAAGTTTAAGGTGAGCTCTTAGAGGGTGTTAGAAACCCACTTGTTTAAGCTTTGAAGTTATGGTATTATGAGTTAATTTGATAGAATCATGCCTTAATCCCTTGTTTGCTTGTGATTACATGAGTTGTTGTGTGATAAGTTGTTCATATGTTATGGAAAATCTATTCCCATAAGCTATTTTGAAGATTGGGGATGTTTGGTTTAGCCTAGGAAGTGAAATTTTGTGTGCTGCTGAAGCCAAAATCGTGCTCCGATTTATGGGCATCGTGCTACGATTTTATGTCCTGTTTTTCAAGGAAGTTTCGCATAAAATCGTGCTCCGATTTTCCCAAATCGTGCTACGATATTGGCCTCCCTCAGCATTATTTTTCGTGAGCTTTGGCTTGGATATAGGGAAGGATAAGGGATAGGCATGGCATTAGGAGATGTATACTTGTACTCCTAAGTTATATTGATGTGTATAAGGCTTGGTAATGGGATTATCTCTTGGTAGTGAAGTCCCTACATTTCCATAAGTATAAGCAAACTTAAGAGCATGAGAGTTTGAATGAATTATCAATCATAGTTATAGGTATGTTATAGTGTTGGCTCTCCAACAATTATAGGAGGCTTATGAGAACGATAAGCCAAGGTTATAGATTACAGGTTATAGATTACAGGTTATAGATTACAGGTTATAGATTACGGGTTATAGATTACAGTATTATTATAGAATCAAAGCGACAGATTATACGTTCATATGTTAAAGTTAAAGAATTAAAGATTAAAGATATTGGCGTGTTTACACGTTTTATAGTGGCGTGCTTGCACGTTTTACAGTGGCGTGTTCATCAGACTCCGGGATTCGCCGGATGGGACTTCTCCGAGAGGGTTGTCCACACGTTTTATAGGGAGTCCGGTGTTAGCCTGATATGATAGGAATTTCACCGGTTTATAGGGAGACGTATCTCGGGGTTGCTCCACCCGAGGTGCCCTCCGTAAAATGAACTCAGATAATTGTTTGTTCAACGCTAACAGCTAACATAAAACTGCTATCGAACTGTTTATATGTTTTATGTTTTACAGTTATAGTTAAAGTTACAGTTATAGTTATAGTCACAGGAAATTCACAGTTATAGTTATAGACAGTTATCAGAAAGTGATCCTAGGTCTTCCCCTCGATCACTAAGTCATAGATACAGACATGATCATAGTTATGGATTTAGGCAATTATAGTATAGTCATAGGCCGTTATGGCAATGGTTATAGACAGTTACAGCAAAGGTTATAAGGACTTATAGTCATAGGCAGGTTTATAAGACTTGGCGATTCTAGAATTCCCCTAAATTGCCAAGGTAGGCATGGCGACCCTAGGTTCCCTGTGGTTGCCAACAGTAGGTTGGGTAGAGCTCACTGAGACATTATGTCTCATCCCATTCCTTCTGGTGCAGGTTTACAGGTAAGTCAGAGGTTCGTGACGAAGATCTTCATAGAGGTACTGGATGGAGTGCAATTGCTCGTTGTGTACCAACTCAGAAGCTTAGTGGACATTTGTATAAGCATTGTATAAATATTGGATTATTTGTACAACGAGTAATATGTATTCTTTCATTTGTGATGTATGAGTTTTATTATTGAAATTTTTAAATGTATCCAGTATCAGTTTAACGCACATGCTAATATACTAGTTAAAGTTAGTATGGGTGTTACAATTGGTATCAGAGCAGGTCGATTCAGACCGTGCCATGGGTCGTTTAAGATTCAATAAAAGTAGCGGAATCATTGGGTTCCAGATGTTGTTCTAAATGTCATGTCTAGTTGAGCCTGATCAACTCAGTCTAGTATATGACAGTTAGGACAAATATCCGAGAGCTGAATGTGACCAAGGAGGTAAGAAGTGTTCAAAGGGTGAAGGTTAAGACGTCAGATTCTAAGACGAAATTTTGCAAAGTGTTTAAGGTCAAAGGATGGTTTCTAACAGTGAAGTAACTGAGCCAGCTAATGGCAAAGTCTCAGAATTATAAGAGGTATTTAAGAGAAGGGTCAAGTACCTTAACTAGTTGGACGCATCCTTGAGCGATGCTTTCTCCGGGGAGATGTGTAGAGTAAAGGATTATAGAATACTCCGAAGAATGATTTGGAATCCTAACGGGAACCGTAATTTGGAAAGTTAAAGTTAAGGGTTGATTAGAGTTTTAATTCCGGCTACAGATGCAAAGGATTGTGATACCAAACCCAGCGACTTAGAACAAGGAATGAATAGTTAATTATTGAAAACTCTGGGCTTCCAGTGAGGATATAGTGTGTAAGGTGGAAGGACTTGCACACTTAAAACGGACGAGATTTAAATATCTGATAGGTAAGAGACTCATTTATGGATTAAGCGAAATAGTGAACAGATGGAACAGGTTACCTTCCTTTGTTGTGGGTCATCAAGATACTTGGTATGAGGAACGCGAGTTTAGCAAACAAGTGAAGGAAACCCCGTAAGGGTATGAAGTAAAGGTTGAATTTTATGTTGTCGGATTATAGCAGACCGCTTTCGAGGATTAAACAGGAATTAGCTAAGGACTAATGTGAGGCTCTGGCAACAGGAAGAACGTCACTTATATAGAAGTTACAGTTAAAGTATGGTTGTAGTTAAGGAGTTTTATATTCTCTTTCGATGGCTCCTTGCACACGTATTCGGGTAAGCCGACAAAGATCACACTATGTTGGTATGTGTTAAGATGGTAGAAAATACATACCTTGGATTGTTCGAAACCATGAAGAAGTCAACGGTCGAGAGAGCGTATGGAATGTTATTCAGATAACGAGATTAGAATGGAATTGAGAATACAGTAATAAGTTATAGGAAGAATCCAATGGAAAATGTTAAGTATTGAAGCTTACAGATTTATTAAGCGGGTATTCGAAGAGGTGTATCACATGTTTGAATTTACAGGAGAGCTGGTAAAAGTTGAGTTCTATCCAGACGGATTATTCCCGGAGCAATCCGAGAAGTAACCAAGAGTTATGTTAGAGTTATGTGGACCTATGTGTCTTGGAAAAAGGTTGTGGATGTGAAATCCCTACGGATAATTACAGGATGAGACTCGATTCATTAATCGATTAAGCTTATGAAAGACGAGAATTTCCGGAAGTCATAGAATGTTTCTAGAAGTTACCACAAGTAAATAATGTATGAACTTAAGTTGTTTTAACGGGAGCATCGTTGGGCTCGTATTTATTGTTAAAGACTGTTCACAGGTTTCGGCGTGTTTCGTGAAAGTAAGAATTTCGTTTATGTTCGGAAAGAAAAGCAAAGTCAAGCGTCGGGCAATCAGTAAGTTGAACAGGTGGATTAAACCACAAGGGAAATTATAAGATAAGACGGTCATGGGTGGTAACTAAAAAGTTATAAAGTCAAAGGATTGGTCAAGGAGATTTTATATGGTAATAGTGATCCCAAAGCGAATTGTTAAAATCAGAGTTGCGCAGCGGAGAAGTAATCCAATTATGAGTTAACAGATAAATCAAAGCTGAAGTTTAGAGAAAAGGATGTTTGTGAAGTCCTTGTCAGAGGAACTACAGGAAAGGTATTCAGAGATTAAATCTCAAGTTACAGAATATGTGTAAGTAATGATGACTTGAACTTATCATCAGTTCTAACAGGGAATTTTAATAGATACGTCGAGGAATGTATCAGACCCCGAAACTTATGAGATAAGAGAATCGAAGCAGGTTGATAACTTTAAAGGATGTAATTATAGCACGCGAAGGAGGCCACGTTTCATATGGTGATTTAGCTGTTTAGCTCAGTAACTTAAAGTTAATTTGAGTAGTAAGTTTAACCAAAGAGGAATTATGCCGTGGCATACAGTTATTCCGCATCGTATCCGCGTTATGCTAGCATGTCGCATGTAACAGGTTATGATTAGTATTATGTATACTGATCAGGCAGAGTTTATGCTACTTAGATAGTAGTGTAACATATTTTATAGTCGTGTGACATGTATCGGTAACCGTGGTACGCAGTCGGTAATGTTTTAACAGGAAAGTCTTAAACAGAACAGGTTTGTTATTATTGAACAATTTCGGTAGGGGAGTTCAGAAATTCTTGAACTTAATGTTAACAGTTAAAGGAAGGAAATGTTTTACACCGATCAGAAGAGTACTCATAGTTTACAGTAAAAGACTACGTGAATTGGAGTTATGAATTAAAGGATTCAGAGTTTAAGAGTGCTATTTTGAATAGCGAACAGAATAGAGTTTTCTTTTAGAAAACGGAGAATGTTCTTGAACGAAATAAGTTATAACGTCTATGGGACGTAATCATAGTTGCATACGGGATTGTAGTTACTCTAAGTGCAAACATGAGTTAAGAGCAAGAAGAGTGACCTTGGATGGCGTGGCTTTGTCTCAAGTATAATTTGATTAAGTATGATGTCTCGTAGTTGGACAATGATGAAATGTGAGACGGCCTATGCCACACGTCACTTGTACTAATTTTCATAAGTTGAAATTATTGGTAAAGCAAGTATTAATTTTCATGAGTAAGGAATATCTTAATTGAAGTAAGATTGTCAGAATCATAGAAAGAAGAAAGCCTTAAGACCTTTAGCTACGTGTTATCGTTGATTAATTAAATTGGAGCAGGAGTGGCTCATAAGATTTCTCGAGCTTTAAGGAATACTGCAGTGGGAGTGTGAACAATGGTCATGGTTGTGATAATAGTTACATCAGGATGTCAGATAGAAAGGAATTTGTACCAAGAGTACGGCCACCTCCTTGTAATTGAATCGTGAAAGTACTTGCAACAGACTTTATTTCCATTTGAGAATGTTTGATATCAGATGCCTTGCAGTGCAAGACTAGTCTATATGAAGAATGATACGAATGTAACAGTAACAGGTCGTCTTGAGAGACGAAAGTTAAAGACAAAAGTTCTTTGAACTAAAAGTGATGTAATAGATCCCTCGGAAAGTTGGAATAATTGAGGAAAAACAGAATGACTTGACGACTTCTGGTTAATATGGATATGTTGGTTCAGATAACCATACGCCTTAACAGATAATAGTTATGTAATATACGTTAGACCTTCCGGCAGGAAAGAGATTGTCTTATGTTTTGATTTACAGTGATGGGAATCATGGCTAAAGAACAAGTATTAACCAATATGGTTTAATCGAGACGCATGACTAATCTATATGTCAGACATTAGAGTTGCCATGGAATTCCAATAAGCATAAAGAATTGGAAACTTTAATAGTAGAGAAAGAGGTAGAAGGATTTATCTTTTCAGGATCTTCGAAGGATTTTCTAAATTTCGAGGACGAAATTTCTTTTAAGGGGGGTAGAGTGTAATATCCCGCTTAACACTTGGATATTTATCAGTATTGAGACGATGCATAAGAGATAATTTAAATGGACGCAATGGCAAGGTTGTAATTAAGAGCAGTGGCATAGTTGTAATTAAAGGGCTTTTGAGCATTTGGATAAATATGAAAATATATGAGTTTTCTACTCATTTTTCCTCACACAAAAATCTGGTTTTGCTCTCTTCTTCTCCCTCAATTTCGCCCCTCCCATCTTCATCTTCTTCATCCTCAAATCACCACCCTTTAAAGAATCAAACTCCTACCTAAATTCTTGTGTTCCAAGCATGGTTTTTGGGAAGATTGAAGCAAGAGATGAACTAGGGTTTGGTGAAGAAGATTAGCAAAGAAGAAGCTATCAAGCTAAGGGTTTTGGAATGAAGGTTTAGCAAGTTTTGATCAAGTTTAAGGTGAGCTCTTAGAGGGTGTTAGAAACCCACTTGTTTAAGCTTTGAAGTTATGGTATTATGAGTTAATTTGATAGAATCATGCCTTAATCCCTTGTTTGCTTGTGATTACATGAGTTGTTGTGTGATAAGTTGTTCATATGTTATGGAAAATCTATTCCCATAAGCTATTTTGAAGATTGGGGATGTTTGGTTTAGCCTAGGAAGTGAAATTTTGTGTGCTGCTGAAGCCAAAATCGTGCTCCGATTTATGGGCATCGTGCTACGATTTTATGTCCTGTTTTTCAAGGAAGTTTCGCATAAAATCGTGCTCCGATTTTCCCAAATCGTGCTACGATATTGGCCTCCCTCAGCATTATTTTTCGTGAGCTTTGGCTTGGATATAGGGAAGGATAAGGGATAGGCATGGCATTAGGAGATGTATACTTGTACTCCTAAGTTATATTGATGTGTATAAGGCTTGGTAATGGGATTATCTCTTGGTAGTGAAGTCCCTACATTTCCATAAGTATAAGCAAACTTAAGAGCATGAGAGTTTGAATGAATTATCAATCATAGTTATAGGTATGTTATAGTGTTGGCTCTCCAACAATTATAGGAGGCTTATGAGAACGATAAGCCAAGGTTATAGATTACAGGTTATAGATTACAGGTTATAGATTACAGGTTATAGATTACGGGTTATAGATTACAGTATTATTATAGAATCAAAGCGACAGATTATACGTTCATATGTTAAAGTTAAAGAATTAAAGATTAAAGATATTGGCGTGTTTACACGTTTTATAGTGGCGTGCTTGCACGTTTTACAGTGGCGTGTTCATCAGACTCCGGGATTCGCCGGATGGGACTTCTCCGAGAGGGTTGTCCACACGTTTTATAGGGAGTCCGGTGTTAGCCTGATATGATAGGAATTTCACCGGTTTATAGGGAGACGTATCTCGGGGTTGCTCCACCCGAGGTGCCCTCCGTAAAATGAACTCAGATAATTGTTTGTTCAACGCTAACAGCTAACATAAAACTGCTATCGAACTGTTTATATGTTTTATGTTTTACAGTTATAGTTAAAGTTACAGTTATAGTTATAGTCACAGGAAATTCACAGTTATAGTTATAGACAGTTATCAGAAAGTGATCCTAGGTCTTCCCCTCGATCACTAAGTCATAGATACAGACATGATCATAGTTATGGATTTAGGCAATTATAGTATAGTCATAGGCCGTTATGGCAATGGTTATAGACAGTTACAGCAAAGGTTATAAGGACTTATAGTCATAGGCAGGTTTATAAGACTTGGCGATTCTAGAATTCCCCTAAATTGCCAAGGTAGGCATGGCGACCCTAGGTTCCCTGTGGTTGCCAACAGTAGGTTGGGTAGAGCTCACTGAGACATTATGTCTCATCCCATTCCTTCTGGTGCAGGTTTACAGGTAAGTCAGAGGTTCGTGACGAAGATCTTCATAGAGGTACTGGATGGAGTGCAATTGCTCGTTGTGTACCAACTCAGAAGCTTAGTGGACATTTGTATAAGCATTGTATAAATATTGGATTATTTGTACAACGAGTAATATGTATTCTTTCATTTGTGATGTATGAGTTTTATTATTGAAATTTTTAAATGTATCCAGTATCAGTTTAACGCACATGCTAATATACTAGTTAAAGTTAGTATGGGTGTTACAGTTTATATATAGGAACAAAAACTGATTGTATTGAACAGTTAAGAGTTAGTAAGGGGGCATTTTTTAAGCTTTGTAAGATTTTAAAAGAGAAAGGGCAGTTGGTAAGGACAAGAAATGTTCCTACAACTGAAGCTGTCGCAATGTTTTTGCATATCCTTTCTCACAACCTAAAATATAGAGTAGTGCACTTTAGTTATTGTAGATCCAAAGAAACAATAAGTAGGCAATTCAATAATGTCCTTCGAGCTGTTATGAAAGTGAGCCGGGAATATCTGAAGTTTCATGACTATAATCTAGAGGGTCCGGAGGCAAATAAATGGAAATGGTTTGAGGTAAGTTTGAAATTTGTTTGACAACTTATAAGCCATTTTAAGTAGTTAACCAACCAACAAACGCAAAGAGTAGCGACTAATGGTGTAGATGAAGTCGCAAGCGTTCAAGTGACTGAAGAATGGACAACATTTCGTGACGCTTATGCGATGAATATGTTTGTTGAATATCAAGATAAAAGAAATATTTCTTAGGTTTAGTGGATTATAGGTTCAGTGATTTGTTTCTGCTGCTACTGGTTTGCGGTCTGCTGTCTTTTTGGTCTTGAGATCTTCCTAGGATTTTGGCTTCTGATGCTACTGTTTTTCAGGTTTATAGATTATGTGTGTTTATTTTTGGGGATGTTTTTTTTTGTTTTCTAAGTGGTTGTGTGTTGTACTGCTGGGTTTAGCTAGGTATTGTTTTCTAAATTGGTGGTGTTTGGCTAGTTTCTGTTTGTTTTGGTGTGGCAGGGAATTGGTATGTGAATCCTTGGTGGTGTTCAAGAAATGGATCCTAGTTTAGTCAATGCAAGAAGTTTGGGCCACAAGACAAAGGGAAAAAGAAAGAGGGGGGAAAGCAACATTGTGGAAAAGAAATAGGATGTAAGAGGTTACTTCACATGGAATTTGGAAATGGAGCGTGTTTTAGCTGAGGCACTTAGAGATCAAAGAAGTTTGGGTCGCCAGAGTGACGGAGCATGGAAAGCAGTGGCATACAACGCTGCAGCTGATGTGTTGTCTGCACGTTTTAATGTTGATACGGGATAGTAAGTGATATTCTCAGTCAAAGTGGATTTGATTAGGATGCCCCAAAATGCATGATTAATGTTGAAGATGAAAATGCATGGAATGAATCTATCAAGGTATTTCATACTTCAAATTCTCTATCATATTTTAGTTTCTCTATATGTTATACTTCAGTTTATTTCTAAATTGCTTCTGTTTTAAATTGCTTAATTATCTTATTCTGTTGTAGTATAGTCTCAATGTTAATAACATTATGGTAGTGATTACTGTTGAAATTTACACACGGTTTGTCGGAATTGTTGGAGTTGAAACATAGTACATTTTCCTGATAATACACCAGCTGAAATTGTGGCATACAGATACTGGGTGAGTTACTTTGTTAATTTTAGGCACATTGACTTTAGGTTGAAGTCACATCTTTGTTGTTATGTCCATGTCCTTTTCAGTATCATAAAACTCAAGTTTACATACTACTGCAATTATAAGTCACATTTAAACTAATATTTTACAAATTAACATTTATTTTATGTAGCTACAGCTCAGGATTTTCGCTACACATTTTATTTCATTTCCATTCTCTTTCAACTCACAAAAGTTCCAAGAAGCATTGTACTTAATAAATTATTAAATTTTGGAAGCTTCAATTGCCCTTTTTCCTTGTTGGTAATACCGGAAATATATCTCAACATAATTAGAGAAACTGAAACATATAAGTTAATGTTGTTTTCTTACTTGAGACCAGAAAGGTCACTATATTTCAACGTTCCATAGCTAGTGTTGTCCTGCTTGTTAGTCACAGTAATCCATATGGTTGCCAGAGATAGGGGAACTGAACAGATCCTCAGAGAAGAATCCAAAAGCTTAAGCATGGGAAGATTATTTTTCCCTGAAGAATTATCATCAATGTGTACTCTTCTCATATTTTTATGTTATGAAACGGTTTAGAAGGGTTTGACACACTTAAATCAAGAAGTATTGAAATTTAATTGGTAGTTATATATAGAGAAAGGGGAAGTGTGACATGTCTCATCATCATAGTTTATCTTAGTGGTGTTGGTGAGAATAGTAGGATACACTTTATATCAAATGTATAAAGATACTGATAATACATTTTCCTGATAATACACCAACTGAAATTGTGGCATACAGATACATAGTACATACACTGTTAATGATCATTGTTGTGATTATTGTTGTTTTCTTTTGTTTTGTAGTCTCATGAAGAAGCCAAACGGTTCCGATTTAAGGTCATTCCAAATTGGGATGACATTGTAGATATATGTGCTAAAGATAGAGCAAGTGGAGTTCAAGTAGAACATGCATTTGATGCGGATGATGTTATGAGCAAAGAAGCAAATGTGGATGAAAAAAGTTCCGATGTGTATATTGATTTAGAGGAACCAAGCTCCGCAACAAAGAAAAATGTACAATTCACTCGTGCTAATAAGGGTAAAGATAGAGAGGGGATGATGAACTCTATGAGAGAAGTAGCCGAGTCATTGAAGGACTTCGTACAAGTTAGTAGAAGAAGAATGGAAGGAAATGTTCAGGAAGTGGTGCAAGAAGTTTTGAATGAAATAGAAATGATTATTGATATTGATGAAGAACAAAGCTATAAAGCAATCAATTGGTTGATTGAAAATCCGAGCAAAATAGCGGTTCTCAAAGCACTTCCGTCGAGTAAGAAGAAGAGGTATCTCTTGCCTTCTATGTCTTGAGTATAGGTGGACTTGTAACAATAGAAGGATTGCAACTACAATTGGACTTAATTACTATACTTGTGTATACCACATTTGTCGTGGGGATTATTACATTTAGTAGTTATTTCTAGTCTATACTTGTCTATAGACATTGTCTACTATGAGTAAAATAACATCTAGATACATTGGTTATCTTTTTAAATGTCATTTTCGAAGTGGCGGAAAATATTAGACACATGGATTATATGTGTACTTACAACTCTTATATACAAATATTAGTTTTACTAAAAAGTTTTTTGATTAAATATTTCTCTATTCTTTCAAGTCACGTTTTAAAGAATAATTCAAATTCATTTCCATTTCACGTGATTTTGCTAATAATTCATATATAATATATCTAATGTTTTAAAGAATAACATCAATGCAATATTTTGTTTAGATTATTTTGTATAATCTAAACAATAGAAGGAATTATTAGAAAAATTAGTTATTTTGTTTCAATTATTAAAAAAATGAACGATTGTAAAAAAAAAAGTGAACGAAATCGAGTCAAGAAATTTAATAAATTATGACAATAAATTTCAATTAATTAGTTTTTTAGGAGTTTTTCAATTAATTAGTTTAAAAATGGAAGAAATTATAAGAAATAAAATTTAATTAAAGAAATGAATTCAATTACTTTGTCATCCAAACAATGAGTTTTGAAAATGAAGGAATTCATTCACTTTATTCAAACAATGAATTTTGAAAATGAAGGGAATTCAATTGAAGCATTTGAATTTCTTAAAATTTCAAATTCTCTTGAATTTTCAAATCCTCTATCCAAACACACTCTTAGTGTTTCTAATAGGGACTAATGATTTAACCAACAGCAAAATCAAGTTGACCCATGTGTTTTTCTTTAAGTATAATCTTATGATATGTTTGTTTCCGTTATGAAATTTCACGTTTGACCAGAAGCTATTATTTATAGCTGGTTAAAATCAACTACGGGTCCAGAATTTAATTTTTTTCTGTAGAGACAAATATGACAGGCCATACAATCTATGATTGCATCTTCATACGCGTCTTCTAAAAAATATCTATCCATAAGTATTTGATTAAAAAATAAACATTAGGCATGTCACTAGTATCCGTCACTAGTTAAAATCACGGCCAATTAATATTGGAACTTTAGAATTGTCGCTGCAAACCGAATAACAACAGTTAAAAATTTTAAACTATTGTCAGTTTCTGTGAGCTCAACTCATGATGTTGATAAAGATATTACATGATATATAAAGGGTATGAGGTTTAAATCTCTAATATTCATGTTATTCAATCTTAAAGGTGAATTACTAACCATTGAACTACCTGACAAAAAAAATTATCAAACTAGGTAATAGTAAAAAATAAATTTATCCCTATAAGATAAGATCCGTAATGAATATTGAACCCAAATTAAAGAAGTAAAATAAAATGGTTCAATATAGGCGGCTTAGGATGGATGGCATGGTGTTCTATTTTGGATAGGTGTGCATTTATGACTTTGGCATTTCCGTAGTTTCTCAAGATTATTATGGTCATTTCTTTAAAGTACAATCAATAAATATCTACCTAGATATTTATTATTTTTTATGATTCAAGAGAATCTACCAAACTATCAAAGAGAAAGAGAAAGTAAAGTTTGTGAAGATGATGATGAAGAAGACTGTGGTTGCTATGATGGTTTTATTTGTGATATTTACTCAAATGGATAGCGTTGTTCCTGATGCTTCTGATTGCCTAGATGGTTGCCAAACTGGCTGCGTTCAAAGAGACTGTTAGTCACTCTTCTCAATCATCCATCCTTTTATTACTTTTCTTAATTGATTTTCTTCTTTTAATTTAAGCTTCAATGATTTGAGACTTATATGTATGTCACATCACATGCAGCAAGGCTTACGGCAAGGTGTGAGCGCAAGTGCTCGATTAGATGCGGTCCAGGTAATTAACATTACATTACCCAAATAATAGTTAGTATTTCTTTTTCTTTTTTCATGAAAGGTATATTATTTCTGTCAAAAATTAATAATTAGTGCTGAAAATATACTACGGTTTAATTCTATTATTTGAATGATCATAAGCAACAAGGTCTGGGTGGTGTAGTCGGTTATCACGCTAGTCTCACACACTAGAGGTCCCCAGTTCGAACCTGGGCTCAGACAATATATTTTTCATTTTTTTTTTATGTATTTAATTTTGCAGATTCTATGGTGGAGAAAGGCATGGATTGAATTGAATAAGCAAGCAAGCAAGAAGCATTACTCACTTCACCAACAACTTGTCAACTATCTGTCTCTTAGTTATTATTATTATTATTGAAATAAATCTTAGCTACCTATTCAAAGTTTGCTGGTTGCTGTAGTACCTTCTAATTAAATTAAACTTGGTTGAGTGTAGAAATCTTTTTAAGATCAAATTTGTTCATAATGCTGATATCGATATATTACTTGTAATAAGTAATTCTGCAATCACAATACATCTTCAAAATTGGCTTTTTTTTTTTTCCAAGTTAAAAAGCTTAAGGCCTTTAATTAATTATAATCGAAGCAAGATCATTTGCATATCTCCTAACATAACTTAGTTCAAAGTTCAAAATTTTAAAGGGATCTAAATATATGACTTAATAATTAGCCCGGCGGCAGTTGTAATATTACTTGGTGCTCACTTATGAATATGATCAACTAGAATAATCTTATTATCCGGTTCAAAAATGAAATGACATTCAATCGATCACTTCGAGTTGCTACAAAATTACCATTGTCATCTTGCAAGTTGCATTATTGTCCCTGATGTACTCCTTAGTCCCTTTGTCCTTGATTAAAATACCATTTACAAAAAAAAAAAATGTTTGTCTTAAATATAATCCCTCATGTCTCAATTATAAACAAAAGTTTATTTTTTAAACTCATTTAATAATTAATGTATTTAGTCTGGAATAGTCACAAATATCAAATACATTAGTTATAGAATAAATCTAAAAAGACAACTTTCAGACTGAATGGAGTAAAATTCTTTATAAATTTTTAAATGCATTTATTAGATATTTTTCAAATATTATCTTTTATTAAGAATTTATTTTGAAATATGAAAAAATAACATTCAATGAATTGTACATAAAGGGTAATTTAATACTCCATCACACATATTTCATGTAAATTAATTACTTCAGCAATTTATTTTAATATCCTATAATTTTTATTTACTTATGTTATGAAGCAGTACGTGCAAGCTAGTTCTTCAACTTGTATTAAAACAGTTCCAGAAAGACATGAGTGTATGATTGGTTGAAAGCTGGATGTGGTGGTTTGATTCGACGAGATACAGGGGAATGGTTGTGTGGTTTTTCTAAATTTTTGGACAACTGTAGTGCTTATGTAGTTGAACCCCAAAAAAATATGGATTTCTATGTTTTACTAAAACAATACAAATTTTGTAACTTTCAATCTACACCACTGAAAAATCCACGTGCCAAAGATCCGTCAAGGGAACTGATTAACTGGACCAAATGGGAAAATTGACGGGATACAAACTCACTGATTTCATGGTTGTGTACATATTTCTGCCACAAGGGATTAATTGGATACCATCTTTATAAATAAAAAAAAATAGGAAATTGGATTTTTTTTTTTATTAGTTCAAATAGTGCTAATGGTTTACAACGATTTTGTAGAGATTCAAACTCAACACTTTTACCGTAATGGGTTACAATGTTAAATTTTGAAGAGATTCAAACTCTAAATAGCTCAATGGTTTACAATGTTAAATTTTGAAGAGATTCAAACTCTAAATAGCTCAATGGTTTACAATGTTAAATTTTTACCAGTAAGTCAATACTTTTACGGTAAAATCTATCGAACTTAAGAATTTGATCTCATCGTTCAAGATTAAAGTAAAACAAAACAAGTTTCATCTGAAACACTAGTTCGGTTTATAATTACATGGTCCAAAACAAAGAGGGAAAGCATGAAGCAGATCATACACCATCATTATTAGGTTCATGAATTGAAGGGAGATATTGACACAAAACAAAAAATTGTTGGGGGTTTTAGATTAGAGAGGTCTTGATCTCATAATGAGGGCACGAATTAGCCTAGCTCTATCACATGAAGATAAAAAAAAATGTGAGATCCCATAAGAGAATGAATAAATAAAGGGTCATACTAAGGACATTTGTTAGCATTTTTTTTTACTTGAAATCATACTAACTTGTGGGTTGTGGCATATGGAGATATACTCCCTCCGTCTCAAATTATAAGCAAAAAAAATTTATTTTCTTGTTCAAAATTATAAGCAAAAAAAGACCAACTTTAATCTCTTTTATAATGTTATTCCAAAATATCATCTTTTTCAACAATTTTTTTTACTTATTCTCATAATTTGCTCTCCCTCCCTCACATCTTCTCTATAATCAATAACCAATAAAAATTGTTTTTACATCTTCCCATTAAATTTATTTCAAAGAAAAAAACAAAAAACTACACTCCAAATTATTATATTTTGGTTTTCTTAATAAGTGTGAAATACTTTTATTTTGCTTAATAAGTGTAAAGGGAAATTTTTTTATTGTAACAACAACTTCTAAATTTAGTTTTTAAAAGAACTGTTAAGCTTTTATGAAGTTAAATGTACATTTATCAAAGATATAATTTTCACATTGAATTCTTTAACATGTGTCTTTGTAACATTTTCCATAATGATCAAGGACATTGAATACTCTTATATATCCTAAATTCCTAATTATAAAACCCTTTTGCACTTTGTCTTCATCCCTTAATCCTAGATATTTTTTGTTCGAAGAGGGATGTTCAATATTGAACTATACTCCGGTTGTCTCATAAAAAAAGTTGTATTGAGATTATGGTGGTTCTTAAGAAAATGATCAATTGTGATAATTTTCATTGTAAAATTAATATTATTTACTAAAACACTATAATTGATTGTAGTTAGTGAAATAATCATTGATTGTAGTTAGTGAAATAATTAAATGAAATTCAACAAATAAGGATAAATTTGTAGGAGAAATTAATAAATGTTGCATTGATACTCTAAATATTTCTAATTCCTAAACAATAGTATATTTTGTAATTTGTATGATTTTGTTTTCATCAAGTAGTGTAGTGGTTAAATATTCACCCATAAAGTGAATAGGTGGAGAATCGAAAGTTTAAATCCCGACTCTTACATATTATATACGATGTGTCCATCAATTGAATTAAAGTCACGAGGATTAAAAAACAAAATTTAAAATGATCATATAGACTATTTTATTTTTTACTCAAGAATTATGTAGACTATAAATATAACAAAAATACTACAGCTACATAAATTAATGAGGAGACATTAATGAAGTCATGTAATTAACGAGGAGAACTAAGTAGCAACAACATGTGTTACTATGTGAAGCTTCCATAATTATAGCCGACAGTCAATGAAGTCAAACTTTGACATTAGAACTCCAACTACCAGTAGTAACTACTGACATTAATCAAATTTGATCAAAAGGACTAGCTAGTAGTAGTAGTAGTATGAAAATTCAACACATTATGAAAAAGGAAATTAATGAGTAGAAGTGTACAAAAAAAGGAGGCTTCAAAACCTTTTGAGTCCAAGTCATTCTCAAGGTAGCAACTGAACAACTACACGCGTGATTATTGGTTTTCATCCTAAATTAGATTTCAAGTAAATAGTCATTTTCCCCTCAAAATTGTAGGGTAACACATTTTGTCTTTTGAAAATTACGATAAAATAGTCTCTTGACATTGAATAGCGTCAAACAATTGGTTCTTTCGTTATGTCGTTAACGAATATGATGTGGCATGTTAACTTTATATGTGACATTCCACGTGAATCGTACATCAATGACAAAGCAATCAACATTGTTTTGCGTAAATTAATGACTATGTTTAAGGGCTATTTTTATATTAAATTACTACTCCCTCCGTTTCAAAATACATGTCCGTTTTGGAGAAATTTTTTGTTTCAAAATACATGTCCATTTGATAGTTTAAGGATACATTTTGTCTATTTTACCCTTGCCTAACAATTAATTAGATTCTAGATTTTCTCCACAATAATTATTTCCTACTAATAAATGTTGACCCAATTTTAAGTGAATTTACTTATGCACTCTCCCAAGAAATGACTACTGGACTCTCCCAAGAAATGACCAATGGTGTTTAAATGATGGACTAATTTGTTTAATTAATTTTGGTATTGGTATTAAGAGTAATTATGAGATGGGGTAAATAAATGTAAAATGAGGAAATCAAAGACAAGGGTATAATAGGAACTTTTGTGTCAAACTAACTTGTTCTTGGTTACTGCAATTTCTCTAAAATGGACATGTATTTTGAAACGGAGGGAGTATTTTCAAGACCATTACGTAAAAGTCAAAATGACTTACTCCTTCTGTCCCAAATAAAAATGATCTAGTTGATAGTTTCACACACGTCAATGCATATTTTGACTTTTAATATCTTTAACTATGTATTAATAAAAATTATAAAAATTTAATACTTTAAAAATATTTATCGAGACAAATTCAACATCTTATATGCTGCGACCATTTGTCTTTATATAACTGTAGGAAAATATGATCAAAATATATCATAGGAATAGTGCATATAGTCAAACTATATTACTTATTTTGGGACGGAGTGAGTAACATCTATCATAGCCTTGACCATGAATTTTGTTACACATCAAAAAGAAAATAACCATTCATATCAAATCCATAAATTAAACAATAAGACTAAACATAGAGTAGATCTTCGACGTCCAAAAATCCCTCTTGAGCCTTCCTTAGTTCTTGAAATAGATCATATAAAATCTAAAATGAATTGGTACGAGGGGAAAAGGCTCTATTAGTGGACAAATATAATAATGCCTTGAAACTTTGATTCTTGAGCTTTAACACGACCTTACATATATTATGACAAAGGGTCGTGCTCGATAAAAAATAATAATCTTTTCTTCTCTAAGAGCATTTACAATGGTTATACACATTCAACACCCTTCAACACACACTTTTTCAATTCCCAACATTTCACATCATTTTCTCTCTCTTCCACATAATAATTCAACACACCATTCAACACATACCCTCTCCAATGGTTTTTCATTCAACACTCTACCCCACCACTCACTCTACCCCACCACTTTTTATTTCATATTCTTATTTAATTTTATATTTTGTTTTTATAATTACATAAAATTACAAACTAATTTAATTATAATTAAATTAAAATAATAAAAACTTAACAATTTATTTTTTAGTGTTTTTGTAAAAACAAAATTTATTTAAATAATTAATTTTTATTTTCTTAAATTAAAATGCAATACAATACATTAAACACGCGGCACACAAATAACTTAAAATGCAAGACAACAAATTAAGCACACGACACAAGTAACTTAATTAGTACGATACAAATCATCTTTAATCATGAAACATGCCAAACTTTTCCCATATGTGCTTCACTAGATCTGCTTGCAATTCGCGATGAACATTTGGATCACGCAATTCGGATCTAGCACGCACATGATTTGCAAAAGCGGGTAACACCTCGGTTGAGTATGGTTGCGGTGTACTAGATCCACTTGCCTCAGATATATTGCTCAAAATCGGTCCAACGTTGAGCATATGTATCTCGTTCATCCTCAACAATCATATTATGTAATATGATGCATGACCTCATGATGATACCCAAATCGTCTATGTCCCACAAGCGAGCTGGTTCACGGATGATTTTAAATCGAGCTTGAAGCACTCCAAATGCACGTTCGATGTCCTTCCGACATCCCTCCTGAACTTTTGCAAATAACTTATCGGGTTCACTTTGAGGAAGTCTGATCGATTTGACGAAAGTTGGATAAGAAGGGTAGATACCATCAGCTAGATAGTATGCCATGTTATAGGGACGTTGATTCACAAAAAAATTCACACTTGGAGCCTTTCCTTGTTCCACATCATCAAACACTGGTGACCGGTCTAGAACGTTTATATCGTTCAACGTTCCCGGACATCCAAAAAAGGCATGCCAAATCCATAGATCATGAGATGCAACTGCTTCAAGAATAACTGTGGTGGTTCCCTTATCCCCCCTAGCAAATTGACATTCTCATGCTTTAGGACAATTTTTCCACTCCCAGTGCATGCAATCAATACTCCCGATCATCCCTGGGAACCCCCGCATTTCACTTACATGTAGTATTCTTTGCAGATCATCTTGGGTTGGTGCTCTCAGGTACTCTTGCTCATACAATCGTATGATTCCTTTACAGAATCTACGTAAGCACTCCAATGCTGTAGTACCTCCTATTTTGATGTATTCATCGACCGCATCTGCTGCCACACCATATGCTAGCATTCGCATTGCTGTGGTACATTTTGCTAACGGTGATATACCTTCTTTATTGGCAGCATCAACTCGTTGGGTGAAGTAGTTATCACTACTTGAAAGGTCCCCAACGATTCGAAGGAAAACGTGTTTTTGCATCCGGTACCGACGACGAAACATTGCATCGTCATATGTAGGCTCATTGGCAAAGTAGTCGTCAATTAGTCTTTACATTGAAATAATTGAGTTGAAATTATTAAGATAATAAAAATCCAGCAAACCAATCAGAAGCTGACACGTGTATGCAATAATCACAAAAGCATCTTCTCTCACTCTGCTTTTTGCGCTCACACGCCTTGGTCTGCGCGTGTGCTACACGCGCTCTGGCCAACGAAACAGAACCCGCCACGTGTCCCTCGTTACAGGCATTAAACACAGTTGAAACCTTTCATCACCACACTCCTCCACATCACACTCTCAACACACCATTACACCATATTTTCCCATTCAACACACCATTCAACTGGCCATTGCACTTGGTCTAACTGGTTGCAAATTTTCAATTTAGTTGTTGATCTTTTTATAATCTTTCCAATGCCTTAAATAGTCATTAATTTGTTAACAAAACAACGATGATTAGTATTTGGAGAATGGTATGAATTTTTGGAAAATTTGTAAGGTCTGGGCACCGAATGAAACATTACATATTAGAAGAGTTTTAGAATGACTTATATATGGAGACCCTGCATATTGAGCTAAAGCTTGAAAATTTGATCCTTTGTATCCAACAACTCATCTTGTTTTAATCTTTTGAAGAGAAAAAATCTTAGAGCTAATTATGCACAATTGATGAATAAGTAGTGCAAAATTTGAATCATAATAATAAAATAAGATAAATTAGTGAATATCCTCTTAAATCATTCAAAATATGAATTAATTATATTTCATTATGTTGATTTAATTATATACAATTATTAGATTTGGTAAATCAATTCAAGGAAATTCAAAGTTTAATAAAGTCCAAATTGAATGTTAGAATGGCACCAAAGTCACAATGAAAAGGAGAAGGACCATGTTTCTGATGACAATAAAACATCAAAGGCAACTCTTAATCCTGCATACCATCCCGGTTTCTCGGATAATCCAAGCACACCTATTGTTGTTGCTGCGCTTAAGGGTGATAATTATTTAATGTGGGCACGTTCAATGAGAACTATTCTCCATGTGAAGACAAAACTTTGGTTTTATTGATGGTACTATAAAAAAACAAGTTTATATTACACCAACAACGAATGATGTGTGGGTTAACTAAGAGGAATAGTTTACGCAAACAAACGCACCACCACCGGTACAATTTTTTTTTTTTTTTTAGAATTGTGCTTAAGTCGGTTCGTTCTATCACCCGACTTAACAAGTGACGCGGTGGTGGTTTCGCAATTCTTTCAAACTTTCTTAAGTCGGTGATAAGGTTACCCGACTTAAGGTTGACAGAATAATGAAAAGAATTTGTTTTTAATAAATTCTTTCAGTCATTAGGTTGACCAACTGACTTAAAAAGTCATTTACTTAAGTCGGTCTATTGACCACCCGACCTATGGATTTTTCCCTCTATTTTTTGTCAAAATAAAAACATTCCCTCCTTTCTCTGTGAATCATCAACTTTCCCTCTTTTATTTATTAATTAAATTAAGAGGAGGGATATATTGACTCCAAGAGTAACTCTAAAGAGTTACTCCACATCCTCACCCTCAATTTTATCAAAATTTAATGGACTAAATTTAATTCTTATTACTAATCATGTGACCTCATTTACCTTAATCATTCTCACAATATTAATTATGGTTTTCTTCTTTTGACTTAATCAGTAATTCCCTTTTATAAACACAATTAAGTATTTTTTTAAGGAAATAAACACAATTAAGGATTGTTTGATAAAGAAAATATAATCCCTAATTATTCTTTACAAACTCCTCTCCTCTTCAACTTGTTCATAGAAAATAAAAATAAAAAACTCCCCTGAAACTATCTCACGATTCACAATTCAAATTACATATATTTTCCTTAATACGAATTAGTATTTAGAATGAGTTGATTCTTTCATAGATTTTTTTTTATTTTAATTATCCATACATCCTTTTTAAAAATGCTTATTATTGATTTTATTTTTTTTTACAAGTGTATTGATTGATCGCTGGACTTTTATGTTGCTAATACTAGTTGTGAATTAAATTTGACCATGCCTTTAAATTTGAGTTAGACGTATCTTTTGTACTAGTATATTTCAATCGTGAAGTTGAAAAGCCATAGATTTAATTTTGTTAGACATGGTTTTTTTTTGTTGAAGATGTTTTTAGACATGATTTAATTTGTCAATCGGTGGTAACAGTAGAGTATCGTAAGGTTAGGCGTTGAAAAAGGAGGAAGTTGAACTAAAAATCTCCTCACATGATTATTAGTATTTTTTTAGGGGATAATTAATAATATTTATTGAGTCAAAAGAAGGAAATCATAATCATAATTAATATTGTTTGGATGATTAGGTAGATGAGATCACATGATTATTAATAAGACTTAAATCTAGTCCATTAAATTTAGATAAAATGGAGGGTTAGGATGTGGAGTAACTCTTTAGAGTTACTCTTGGAGTCAATATATCCCTCCTCTTAAATTAATAGTTATATGATGAAACATTTTTCCTTAAAAAAAAAAGGCAAATTATAACAACCACCCCCAAGTTATGGCTAAATACAACAAACCTCCCCTCTATTTTCAAAACCATCATATACCTCCACTCTGTTACATTCCGTTAACTCTCCCGTTAGAAATCAAAGTGCATCATTAGGTCATGCGACATTTGTGTTTCCTCTCTCTCAAAACCGCCAAAAATCATGCGATTCTAATCGAAACCTTTTGTCTTCTCTCCATAGTCGTTCTGTCTTCTCTCCATAGTCGTTCATCTTCACCCTCACTTGTCGCTTCCATCTCTTCATCTTCCTTCATCACTACTGACCACTGTTCCTGTGCATTCTCTCTATCGCTGTGTTCGTCGCTCTCAACGGTTATTATAGCATCGTTCTTTCTGGTTTCTGGTGTGTTGTTTTCGTTCACCATTCTTATTGCTTACGTTGTCGATCGTCGTCGTATCACTGTTTCGTTTTCGCGCTCCATAGTTCTCATACTCATGCGTGTTTAGATATATTCTTTATTCATTAGAATTCGTGCTCCAAAGACTCTTAGTTATAAATTGATTTTTTGTAGTATTGGTTATGAATTTGTTATCTATATTTTGTTGTGTGTTTATACTTATTTTTCATTCACAATTTCTTCTTATTCTATTAGGTTATGAATTGATGTATTTACTCAATCTTTAATGTGATTTTATTCCAGAAAAGCTCAAAAAATGGAGAACAATGGCTATGGTTCACCTAACACAGGATGTGTACAATTGTTGGTTCATTTTGGTGGAGAAAGAAGTATACCTTTGTTGAATGTTGATCCCGATCGATACTCATATTTGGATTTGGTTGATGACATTAGTGGATTGGCTAACAATGATGGAATCAATAATGAAGGTTTGTCTTTTGCTATTTCTTTTTGTCATCCCACTAGTAAGTCCAGAATCCCCGTCAAAACTGATTCTCATGTTCTTGAGATGTTCAAGCTTTATAAGATGTGTATTTGTATCCATGTTTATGCAACATTGCTTATTCATGAGGTTGTTGAAGTTGCTAGTCAAGTCCATGATACTATAATTAATGAGTCTTATGCTGAATGGGGAATGAGTGGTGAGCCTCATCAAAATGAAAGTGATGAAATTCACTTAGGTTCTAGTTACATAGATGAGGAAAAAAAGGATAATGATATTAATATTGATGAACTTAGTGATTTTGAAGAAAAACATGATCTTATTGCTTCTAAAAATTCTAATGAAGATAAAGTGTTGATTTATTCTGATAGAGGTATCAAAGGAAAAATATTTGCTCATGGCTTTGATGGAAAAGTGAACCTTGAAGTTGGTCTATTATTTAGTGATGTGAATGAGTTTAGAACCGCTCTTAGAGATTTTGTTATATAAGAGGGGTTCGAGATTAAGAGGATAAAAAATGAAAAGGCGAGAGTAACTGCTAAATGTGTCGCAGATGGTTGTTCTTGACGCATTCATGCATCTCCTGCACCAGATGGATTAACATATAAGATTAAGTCTTACAACCCTAGTCATTCTTGCATACGAACAACAAAGAACTCAAATGCCACGTCTACTTGGATTGCAAGAAAATTAAAAAACAAGTTAAAGGCTGACCCAAATATGAGTTATGCGGGTATGAAACAAGAACTACTGGATAACTATGGCATTGAACCAAGTAACGTAGGTCAACTTTATCGTGCAAGAAAAAAGGTGAGACAAGACACGAAAGAGTTTCACGCACTTTCATATAATGACTTGCCATCTTGGGCTAACCTTGCTTTGGAGACAAATCCTGGATCTATTATAAAGCTCGAGTTGGAACCGAGAATCAACCAAAACCCTATATTTAAAAGGTTTTTTGTTTGCTTGAATGCAATGAAAAATGGATTTGTGAAGGGTTGCAGACCTTGGTTCGACATTGATGGATGTCATCTAAAAGGACCATATGAGGGAGTTTTACTATCAATTGTGGCGGTTGATGGAAACAAAGGCATGTTTCCAATTGCCTTTGCTGTTGTTGAAGTTGAGTGCAAGGACTCATGGATGTTTTTCCTCTCTTTGTTGGGTGATGCATTGCATTCTGTTCCTGAATGGCAAGATAAGCATGTGACAATCATGTCAGATATGCAAAAGGTTAGTGATTGTCTAATTTTGCTTTAAATCATACTTAATTATCTAATTTGATTAGTGTAATTTGAATTGTTCATTGAATAGGGGTTGAGAAATGCAGTTGTGGAAGTGTTTCCCTATGCCAAACACCGGTAAGTTTTTGTTTTTTTTATTACACTGCTGTCATATAACATTATTAACAAAAGATTTACACTGATGTCTAATTGTTTTTTTTATCACACTGCTGTAACTATCTAATTTTGTTTTGCTAAAGACTTACATAATGCAGAGACCATTGTATACTAACTTACCTTTTTTTCACTTACAGGTACTGTTGTAATCATTTGCTAAACAATTTCAAACTAAAATTCAAAACATTGCTTCTTAGTACACAATTTTGGGCTGTTGCAATGGCGTATAATGAGTTTATATTTGAGAAAGCCATGGAAAAACTAAAAAACATTAGTGTTGAGGCTGCAAATTGGATGTTGGATCCTGAAAGGCCAAAAAGCATGTGGGCTAGATATACTATTGACTCTGAGTGTAAATCTGATCATGTAACAAACAATGTCGCAGAGTCCTTTAATAGTTGGTTGGGAGACGATAGAAAGAAGACATTTTTATCAATGATTGAGTCGATTACTTGCAGGTTGATGGCTAGATTTCAAAGAAGATATGAAAAAGGGTGTGAATTTGATAACATTGTCACACCTAAGATTAGAAAGGTGCTTGACACAACAATGCAAGATGGGAGAATGTGTAAACTCACATATGCAGGTGACGATGAGTTTGGAGTGAAAGACGGATATACTACTTTTGTGGTGAACTTGAGGGACAAAACATGTGGGTGTGATTATTGGAGGGTGACAGGTTTACCATGCAAGCATGCATGTTCATGCATTGCATACAAAAGAGCAAATGCAGAGATGTTTTGTGATACTGCTTATACTAGTAAAGTTTATTCTTTATGTTACAACAACATTATACATCCCATGCCTGAGTTAGATGTCAAAAAATAGAGGCTTTTATGCACAAATTGATCCTCCTATATTGAGGAGGTTACTGGGTAGACCAAGAGTTAATAGGAAGAGAAGTGTGATTGAAGGTCCAGGTGGTTCACAGGATGCGAGAAGATCAAACACAGTTAGGTGTGGTAACTGCAAGGAGTTTGGACATAACATACTAGGATGTCAAAGAGATAATACTAAGAAACAGGTACGAGTACATATTTAATAATTTACCATACACATTGATAATAAGAAATCTAATATGTTTGTTATATTTGCAGAAAAAGCTGAAGGTGCGTCGTAAAGAACAAAGCTCAGATGGAAATGATGAAACTGCAACTTGCTTTAGTCAAACCACTCATAATATATAGTTATTGCTGATGGAAATTATGTTTAGTGTTTTATTTAGGATGATTTTGGAAATATTTATGTCATTGACATACAACCACTAGAATTTTTGTTTGTTTTGGCACTAGTATTTTGGAGCTATTGGTTTATTTTGATACTAGTATTTTGGAGAAGTTAATGGTTTATATAATTTGGAAGACTTATTAGTTGGTTTATGCAATTATTTGCTATAATTTTATTGATTGTCACGTGAATTTGAAGAAATATTATGAGTGCCATCATATGATCATATGAAGAATTATCTTATGGCTTGGCGAGAGAGTATTATAAGTTATGACAATATTCATTATAGAAGTGTTTGACACATTTTGGGCACATTGTTCTTCCAAACCTGTGAATGAAATCTGGAAAGTATGAGAAGAAGGTTTATGTTTTGCCTAAGTATCTTGATGAGAATGTTTGAATAATGCTTGTTTGTGGGTTGTGTGACAATTATACTGAATTTGAGTTTTTGTAGACCTTCAATGTTTAAAAAAAAATGAGAATTATTTTCTTGCGAAAAACAAGCGATACAATATAAAAAAAAATGGAGTATGATACTAGTTGATTGATTGTATCAACAAAAAGAAAAAAAAAACTAGTCGGTGGAAACAAAAGATATATGATGTGATGACAAAGGACCCTAGCATATGGAAATTACATGTTTACACATGCATGGTTTTTTTATCAAAAAAAAAAGTTAACGGACAATTTAACGGTGTTAACCAAGAAGAGGGTGTTTGTCTATTTATTGATAACTTAAGGGAGGTTAATGTTAATTTTAAAACTAGAAAGGATGTTAGTTCCATTTTAATAAACCTTAAGGCTATGTTTGGATTGATGGAACGTAACGGAATGGAGCGGAATGGAACATAATGGAATGGAGTGGAGCGGAGCGGAATGGAATAGAGAGTTCATTCCACTGTTTGGGTATATTATGATGAAACATAACAAATTTCTCATTTCATTGTTTGGAAAGTTGACAGAATAAAATGAGTTATAACTTTTTTATTCATATTTTACCCTTATAAAAGACTATTATATAAGATTAAAACATATCATTTTATCGAAATAATCAATTTAAGATGAAAAAAATCATGACGGAAGGCAAAGGAAAGCCTTGTAATTTTTTTTTATCCCTTAAACAATTTTAATATAGAGAGAATTATATGATATGAACAATTTTAATATAGTATTTAATAAAATTAGATCATGGTAATTGTTAGTATGAGATTGTTTCAGTAATCCACCGATCCAATGCTGGGAAAGGGGAAAAAAACATTTAAATCACATTATACAGCGGCAAATATCAATGCTGGGAAAGGGGAAAAACATTCATTTGTCTTGATTCATATAATTGATAATACTCAGGTTCAAGAACAAAAAAAATCAAATTTAATAAAATTGGTTGAAATGATACAATCATCGAGATTGCAAGACAACAAACATAAAAACCGAACAAGAAGAAATATGTGCACAGCGTAACACTTGAGCAGAAGCAGAAGAATCGGTACAGTGAACTGATGAAGTAATAAAATAGGGATATAAGAATAATAATGTAATTAAGTGGTTCCATTCCATTACATACCTCCCAAATTGGGGGGAATGAAAAATAGAGAAAGATGGTGGTATGGGATGGAATAGATTCCATCATGTTCCATGCCATCCCATCCAATTGTTAGAAATCCAAACAATGAAACATAACCTCATACCACTCGATCCCATTATTTTCCATCAATCCAAACGTAGCCTAAGGGAGGTGACTACAATTTCCCCAAAAAAAAAGCATATAATCACTTATCGTAACCTTTCTCACTTTCCTCACCTTTCTCACTTTCTCTCTTTCTCAATCCCTCATCGCTGAACCTCTCACTCGCCGCCTCCCTCATCGCTCACTCACTCTCGCCGCCACTATCACTCGCTCAGTCTCACTCGCCGGAACCTTCTCACTTGCTCACTCACTCTCCCCGGAAGCTAAGGTAAGCCAATTGATTCTCCAATTTCTCCTTCCTTCCTTGTTTTAGGGTTTTAGAATTGGGAATTGCTTATGTGTAAATTGGATATTGTGAATTGGAAATTGGTAGATTATAGGAATAAATTGGGAATTGGGAATTGTTTTTGGTTCTTTTGGCGTTACATACTGATGTTGTTAACACTAAAGAACCATCCAAGCTTAAGGAAAATGTTTAGAGAATAACCATGCTATGGAATTGATTCTTTTATGCGTGATATACTGATACTCATAATAAAACATGATAAAATTACCATTCAAGCTTAAAGGAAAATGTTTATGGAATTGATTGCGAACACTAAAGAACCAAGAGTAGAATAAGCTCATTTGGGAATTAGGGTTTACTGAAATTGTCAGGCCTTTGAATTGTTTTGATGAAATTGATAATTCTAGGGTTTGATGGTTTTGATTTATATGAAAATTTGGGATTAAGAACAGTGAAAACAATTTTCTGGATAATAACCATGACTGTATGTGTTTGATTTGAACAATATTTAGTGTTAGCTCATGAAATTGATTAATTTAATGAGCTCATGAAATTGATTAAGTTCATATTATTAATTTATATAATGATTTAACTTTCCAGATTCGTTCAGTCTTTGTAACTGTTTGCTCGCACGTCGGTGACAAAGCTATTTCAATTTGTAACGGTTTTCACGCACGTCGGTGACAAAGCTATTTCAATTTTTCATTCTTAAGTAACGATTTGATTTCCCCTTTTCGTTGATGCTTATATTGATTACCTAGGGAAATTTTATTGTTGATGTTTATAAAATTGAACAACATCTGGCATTAGTAGAGGGAAAGGTCAAAGATTGAGGACTATTGTCACCATGTAGATCTTTCATGACAGATTGACATGCTTAAGATAATTGTACATTCATTAGCAATTACAAATTAGTGGTGCATTCATTGGTTTGTGCGGGCAGCTGTTGTTTTGCTTCTGTAGTTTTTCTTGCCATGTTTTATTAGATCATCTCACTTTCCTAATAGAATGGAGATACTGATTTTTGGTTGTCTCTTTTGGATGTTGTATCAAAACAGGTCAATCCTCACACCCACCAACTGAAGATATGCGACTTTGGAAGTGCTAAAGTCTTGGTTCGTTTCTCTTAGCCTTGGAATCCTTTCGTTTATTTCAATAGCTATATGAGTTTTATAAGGACTAAATGCTATATGGTTTTACAGGTAAAAGGTGAACCAAACATATCTTACATCTGTTCTGGGTACTACAGAGCTCCTGAGCTTATATTTGGTGCAACTGAGTACACCACAGCCATTGATATCTGGTCAGCTGGTTGCGTACTTGGTGAACTTTTGCTTGGCCAGGTAACTAGCTTCTTTGTGTATGCTTGGTCAAGTTACATTTAGAATTCATGTATGTCAAAACTAATGATGAATTTATGTTCTTATCAGCCACTGTTTCCTGGTGAGAGTGGAGTAGACCAACTTGTGGAAATTATCAAGGTAAGATATGTCAATATTATAGCAATAGTGATATTTAGCTTGCTACTAGCTTGAACATATCAATTTTAAGTGACCTTTCATCTTTTCGTTTTGTTTTTTGCTATTTTTTATTTAGTTAATTCTGAAGATTCATGTGGTTCACTTGCAGGTTTTAGGTACCCCAACAAGGGAAGAAATCAAGTGCATGAATCTTAATTATACAGTGTTTAAATTTCCTCAAATCAAAGCTCATCCATTGCATAAGGTATGTAATGTTAGTTTGTTTTGTAGTGAAGCTTATCTAAAATTTGATTCTTCATCATCAGATTTTTCACAAGAGAATGCCTCCTGAAGCTGTGGATCTTGTCTCAAGACTATTGCAATACTCTCCCAATCTTCGAAGCACAGCTGTGAGTATACGATTTTATAAGATATGTGAATCTTGGGCTGCATTTCTATTATTGTAGAAAGCATGTTGTTGATTCATTGTGTTGTATTTAATTTTAAACTTTTGCACAGTATAGCTTTCCCTTACTTTGCAGAAAGCCTGTCATTGATTCATTGTGTTGTATTTAATTTTAAACTTTTTCACAGTATAGCTTTCCCTTGCATTATACGTAGTTGGCCAAATCCATCTCTTTCACAATAGAATTTATCAACAATATTTCTGTTATTATTTCTCTTTCACAATCGACTTAATGGCATTGGATATTCTGCATGTATGCAGTGGAAAAAAAAGGGTTGCAGGAAAATAAATGGAAACATATTCTGCATGTATGACGTAGGGAAAAAAAACTGAACTTTTTAAGTCGGTTAAAATTGGGGGACTTGAGAAGTTAATATCTTATGTCGAGTTAATTTGTTGTTCATGGTCTTTGAGGCCTATACTTCCTAAGTCGGCTCCCAGATAACCGACTTAAACAATGTGGCCTTAAGTCGGTTGCAAAATCCGACTTAAAAGCAAAAACTTCTTACTACGGCTAATATTAGGTCGGACGCGCATCCGACTTAAAAAGTCCTTTTTAACCGACTTAAAAAGGGTTTTTTTGTACTAGTGATAAGACATCAAACTCTAGCTCCTCTTCATGTAAGGTATCTCCCATTTCTAAATTCACAAAGGCATCTGGCTTATATTGCAACATTATCAACAAATGAATATCCATCATCATACTATGAAGCTACGACACACCCTGAATGACAAGATTCCATTGGCAAATAACTCGATATGCAACTTGGGAGATGACTGCCAGTGTTGACAAAAATACAACTTGGACATTCAAGATGAATGCATGATGCTTGTACGCCATTAACTTTCCCGATGGAACAAAAATCATAGGTTGGCATTATCTAGCTATATGATCTTCTTTTTTGGATCTCTCACGGCACACAAGACTAATGAAGTGTCTTATTTATTTAACCATCACTCATCCTAAAATAATAACTTACTTGGTCCTCATACTCATCCAGTTCATGCATGCAAGAACCTTTAAAAGCTCATTGGAAAGAAGCCATGCGAGTCCTTGGACACTTACATTGTGTTTTGAACTAGGGAAAGATGAAGGAAGCAAATAAGTGGGAAAGAAAATGAGTGAAGAGAGCGGTTTTCCACCCTTTGGCAACATGTACATATCAGATTTACTTAAAATTAAGTATTCTATTTACATGTCCATGTTGCACATGTTGGTTCCGTGTAGATATAAGCCTTAATTTTAAGCTAATATGTTATTTACATGTTGCGCATGATTATGCTAGGAGGCTTGCGCGGAAACAACTTAAGCTCATATGGAATTTGTAAATTAAAAAAATAATTCCAGATGAATTTTCATTTCTTAATATTCAACTTTCATTTGACCTAGCAATATAGTTTTTTTAAAAAGTAAACTTAGGAAAAAAAATCTATTCTCTAATTATGAAATTTAATGTCTATAAAAAATACAATCTTATCATTTCTTAATTTTTTGAAACGTCATCAAAATTATATTTTTTTGTGTCTTTTGCTTTAACATCCCCCTATTTTTTCTTTCTTAAAAACAAATTAAAAACAAACTCACTCCATAAAACACACTAATTTATTCTCTAATTATGAAACATAATGTCTACCAAAAATAAAATCTTACCCTTCTTAATTTTTTGACACGTCATCAAAATTATATCCTTTTGCGTCTTTTATTTCAACCACCCCCTATTTTTTCTCTCTTAAAAACAAATTAAAACAAACTCACTTCATAAAACACACTAACTTATCTATTCTTTGATTATGAAACATAATGTCTACCAAAAATAAAATCTTACCCCTTCTTAATTTTTTGACACGTCATCAAAATTATATCTTTTTGTGTCTTTTGCTTCAACCTCCCCCTATTTTTTCTTTCTTAAAAACAAATTAAAACAAACCCACTCGATAAAACAAATTAATCTTTTTTAAAGAACAAACAAATTTAATCTTAATCCCAATCAAAACAAATTTTCCTATAAATCAACTTCTAAATATCTAAATAGTTAAAAACAATTTACAATCTATTATCTTTCTCTAATTCTCTAATTATGAAAGTTAATGACCAGTAAAAACACAATTTTGCCCCATCTTAATATTTTGACACCTCAACATATATTTACCTTTTTTTTATTTTGCAACAAAAGATCCTATTTAGCTGAGAGAGAAAATAACTTTCAAAAGATTGATGTGATTTTGTAACAAAAAATTCCTTTTATATTGATGAATCTAAACAAATTAAATTATTAAAAAAAAATATTACGATAAACAAACACAAAATAGATTATGATTTTTTATAAAAAAAAACACTAAATTATTGAATTTCAATATTATTTTTATTTTAATTCGTAACAAGCAAGCCTTATGGGGTTTGTTATAAGTTACAAAAAAATACTTTAAAGAGCATTGTACTTGTTTGTTATAATTTTTTAAAAAACCAGGTTCAACAAAAAAAGTCTAAAAGCGTCTTTAAATGAAAAGAGATTATAGTAACTTTTCAAAAAATATAAGAGAGAGAGAGAGAGTATAAAAAATTGAAGATAATTTTGTAACAAAAAATCTATTTATATAGTTGTATCCAAACAATATTTTTTCAAATAAGTGATTATTATTACGATAAACAAACACAAAATTGATTATATTTTTTCTAATAATCTCTAAAAAATAATCTCTAAATGATTGAATATCAAAATATATTTTTATTCTATTAAAAGCGAACCCTATTTTCAATTTATATTTACTAAAAATAAGTCTTATGATTGTACCAAAAAAATGTTTTTTGATGTTCATGTGCTTTTATCTCACATTGAATCTATTTGATGCAATATCACTACCTTCCTATAATTTTTTCTTTTTTATGATGCAATAGAACTACCTTCCTATGAGTTTTTCTTTTGTAGGTAATCCAAAGAAAAAATGAGAATTGTTTACATATTTAGTCTAAAAAAATCATCATAAATATAAATTTTAATAAAAAAAATATTTAAATACATTTCACTTATCAATAAAATAACAAAATATGGTTGAGACAATTATCGTTGATACTAACAAAACACTGGAAAAATATTTCACCGAGAAAAAAAACATTCAATTATATCTGATTGATAATCACAAAATAACATAACTTCATTCATAAAAAAAAACATAACTTCAAGAAAGTTACAAAATATTCAATACAAGGCATATACATACTTTTCAAAAAATTACACATTTTCAAGATTTCTTTTTTTCTAAAAATAATTTGCCTTTGTTTTTTCTTTATCTTTTTTTTTAGTCAAAAGAAAAATTATATTAAATAAAAAGAAATAGATAAAGAGACTGAGGCATTAGACTTGACTCAAGTACAACCCAAAATGGGGATACAACATACTAAATCAGATCAAGTGGATCGACTCTAATCTATCCTAAAAAAATCAATAATCACGGGCGCAACCCAGCGAAACCATGTTACAAAAAATATGAAAAGTGCACATCTACGGAGAACAATTAATGGATCGACCATCAATACGACATCAAAATCCAAGTGTTAACAACTCCCTGAACAAATCAGCAACTATAAAAGCTCTTTCGAGCTTGAAGAACCAGAGTGTAGGCAAACAAGACACATGGAAACCTGCAAATCTCAACATATTTGGAAACAACAAAAAATCAAAGAAGTCAGGTCACCATGTCATATTATAAAATAATATATTTTATTGTTGTAGATTATTAATTATTATATCTTTTAGAAATATGACTATAAAAAACATTGAAAAAATAATAAATGAGTCACTATAATGTAGTTGTACAATTCATACACAGGAATCATAACGACATCTTTATCAATAATGAAATCTTTATTATTTTTTAATATTTTTACATATTTTTAGTTTACCATTTCACAATATTTAATAACAATTATTTCAATGATTTTATCATGGGCAAATTACTCTTTAAAAAAATCATGGGCAAATTGCACTAACCTCACTTAAGGTCTTTTAAATAACACAAACACCCGCTCTATTTTTTAACTAATCTCCCTTATTTTTTTATCAAATTGACAAGCACTTCTCTTATAATATAACACGGTTTAAACTTTGTTAATTCAATTTTTTTTGAGCAATTAACTTATTCATACGAGTATGAACTCACTTAATTTTCGACCATTTTTCACTTAGGTGATTTTTCCCAACTTATTGTTCCTCGGTCAAGGTGGTTTAATTTTTAAACTCTAATGTAATAAAACGGATATATTCAAGATTATTTCCTTTTCATTGATCAACCCCAATGTCCATCCACCAAAATTCTTCTCATTTTTATATTCTCTTTGGATCTCTTCTATAATTGCCGATGTTTGATTCTATTTGGTGGTAAAAACAGATGTTGTTATTGTTTCTCCATTGCGAGAAAATTACCTCATTTAACTTAATTGTGAAAAGAGAAAACATATACAAACAAACCAAAATGACTTAAATTAAATTGTATATTTACAAAGTTATTGAAATGGATAAAATGAGGAGAGATTGATGTGTTTGGAAAATTAGAAAGGGTGCTTGTGTTATTTAAGAAAATCTCAAGGAAAGTCAATGTAATTTTCCCTTTTATCATTAACGTCGGTTTTAAAAACAATGCGCTTTGATGCAAAATCCCCCGCTTCAAATTAGTCTGTGCAAAGCACGGGCCCGTGCTTAGCACGGGTTAGTTGCTAGTTATAAATAAAAATTGTAACTGATCAATTCAAATCTATTTATCAATTTTTTAGAGATTAATTTAGAATTTTTTTTTTTTGACAATTTATTTATAATTTATTTAAAAAATATAATTAATGGTCTTTACATTCATTATTTTTAGACTTTCATTTATGAGTCTTTAATTATATATATATATATATATAAATTAATTAATATTTTCAGTCTTTAATTTATTAAAATTAAAGACTATTTACTTTTAAAACTATCGTTAATATTATTTAAATAAATATGTGAGACTCATAATTTAGAAATCAATTCAATAGATGAGTACTAATTGATATACTTGAGTCAAAAATAATAATAAATTAGAAAATGTTTTTTTGATAGTTAAGACACTCCCTTGATCACTATTATAAACAAATATTAGTTTTCAGCTTCTAAAAAAAATATTACTTTTTATATTAATCAGATAATCGATATATCTAAGTTGTAATATAACTTAAATAGATCAATTATTTAATGAATATGAAAAATGAATATTAACTTGTTATAATTAGGGGCAAAACATTTTATAGTTAAGGGGTAGCTTTGGCTACCCCGAATTTTTTATTTATATTGAATAACTAAGTATTTAATTTATATATTTATCAAAAAAAGTATATAATTAATATAGTTAGCTACACCAATAATATATTTTTAGCTACTTAAAACACAAATTTATTTGTAAAAACTTAGCATAAATTAAAAGGTTAAAAAATAATTACTTGATTAATAAACTTATTTGTCTTATTTTGACATTTCGGTCTCTACAACAACTATAATGAAAACATTTTTAACAATAAAAGATTTTTTTGAAGGATTAACAATAAAAGTTATCAATAGTAAAAAAAATGAATGATAGTTTGATACAAATTTCTTCAAAAAAGATAGTTTAATACAAATAGCTTATTTGTTGACGTTGAAAAATAAATTGTTAGTCTATTTAGCAAACATTCAATTATGAATATATTTGTCTCCTTGAAGCCTAATTTTATAGAGATTAAACATATTTAACCCTTAAATTTAATTTATAAAATTTTAAAAAGATAATTTATCTTTGCCTAAAAACAACTCGGCTAAATTACACTAGAAGTCCTTTAAGTTATTTAATTGTAACAAATTGGTTCTTTAAGTTTTTTCGTACCACTTGCATCCTTTAAGTTATTTAATTGTAACAAGTTAGTCATTTAAGTATTTTTCATAACGCTTAGGGTCTTTAAGATATTTAATTGTAACTTTTAGGTCCTGAATAACTTACATTCTTAAGATTTAAAACACCTCAAATTGTTACGGTTAAATAATTTAAAGGACCTAATCGGTACGGAAAAAACTTAAAGGACAAACTTGATACAATTAATTAACATAAAAGACCTAAGTGATACGAAAAAAACTCAAAGGACTAATGTGTTACAATTAAATAAGTTAAAAGACCTCTAGTTAGTCAAAAAACTTTATATTTGGTCTCCTCGTAAAAATTACTCTACCTTCGCTGCTAGTTACAATGATCATAGACTACCAAATGAAACTACAAAGAAAGTTGAAGCCACAATTAACTTGGATTCACTTGGGTGACATAGCTTTTGGACGATATTGATCAGATTAGTGCATTTTTTTTGACAAGACATTAGTGCATTTTATATGAGAGAGAATGATTAAAATAAATTATTTAAATGAGAAAAAATTATTGATTAAAAGAGAGATAAGAACAATATTATCGATGTCACCAAGAGCTATGTCATCCAAATGCTACATCAATTAAGTCACGTTAGTAAACATCATCATTGCTATCTAACGCCTCATTCCAAGTAGCTAATTATATACTCTCTTCGTCCTTTTTATAGGAGTAGTTTACAAAAATCACGTGTATTAAGAAAAATTGTTGGAGTAATAAAGTTGTCACAAATGTGTGTGACTATTACTAGATTACCCTTAATTAAATATATATTTAATGTTAACTTTTCATATACCAAGATAAATTGGTAGTATTAATAAGGGGTATATTTGGAAAAAAAGTAATCAATGCATCTAGGAATTTATATATGATCTTATATTTAAGAACAATTTTTTTGTAAACTACTCCTATAAAAAGGGACTAAGGGAGTAAAAGGAAACTTCGAAAAAAGATACGTAAATAAAAGGAAATTTAATGGTAAATTTTTTTTTAAATTGGAAGGAAAATACTCAACCTCATTTAGATACACTTCTAAAAGAAATTCCTGAACAGAAAAGGAAAAACACCAAGAAAATAGTTATCAATGTTTTCTTTCGAAAATATGTCTGAAAATAAAAAGGCTGTAACTTAGACAAGATCAGTAATAGGAAAGTGCATGACATTGCATTCCTTGTAGATCGCCGCAACCTTTTCGACAGGATTTTGTTTTGGTGGTGGACAACAGTTGGATACGTTACTTAAAACACTTTATTATTAACATGATTATACCCGTATCATTTTTTTTTAATTTAAGGAAAGATGATTATACCAATATCATTATATTATTATTATTTAAAGGAATGATATTTGTATAATCATTCCCTTCAAAAAGATATTTGTATAATTATTTTGGGACACCATTCTTTCATATTTCTTTAGAACAAAAAACAATAAAGACATTTGTATAATTTTTTTTGAACAAAAAGATATTTGTATAATTATTTCTTTCAAAAGTTGTCATAAAATATTTGTATAAATATTATTTTTTTAATTTTTACTTTTAAATTTTTCAACATCATAATTATATTAATTATTATTATACACGTAGAAAAAAAAATAAATCTCACATATTTTAAAGGTAAAGTCTAACTAAAATTTATAAAAATATACACTCTTCACTTTATAAGAGTGAATTAGATCCAATATAAAAATATAATATGATATCAAACTCTATCAATTCTGATTACCTATTATATATATCTAAGCATCAAGTCTAATATATAAAAGTCTAATATGTATAATGGAAATGCTAGTAGATTGCTATAACGTAAATTAATGTTTGACTCTTAATTAGAAAATATATCACATTGTCGATAAATTTTAACTCAACTGACAAAAATGTTGAAATTGTTAAGTTTGACATTGAGAGTGTGTGTTTTTAATGACTTTGTCATTTCGTTTATCTAAACATAATCACGTTTAATGTCTCACACGTCTCGATTATGAATACTTTACATGGATAAAATTTAAATGAAATAAAATATTTTACATTAATTATTTTGAAGGAAAATATTTTACATTAATTATTATTTTTTGACTAATACATTTAAAGCAAATAAAATATTTTACATTAATTATTATTTTTGACTAACACATTTAATATTTTAAATTCATAGTAAAATAATAAAATAATTGAACTTGATTCATGCTTTTACATTAGGTTTCATGAACTAGATTGAATGAAAATTTGGAGTCCGGGTACAAGAGTGAGAAGAGAGAGAGAGAGAGAGAGAGAGATGAGGGAGGTGTAAGAAACTGAGTATGTTAGCATTTTCTGACCTAAAGCTTTTATCTTTCTGCTTTGTTTCAAGTTTGTATCTTTCATCTCAGCTTCATACAATACAAGGGTTCTCTAGATCTATTTATTCTGGGTAAGTTTATCTTCCAAATCCAAAGTTTTTTTTTCTTCATTTAAACTATTTGTGACGTTTTTCTTCAAATCTGAAGCCTTTGGTCAACTGGGTTTCTGTTGAAATTACCAAGAGAATTTTTTTTGTATTTTTCAGCTTTTAAAAATCTATTTTTTAGGTTTGTGGATTGAAATTTGTAAGCATAGTAATGAGGCAAATTTATTCAACTGTTTGTATGATGAAATCTTAATCAAGATTGTGTGATTTGGAATTTCTTGATAATATTTTGATGTAATTGTGTTTTGCAGATAAAGGGTGCTTTGTGATCTAGCTTAGGAGTTTTGGTCAACTTACATTAACTAGCAAGTTTTATGAGGTAGTTTCTCTTCCTTCATCCCTTACATTATGCTTATCTTACATGTGTTAACGATGATAGTTAAAAGAGAGAAATTTACAAGTGATTTTTTCCCTTTGATATATGCAACTTTAGTTGGTAAATATGTGATAAATTTTGCAAGATTTATTGTAATAATTTATTTGCCTTGTAAGGTGTTCCATAAACCATATAAAATCTAATTAAGATTTGTAATCTAACAAAATTATGTTTTTTTTTTCCCTAAGTAGAAGCAAAACAATGCAAACTTTACTTCAGTAATCTACACTAACTTAAAATGTTTAATTATTTTTTGGCATTTGATTCATGGCTATGGATGCATAAAATGTATTGTATGTAAACTTTAAAGTATCGGAAGCTTTCTGATTTGGTTTGTATTTGTAGTATTCGGTTAGTATTTTTTGTTCGAAAATGAACAGTAATAGCTAAATTTAACAATGATAGTGTGACTGTTGAGCTAATACTCTTCTTTGATGGCAGCCATATGCTTGAAGTGGTTGGATATAGTCCATCAGAAGTTCACAAAAGAGATATAGTCATTCTTGGGATCCTCCTGCATAATGTCATTCCGCAGTATAGTTCGCGACGTTCGTGATAGTTTTGGGAGCCTATCTAGGCGTAGTTTTGATGTCAAACTTACTGGCCATCATCATAGAGGAAAGTCTCATGGGTCTGTACAGGATTTGCATGATCAGCCTCTTGTAATTCAAAATAGTTGCTGGGCAAACTTACCCCCAGAATTACTATTTGATGTCATTCGGCGACTAGAGGAGAGTGAGAATACATGGCCTTCAAGGAAGCATGTAGTTGCATGTGCTTCTGTTTGCCAGTCTTGGAGGAATATGTGCAAGGACATCGTCAAGAGCCCAGAGTTCTGCGGCAAACTAACATTCCCCGTGTCCCTGAAGCAGGTTAGTTGCAGATTATCTCACTTTTTTTTATTAAGAATCCATTACATTTATGTTGAGATAACAATGATAGTTGATATGGTAGCAACATGCTGACTTTCTTGTTCGTTTCACTTTTCAGCCAGGGCCACGAGATGGAATCATTCAATGCTTTATCAAAAGAGATAAATCTAACTTAACATACCACCTATTCCTTTGTCTTAGCCCTGGTAAACGCCCTTCGCTTACACCTAGTTACCTAGTGGGTTTATATGGTTTTATGTTCAGATGCTTCTGGTGTGATTGTGTAGATTTGTTCTGATGTAATGTTTCAAAATTCAAACAGTTTAGGTTTTTTAAGTTACTGGCTACATGAATATTTGTGCATATGTTGGTTTTGGCTTCACGTGTGTAGATGTATGTATGCATCAATGTTTAATTTGTGATCTATATTGGATGACACTGTTTTTTTTTTTGACAAAATATTGGACAACACTTGTAATGGTGTGATTTGCACCGATGCATGAAAACAGATATTTCCATAACAGTTGTTATTCCGTGAATATTTATTTCCCTTTGGGATTGATTCTAGGAGTCTTAGATATTCTTTGTTTGATATCCATTACGTCGGGGGAACGCTTAACAGTCTATTTTGTCGTTTTATATTAATTATTTTAGCAACAACATTGCTTAAGTTTTGATGTTAGGGAAGTTTTCTACGCCATCTTGAACTCATTTTAGTTTTGTTCCTCTTTCATTATTTACATTGACTTTTGCAGCTTTGTTAGTTGAAAATGGAAAGTTCCTCCTTTCTGCTAAGAGGACCAGGAGAACAACCTACACTGAGTATGTTATTTCAATGGATGCTGACAACATATCTAGATCAAGTAATACATACATTGGAAAGCTGAGGTAAATTTACTGCGTGCAAATGTTTGTCCTTCTCTCATCTATGTTAAAAACTTATTTTTGGCGTCTAAAAAAATATCCTTACAAAACTGGCTTGTAAGGTGAGGTCCTCAAGAATCATATCTATCCGATGTGGGACTAAATCCACACAGTGTTGACTCACGCTTCAGTCTGGCACAATGGGCCTGAAGCGTGGATGATGCAGGAAGCCCAACGATAGACCTGATTGGCTCTGATACCTTATTACAAATTACGGGGCCTAACTCATCCTTACAAAACCAGCTTGTAAGGTGAGAAGTGCCTCCTCTTTATAAACTCTCCTCAGGAATCTTATCTATCCGATGTGGGACTAAATCCACTGAGTGTTGGCTGCTAACATTATGGTTTAAGATTCCGACTATCAAAATGCATTCTAACTCCCAGAAGTATAACAGCAGAATCAATGATCTCGCAGAGTTGCAATGAGCTTCAGTTGGTTTAAGATTAAATACTTTTTTTTTTATCTTCATATGTTTAGGTGCACATAACTATAATTATATAAAAATATGTTGCAACTGTTATTATCAGAGGTAATAAATAGTCTAGGGTTCTTATTCCATAAATAATTTTCCACTTACGTGATGCAGATATTCCTTGTTTGCTATTCTATCTTCAAGATCATTTACTGAGTTTTTTCTGTTCTGTTTTATATCTGTCTTCTTACTTACAAGATTTTTTATATTTTTATTTTGATACACCAGATCAAACTTTCTTGGAACAAAATTCATCATATATGATACACAGCCTCCCTGCACTTCTGCCCATATATGCCCTCCGGGGACTGGGAAGACGAGCCGTAGATTTTCTAAAAAGGTATCGCCAAAGGTCCCATCTGGGAGTTACAACATAGCTCAGGTAACATATGAACTAAATGTGCTTGGAACTCGAGGCCCAAGGAAGATGCATTGCATTATGCATTCAATACCAAATTCAGCACTTGATGCGGGCGGCTCCGTTCCCGGACAGCCGGAGCTAATTCACCGTTCCCTGGAGGACTCATTCCGGAGCATCTCATTTTCAAAGTCTCTAGATCATTCCATCGAGTTCAGCAGTTCACGGTTTTCTGAGATCGGGGGATCCTGTAATGAGGATGATGACGGCAAGATGAGACCTTTGGTTCTGAAAAACAAGCCTCCAAGATGGCATGAACAATTACAGTGCTGGTGCCTTAATTTTCGGGGACGAGTAACTGTTGCATCTGTTAAAAACTTTCAGCTGATTGCTTCCACCCAACCACCTGCTGGAGCGCCGACGCCGTCTCAACCAGCACCACCAGAACATGATAAGATTATTCTGCAATTCGGCAAAGTTGGGAAAGATATGTTCACCATGGATTATCGATATCCTTTATCTGCATTCCAAGCTTTTGCAATATGTTTAAGCAGCTTTGACACCAAGTTGGCTTGTGAATAGTTTTAATCATGAAGCAGAGAGAGGCCTTTAAAGTGAAGTAATCAAACTTTGGTGATGGTAAAATTCTCCTTGTTTTTATATCTATCTGTCTTATTCTTATTACTAGTGTTATGGGATTAGGCTATTGTTATTGCTCAGATGCTGTATAACTATATTGTAACCTATGTATTAGGGTTTAAAGCATTTTTAACTTAAAAGGTTGCTGTGTTTCTTTCTCAGTAGATTCATGCGTACCATGGCCATGTTATCCTTGTACCAACAAACTATCATAGGTTATGTCGAAAAAAGAAACAATCTATCCTAAATATTTGACTTTTTATGAAATGATTTCTTCTTTTGGAATGCTTAAAGAGTGCTCCGGTGACACTCGTTAACATTTCCCTAAGTTTAATAACTTGTCTAAAATGACAAAACTTGCTTTTGATAAAATTGAAGATTTTAGGTTCTTCCGTCTGTCTACATTTTTTTGAAATCAAAACACAGTTAGGCATTTGGTTGCCTATTATGTTGAATTTTACCCGCCCTTAATTTCTTTTTTGACCAAAACACAGTACTGATGAGCTGGAGTCATTTTTTCATAGAACAAGTCAATGCAGACCTCATGATTTAATCAACGGTTATCAAGTGTGGACAAGACATAGTAATGTTATCATGGACTTTCCACATTGTAGTATTTTTTTATTAAACTTTAAAAAAGATTAAATAAAATAAACATTTTTTAAATTTCTTTTCTTCTTCATCTTCCTTGCCAAATTTATCATCAAATGCATCCAAACCCTGGGAAAAAATGGAATCAAATTATCCCAATTCAAAAAAATAAACCCACAAAAAGGAAGAAAAACAATACACACCTAAATCTACTTATCTTCATCACCTCTTCCATTTTAGATCCGGCTAAATCTCTGTCACATGGTTTATTGTACAAAACAAACAATAAAAATGAATTTAAAGATTACAAATTTTGAGGATTAGAAAAGGAACAAACTCAAAATGGATAATGTCATAGTGTTGTGTGATTGATTTTACATAGTATGTTACGGATAAGAAACTATACAAACTCAAAGGGAACAAAAGTGTACATTTTCTCAATTTTTGGGCTGGCTTTAAATGTTAAACCTAAACATTCGATGATTTTTAAGAATGCTATTTTTTGGTGTTTTTTTTAATGTTTATTTACAAAAAAAAAATAGGTAAGAAAATTTTATGGTGAAGGGAAGAGTTCATCAAATAGCAGAGGTTGTTGAAGTTGGTTTATATTCCATTCCCAAAGTGAAAGAGGAAGAAGAGGGAGAGAAAGAGAACAAAAAAGGGTTGAATGTTATATGGTAATGGCAAGTGTAATGTAAGCTCATAAAAAACTAATAATGCATGGTACATTACATGTTTCACTCTCGCACCTTAGCCAGCGCCTTGAGATACTAGGTCTGGCCTAGTATAAAGTTCTTTAAAAAAAATGTCCTAGTATAGTATAGAGTCAAACAATTATTAGTCTTTTTTTGTATGTGAAAATAGTGAAACAATTATTAGTCATCAATGAAAAAGAAATCCACATTATATATAATGCTTTTGACATTACTCTTGAGTATAATAAAGTCAAAAGTGAGACATCATAGAGAAGGACCACACACGGTATTATAGTACTCAGATTGTTGATATTATAAAGAAAAAGTACTCAAATTGACTTTTATTTACAATAAATAATTACATATTTATTGGTTAAAAAATATGATAATTTTTTTTTATAAAGTGGATATTCTTATTAAGAAGATATATTGATTCCATAGTCCGAGTTTAATATTTATCTAAATTAATTTTGATCTTATTTATTTTTGTAATTTTGATCTTATTTATCTTTGGGATTATCAAGACTCTTTTCTTTATGGTAAAAAGAAAAATACTATTTTCTTTGAAAATTAAAGGGCTAAAATCCAATATTAGACAGTAAATGTTTTTTTAAATACAAAATTTTAGATAAGTTATAATTAGATAGGTAAATGTTGGAAGATCCTTTTCTAATCAAGCACCTAATTCTTCGATGATATGATCTTCTAATAAGAATTCACAAAAAAAAAAAACAATGTGGAGGCCAAAAACATAAAATATACTTGGATCACTCTCTACTGATATCCATATTCACTACTAGTACATTATAAATAAAGTCATGCTAACAAGTGTCCTTAAAATAAAAAAAATAAATTAATTGTAACTTTTATTTAGAATTTTTTATAGAATCAAAACAAAACATATGTGTTTTCACTAACAGAATAACTTTTTGGGAAGTAAAAAATTAATTTCTGCTAGGGTTTTCTTAGGGTGTATGAAAAAAGCAATGCGTTCAAGGGGTTTTCCCACAAAGTTGGCAATCATAGGTGACCTCTTGTTTTCTGAGAGTGTTGTTTTTTTCTCGTCGTGCTTGACTGAGAGTGAGGAGTGATCGTTTTCTTGGCGCCATGGTTGAATTGAATATGGAAGGGCTTTCTTTGAAAGGAGAAGATGATGATGGGCTTATTTTTGTAATAGAAGAAGAGGAACTTGGCCGGCATGCAATGTGCTTTGGTCTCATTAAAGGGTTCCTTAATGATTGTCCGATACGTTTCAATGCAATGTCAAAGTTATTTGTTCCAAATTCTCTCATTCCCAAGACATGGAACTTGGAAGTGGTCTTAAAGAACGGTCCTTGGAATTTTGACCTTGTCAGAGCTAGATCAGAAAGTGAAGGTGTTGTTCTTTCAAAACTTGTCGGGACCTTTCTCAGATCGAGGACTAGCGACCGTGTTACGAGATAAGAAATAGTTGATTGATTCATGAAAAGAATGCGGGTGGAAAACACTAACTCAGACAGAAATTGGAAATTTCTTTAGTAGAAAATGATATTTTTTTTAAGCCAAAAAAATTTGGAACTTAAAATAAACAAAAGACAGAGAAAAATAATATTGTTTATTAATTGTGTATAGGTTGTCGAGATTGTTGCTGAAGAGACGTTGTTAGAACATCACTGATTTTGGTAAAATTGTGAACCGAAAACACAATAAAACCTTAGTTTTAAGGCTTAATTGCAGTTTTGTCGGCTCAAGCGTTTCAATTGTGCGATATGTGTCCTCGTAATTTTTTTAGCGATTTTAACCTAAAATCGTCCCTTGTTTTGTATTTGAGGACCCATTTCATAAATTCTATTGGTTGTTGGTCTATACAATAACAACATCGATCAAGGCTTCCACTGAGTCAAGCAAAGTTGATGAAAGCATAAGCAGCTTCTTCATCTTTCACCATACCAGAATGGTTAAAGGAAGACAAGAAGAACAAGTTAGGCTTTACACAAGGGGTTGAGTCATTGGATACAAGTAGTCCAAGTCAAATCAATACCCAAACACCTCCCTTGTCCAGATTGCGGGTGTAGACACAAAGGAAGAGGTTTCATGGTACACATGAAGAGGTCCAAGCCAGATTATGAAAGTTGAATTTTTTGTTGTTTTTTATAACTCTAAACAAACTGGCTCCCCTTTTTTATGATGTTGACAACCAACTTCAGGAAGATATTATTCAACATACGAGGTTTAACCAGGTTAACAATTAGGGTAAATATCTTGGGGCGAATATAGCACCAGGTAGAACTTCAAGAGGTCATTTCAATCATATTATCAACAAAATTCAAAACAAGTTAAGTGGTTGGAAGCAACAGTGTTTAAGCTTGGCAGGTAGAATCACCCTCTCAAAATCTGTCATCAGCTCCATTCCTTACTATCACATGCAGTATGCTAAGATCCCTAAAACTATATGTGATGAGATTGAAAAAAATTCAAAGAGGCTTTGTGTGGGGAGACTCATATCAGGGACGTAAAGCTCATTTGGTGAGATGGGATGTTTGTTGTCTTCCTAAGATGCATGGTGGTCTTGGTATCAAGCGACCTCATCGTATGAACGAGGCATTCCTTATAAAGATGCTATGGAATCTTATCAAGCAACCAAATAAGCTTTGGTGTAGAGTTCTTTACAGTAAGTATGATAGAAATAATGATCTTAATAACAATATTAGCTCCCAACCTTATGACTCTCCCATGTGGAAAGCGATTATAGGAATTTGGGATGATTTTAAGCGTCATGTTATTTGGCAACTTGTGGATGGGAGAAGTACTAATTTTTGGCTCGATAAGTGGGTCTCGAGTAATACTTATCTCTTCCCTTCTGCTAATCAATCATATGTAGATACTACTATTTCAGTTAGGGATGCTCTGAATACTTCTGGTGACTGGGACCTAAATTTTTTGATGGATAACTTGCTTATGGACATTGTTAACCAAATTTTAGCCCTCCCAACCCCTTCTGATTTTGATGGTCCAGATACTGTAGGATGGGGTGGAACTAACACTCTCCAGTTTACTGTCCAAAGTGCTTACAACTTGCAGCAAGAGACCTCTTTGGTTGTGGAAGGTGATTGGAAGACCTTATGGAGCTGGAAGGGTCCCCATCGTATCCAAACCTTTATTTGGTTGGCCGCTCATGGAAGGATCTTTACCAATTATCGTCGTAGCAAGTGGGGGGTTGGTATCTCCCCTACTTGTCCTTATTGTGCGAGAAAGGATGAAACAGTCATTCATGTCCTTCGTGATTGTGTGCACGCCACTCAGGTATGGTTCAGACTTGTCCCGTCTAATTATATAACTAATTTCTTCTCTTTTGATTGCAGGGATTGAATTTTTAACAACCTTAACAAAAAAGGGATTGGAGATAATCCTGCTACTTGGCAGACTACTTTCATGACAACATGCTGGTATTTGTGGAATTGGCGAAGCTGGTAATCCAAGCAATCCAACACTGATAATTCAAAAGTTTACTAGAGAGATAGAAGACAATACGAAGTTGGTGCATAAAAGTCCTCATCAAAAGGAAACTATATACATCGGCTGGATTCGACCTCCGATTGGTTGGGTTAAGCTTAATTGTGATGGTGCTTGGAAGGGATCTGGTACTCTTGCAGGGTGTGGAGGGCTTCTTCGGGACTCTGATGGCAGATGGATCAAAGGCTACTTCAAGAAGATTGGAATGTGTGATGCTTTTCATGCTGAAATGTGGGGCATGTACCTAGGTTTGAACATGGCGTGGAGGGAGAACACCACTCATCTTATAGTGGAGAGTGACTCAAAGATCTTGGTCGACATGATTACTGCAAATTGCAATTTTAGCGGAACGACTCCTACTTTGGTCAGGCGAATTCGAAAGCTTTTGAGTTTGAGTTGGACTGTCAAAATTACCCATACTTGGCGTGAAGGCAACAGAAGTGCAGATTGGCTTGCTAATTTAAGCATTTCGATGGACTTTCTAGATTTTCACATTTTGGAGACTCCCCCTAGTGAGCTTCAGAGTCTTTTGTTTGATGATATTTTCGGGGCTTGCATGCCTAGGAACATCCGTTTAATTTCTTAGTTTTCTTTCTCTTTGGGCCTTGCCCTCTTTTGTACAAAAAAAAAACATGTTTTTTTGTTGAGTCCCGGTCTCTAATGAAGTTTCCCCCCTCTTACATTGTTTTACATTTGGTCCATTTGTTATGGGGAAAATGACTAAAAAACATTTTTTTTAAAATTACAGTATGTTAGAGGGTATTTTTGGTATAAAGAAAATCAACTAAAAGTTTTAAACATAAATAAAATATTTAATCTATGTGACTGCGGAAATTCAAACAAGTTAGTAGGTAGACTCATAAATCATGGGTTAGTTTTAAAAATGCCTCCGAATTGAATTTGGAATTTAAGGTCGAAACTGTATAAGAAAAAAGTTCAAGTCAAAATTATCATGAAATTATATGACTTGAATGGAAATGGTGATTAAAGGTAAAGAACTGTACAAATTTTAATTTCAATGAAGAGAGAATCACACCAAAATCCCCGTACGCATAACTCAATTGACAGATACATCATATTATATATGTATGAACCGAGATTCGATTATCAGATTTTCTGCTTATTCACCTTAATGGTGGATTTCTAGTTACTAGACCACTTGAACAAAAATAAATAAAAATCAGATCAAATCAAACATTATATAGTACTCCATTATGTTTAAGTATTTTAATATGATTATGACTTTACACCACATTTATTTGTTATAGATATAATTATGTTGCACATAACTTATCTATATATCCCTTTCAGAAGAAAAGAAAAACTCATCTATATATCATTAAAAAAATTATCATCTGATCTTACCTGATCAGAAATAGACTACCAGTGCAGTTTTGAGTAGGAAGATGATTGATGTTTGTTGTTGACTGGAACGGCAGGGGGCGTGTACCTGCAGACACTCCGACGTTCAAGTAAGTGTTGAGTTTGAAGAGAGGGATTAGAGGATGAGAAAAGTCTACTGCTGAGAGTCCCCTTTTTATAGAGGTGGGTGGTGCAGGAGCCGTTGTATGACACACGGGTGGATCGGTGATTACGACATCATTATTATATTTCTTATTTTGTGTGTAAAAACTTTAAACGACACTCATTTTAAAACGGAGAAAGTATATGTCATAACATTAAAAGACTAATTATACATATATATTGTACCTAATCTGATCCAACGTGTCCTACGTCCCTTGGTTCTTCAACCAGAATCGTCTCCAACTCTGTGCTCTATTTGTTCATGCCCCCTCCTCGACAAAACCGACTATCTAAAAAGTAATTAAAATAGGAAATATATATCATTATGATGTACATAACTAATCGATATATCTTTCGTAAAAAAAACTCATCTGTATATATATGATAAAAGATTTAGTTTTTTGAGAGTTGGTATTGTTCAAACTCACCTATGTACATATAGATTGTACATCATCTGTAACAACTCCTTAGTTTCTTGATTCTTTTACAATTATATGTAGCTAAGTGTGTTCTATTTGCGTGTCATTTTCCGCAGCACTATATTTAGAATAGTATCCATATATTATCATCTGAGTTATCCCCCAATACAAATCCAATCACATCGGGGAGCTGCCATAAAAATGTTAATTAATATATATATATATAGGTGATAATTGTAATTATTTTTAAATTATTAATTTTTTAACTAATTAGATACTTACATAGATGTTAATGTCAGCATGGAATAAGCCAAATAAAAACCACACGACTACCCTCTTTCAAAAAAAAAAAAACCACATGACTACAGTAAGTGCAAGAAAAAGTTACAAATATAAGAGTGTTAATCAAAATATTTTATATTTAATAATGCACACCGAGCGTTCATGCCAAAAACACCAACTCACGCGTGCGTGCGGGGTGGTGGTGGTGGGAGGGATAGCGTCATTTTTCTCAAGTTCCCACAATTTGGCAAACCAATACAAACTGTCGGGAGTGGACACCATAATTGCTTTCAATAAATGGATCTCCAATGTGCTGAAATTGAGAAAGTGCACCATAATCGAAATCTAAATTGTAAGGTAGCCTGCAATAGATATTTCATAAATTTAATTTTTCATAAATTAAATAGATTTTCCACATATTAAAGCAAATATTGTTAAATGTAAATGATACTCTGTCCTTACAGTTAAATATTCTTTGTATCTATCCAACTCCCTTGCCATATGAGCATCACGATCCTCCTCGGTAATCTCATACTGGCTCTGTCACTTCAAAACTTCCCACAACTATTTCTCTTCTCTCTTCTCCTCCTCCATTGTTTTGACAAAAAAATATAAAAAAATAACAATTTTATTCTTAATTAATTTCTTTTTTTTATTAAAATAAACCTAGGTGAAAATAAACATCGTGTTTTGTATATTCATCATCACCACCATCATCATCATCTTTTTCTTTAAAGTTCAAACCCATAAAAATAGAAAATATATACCTCATCTGAATTTGACCTAACCACAATAGTCTCAAGCTCAATATGTGCTGCACTGGTACCTAATGAAAATAGGAAATACTATATGTTAGTAAAAGATAAAAGATTAATTATACATAGTATAACATTAAATGCTAATTAATTCCAATTTAGTCGTAAAATGAATTTTTAGTTTGGCATGAATTTCCTATTGCAAACCGACTTTCGTAGGCATATACAAACAGAAAATCACAGAGGACTTTTCTGCATTGCCATACCTGGTGGCACTATTTAGTTGTACCTTATGGCTATGATACAAATTGATGCAAGCAGATGCTACTCTGCTTGTATCAATCAATTCATTTAGATGACTCATCGAAGCTATATATATTGTCATATATATAGTCTATGCACCAGCGCATGTTCGGGTAAATTCAAAATTTTAATCTATTTTTTTATACTTATAAATTATAATTTTTATTAATATATTCTTCATCAAATTTTATTTGTTTAATTTATTTTCATTTACAGAGATCTACTCTCATACTTTTTACGGGTATGAATGTGGGTACAACTGTATTGATCGTTTTGATCATACGTTTTGATGTACCTGCTTCGTATAGTTAGTGTAAGCATTCTTGATTGGATATGTACATGTGTATCTATCAGTGTCTTTGCGGCTCCGCTAAGTGTTGTGGTAAGTCAACTTTTCTATAATAATTTTATAAATTTTAATATTACAAATTCGCCACTAACTTTATGTATCGATATTTTGTAGATACATGTGGTTAACACACAGTGTTGAGTCCATGACATTGACTCTCTATCACTCTCCCTTATTGGGAGTTCAGTGATATGGTTTGGGTATGGATTCATGCTCAACAGTATTAGCATCTATGTAAGTATTTATTTAATTAAAGGGTTAAATATGTTTTTAGTCCCTACAAAATCACAAGTTTTTAAGTTTAGTCCCTATACAATTTTAATGGTAATTTTAATCCTTCATAATTTAGTAGTTTGTAAGAATAGTCTCTATTTTGAAAACTTTTTACAAAAAATGGATATTTTTAGTTCTCCAAAATAGTTCCTATAAAATGCAAATAGGGACTAAAAGTGAATAAAATTTTTGTAGGGACTAAACTTGAAAGCTTGTAATTTTATTGGGACTAAAAACATATTTGACCCTTAATTAAATTAATAAAAAATAATTATAATTATAATTATCATTTATACATTTATTTTTTAATTGTTTAATTTTTTTTTTCCAGCTCCCCAATGTGATTGGATTCACGTTGGGGGCCATTCAAATTGGATTTTACTTATACTATTCTCGGTATGGGTAAACAGAGCACCAGACGGTAGTAACTACTAGTAGATATGAAGTACGATATAATTAGCCTTTAATGTTATATTAAGTATAATTAATCTTTTATCTTCTATCATATCGAGCTTTGAGACTATTGTGGTTAGGTCAGATTTAGATGAGGTATATATTTCCTATTTTTATGGGTTTGAACTTTGAAGAATAAGATGATGATGATGATGATGATGAATATACAAAAAATTATGTTTATTATTTTTTCTGGATTTATTTTAATAAAAAAAAGAAATTAATTAAGAATAAAATTGTTATTTTTTTATATTTTTTTGCTGGATTTATTTTTTTGCCAGAACAATGGAGAAGAGAGAAGACGAATAGTTGTGTGAAGTTTTGAAGTGACGGAGCCGGTAGGAGATGATGAGATTACCGAGGAGGATCATGACTCTCATATGGAAAGTGTGTTGGATAGATACAAGAAATATATAATTGAAAGGACATAATATCATTTAGGTTTGACAATATTTGCTTTAATTTATGAACGTTGACACACACGCGCGCGCACACGCACGAGTTGGTGCTTTTGGCATGAACGCTCGGTGTGCATTATTAAATATAAAATATTTTGATTAACCCTCTTGTACTTGTAACTTTTCCCCAAAGGTCTTGTTAAATGTCACACACCTCCCCTCTAGTTTAAAAAAAAATGCAGTAACCTCCCTCAACTTTAAGTTAAGAAAAAACCAGTCAAAATATCAATCTGTAGATATATAGCCACATTGCTATATTACCAATTAAGCTTGTGCAACCAATTAAGCCTAAAAACAATAATTCAAATTCTTTAACGAGGGATACAAGCAGTTTTGCGGTGACAGTGTGTTCCTCTTCAATTTGGTTTTGATTTACACTAATCCGTATTAACACTAGAAAGCTAATATAACATCTCTTCCTATTTTTGTTTTCTTTTTCCTGCTATTCATTCCTAATTTTATCTTCTTTAAACTCTGGTAATCAACATCAATTTTCACTCAAAAAAGAAAATCAAATTTAAGGTCCCTTTAAACCCCTTTTTCCAAACCCACCAGAGGCTCCAAACCAAGTTAGGGATTTGTCAAACATAAAATCAAAATTAAAATTGAATTGACTTATAATTAATCCTGTTCATCAGCAAAGTATGTTTTTGATATTTTTTTTTGTGTAAATTGGCTTGTATGCTTCAAATGCAAGGTGAAGCCTTGTTTTAGAACATCTTACCATGATGAAGAGGGTGCTTGGTTTGTTACGGCAGCTGATGTTGGAGAGTTGAGTAAGTGAAGTAATTCAATGGTTTGGGGGGAGGAAGTAATCTTAAAATAGGCAAATCACTTGAAAGGTCAAAGATTGTGAGAACGTGAACTTCATGTTTGTATTTTAACGGAAATATAATAGTGTTAAGAGAGAAGGGGAGGTACTTGTCTATTTAATGAGAACTTAAGAGAGGTCAGTGTTTATTTTAAAATTAGAGGGGGTGTCTGTGTCATTTAAAGAAACCTTATGGGAGTTGAGTGTAATTTTCCCTTTAATTAATCATTTAAAAATAATTACAATTATCACCCATATCTATATATATTTATTTATTAATCCCTCTAAACAAATATATATATATATATATATGTATATATATATATATATATATATATATTAATTACCATTTTTATGGTAGCTCCCCAATGTGATTATATTCGTATTGAGGGATAACTCATATGATAATATATGGATATTATTTCAATTATAGTGTTGTGAAAAATGATACGTAAATAGCAGGAAATTACAAAGAAGTTGAACTTACAGCATCGTGTCACAATTTTTTTGTCTAATACAACACTCATTTTATTTATTTTTGTTCAAGTAGTCTATTGATTAGAAATACATCCTTAAGGTGAATAAGCATGCACGAAATCCGATATTCGAATCTCGGTCAATAAATATATAATACGATGTGCTTGTCAATTGAGTTATGCGCACGAGGACTTTGGTGCAATTCTCTCTTCATTGAAATTAAAATTTGTATAGTTAATTCTCACAAATTAAAATTATTAATATGTTGTTGCTTTATTTGCGAATGACATCTCACGCTTTCACCATACAAAAATAAAATCTCACACTTTTCATATGCAAGTTGTTAAACTTAAAAGAGAAATGATATTTATACATCCATTTTATGACAACTTTCTCTCTCATATTCACATTATGTTTTTATTTTCTCTCTCTATTATTTTGGTTTTCGTATCAATATTAATTTTTCTTTGTAAGTTTATAGTTGTCATACAAAAGAAGTGTTGGTATATGCCGTTTACTTTGTCATTTTTTCCTTACCTTGAGTGCAGTGGTGAGGTAATTTCTATTGAAAAGTATTCTTGAACACCCACCACTAGAGAGAGAAAGAAACAAAGAGAAGAAAATAATAGATATGATAGTAAGAGAGATATAGAGAAATGATGTGTTGAATGAATGTATAAAAAGTAAGGAGCTTACAAGTATAATTTCTCTTTCTATTTGGTTTCATTCAAAATATGTGAGAATTATTTAGTTAACTTAATCATTTAAAAATAATTATAGTTATCACCTATATTTATTAATTATCTTTTTTTTGCAGCTCCCTAACGTGTTTGGATCACGTTAGGGGAAATTCAGATGACGCTATATGGATACTATGTAAAGTTTGAAGTTGTAGAAGAGAAGGATAATCTTGTCACAATGGTTCACCGTAATTTGTCAATCTCCCTTCTCATTCAAATATACAGAACAACAAATGGAGTAGGATGAGCACATTGAGTTGGAGATGAGAGTGACAGAAGAGCAACCAAGGAAAACAAATTCTTTTATCATACTTATATAGTTGGATATATTGTGGAAGATATATAGACGAGTTATCAAGAAGTAAAATTGGAAATGATCGACCAAGTGACAAGTGTGATGGATGTATGAACTCCGTCACTATTGGTTAAAGATTGGTCGAAGATTGATTGTTGTTGTGTTAAAAATTAACGGCGATTAATTATGATAAGGAAGAAGTATAGGATTTATTTGCTAGTATTTCCCTTAGAATTTGAGATCATGAAGCATAGATTTAATGGAAATACTAACATGTGAAGATTTTAATATACCAAAGATAAAAATTGTATATTGAAAATTAAGCTAATTTATTTTTTAAAATTTTATAAATTATTATTTTTTTAATAAATATTTACTATTTACGGAATCCCTAACATGTACCATAAAAGTAGATATTATGATGAACCTAGATTTAATGGTTATAGTTGTTAATGGGTATGGAATTTGGCACCCTCTAGGGTGCAGAAGATAATCAAGTCGCTTACGGTGCATGAGTTTATTTTACCATCAAAGCCAATCTTATCCAATGATCTTATTATACACCCTTCACACCATATCACATCGTCCCACTCTAAATCTTTCTCTTCCTCACTCTATCACCAACCTTTTGCTGTTTGCCTTTCTCTTTCTCCACAGTATCCATCACCGCCATGGCTACATAAGGATTTTTTTTAAAGCAAGAAAAAAAATTGATGATGTGAAATAGTAAGGCTAGAGAAAGCTGGAGAATTTTGGAAAAGGAAAATGATGAACCAATGGTTTTTGTAATTGAATAATTGAATTAAAATTTCTCTATTATCAAACCTTCAATCATTTTTCCCTCAATCCTTCATCCCCAATTTGATCTATAGTTGCAGTTCCAATTTCAAAGTTAATTGAACTTCAATGTTGTGAATCAACTTTTGCCTAATTCAACATTTCCCTCATCTACAAACACCCATTTCTCTCCATTGGCTGCGTTTCTCTCTTCCATTTCTTTCCATTTCCTCTACGAAAGAATGTAGAAATACAATTTTGGATTCACCTTAAAAATTCCTCAATGTTTTCCATTTTTTTTTATCTGGTCATACAATTAATCATTATTATACAATTTTATATAAAATCAAAACAAATCCTATATACAAAATCCAAACAAGTGAGTCAGTGGCCGCTTGAAACCTCTTAAGAGAAATTGAAAGAAAGGTCCATGAAAAATGACCCTAATTTATATGAAATTGGGAAAATTATCTATGAGCGGACCATAAACTATCAGTTTTGCAATCAACTTCTGGGGTGAATAGGGATGGGAATAGGCCAGGCCGGCCTACAGGGGCCTACGACCTAGCCTACGACAGGCCAGGCCAGGCCAGGCTTTTTTCTTAAATAGAGAAGGCTTAGGCTTTTTTAGAAGCCTATTTAGCTTAAAAGGTCAGACCACATGCCATTCAAAAAGCCTCTTAAGCCTATTAGGCCGGCCTATTTAAGTAAATATGATTAATATTATTTATTATTATAATATATTTTGTACTTTGAATTAAAATATAAATTCGTTAGTAATTTAAGTTTATTAGTATACATTAATTTTTCGCATATACAAATGTATTATTATAAACTATAATTGAAATATGATGCAATATATAGTTAAATTCCCTAAAAACTCATGTTGATTACTAAAAGAGAGTTTAATCTAATCGATCTATTAGTTCGCTAGTCTATTTAAACTTAGATCACATTGCTTACTTAAAGATGTTCATATGATATAGGCTTTTAAACAGGCTAGCAGGCCTTATCAGGCTTTCAGAAGGCCAAGCTCAGGCCTCAAAAGTAAGCCTATGACAGGTCGCAGGCCAGACTTAGGCCTTAAAAAATTTGGCAGGCAAGGCTTAGACCTTGCAAAGCCTAGCTCGACCTAGCCTATTCCCACCCCTAGGGGTGAAGAATGACTAATTCCCAGATCTGAACAATTTTCAACAAAAAAATCATTAAAAAAATCAATTGAAAAGAACAACAAAATATGAATTTGAAAGTTCCTACAAACTCTAAACCGTATTTGATTGTGCATGCGACTGCAGTAGGTTGATTGACGAGGTTGTTGAAGGTTTTCATTCCAGTTCTAAGGTGAAAGAGGAAGAAAAAGAAAGAGGTGAAAATGGAATATTGTACAAGCAGTTGTATGTAGGGATGGGAATAGGTCAGACCGGCCTACAGGGGCCTACGTCCTAGCCTACGACAGGTCAGACCAGACTTTTTTCTTAAAAAGAGAAGACCTATGATTTTTAGAAGCTTATTTAGCTTAAAAGGCCAGGCCACAAACCATTCAAAAAGCCTCTTAAGCCTATTAGGCCGGCCTATTTAAGTAAATATGAATAATATTATTTATTATTATAATATATTTTGTACTCTGAATTAAAATATAAATTTATTAGTAATTTAAGTTTATTAGTATACATTAATTTTTCGCATATACAAATGTATTATTATAAATTAGAATTGAAATATGATGCAATATATAGTTAAATTCCCTAAAAACTCATGCTGATTACTAAAAGAGAGTTTAAATAATTGATCTATTAGTTCGCTAATCTATTTAAACTTAGATCACATTGCTTACTTAAATATGTTCATATGATATAGACTTTTAAACAGGCCAGCAGACCTTATCAGATTTTCAGAAGGTCAAACTCAGACCTCAAAAGTAAGCCTATGACAGGTCGTAGGCCAGACTTAGGTCTTACAACGCCTAGCTCGGCCTAGTCCATTCCCACCCCTAGTTGTATGCAAGCTTGGTAAAAAATTTGATAATGTATCGTACGCGACGGATCTGGATCCTCTCCAGCGGCAGCAGTGCTGCTGTTGTGATTTTGTGTGTGAGGAGAGAGAAATCATAAATAAAAAAGGAAGAAGTAATGATGAGAGAGAGGGAATCATGAGAGAGAGAGGAACATAAAAGGACAGTGAAGAGTGCAGGAGAGAGGGCTGCACAAAAAAGGAAGGAGAGGATCCAATTCCGTACGCGACATAGTTTGCTAGCGCAAGCTAGCCTTCGCCATGGATTATTAATGTTTGATGTGTTTCTAAACAAGAGAGTTAAATTTGTACGTACAATTGCCATCAGTAATAACTTTTGGCCTATTAGTTGTTCACTTTGTTGTGTAGAGAGGTCTATTATTGGATCATCTCCGGCTCATCACAGTTCTATTTTTTTAATCGAAAAACTAAAGAATTAACATATTATTAATTTCCTTCACGGTGTTCTACATTTAAACATAATATATCAAATTATAAATCAAAATTTTATTTTAAGTTTATTGATCAAATATATAAAAAAAATCAGAATTTATAATATTTATGTGTTGGTGGGAATATATATATTAAGGTCTCGGTCCAATCCAGATCCATAGATTTTGGGTTGGATTTGAGTCTTTTGTTGAGTTGAGTTTCTGGTACCAACGTTGTAACTCGTTTGTACATTTACCAGAAATTATCCCATTTGAGATTTTTACCCATTAGGGTTGTGTCCTTAACACTTTCTAATGTTTGTTTTTTACTTTTTACCTAGTCAGATTTACCCCCTTAGTCTTTTGTACACTTATTTTTAATTTTATTCTTTCTAGAGTGACGCATAATGTTTACCGCTTGCACCTCGTTTGCCTAAAAAATTTATATTAGTGCATGCCAACTTTTATGCAAATATACAACATAAAAAGCACATAAATTTTCCACTTGCTACCATCCTTGGTGGAATTATTATGTTCAACAGTAAGGCTTAAATTCACATTCGGTCTCTCTATTTTAAAAAGTATGAAGTTTTAATCTCCCTAAAATTCAGTTTTTATTTAACTTTTTTTTTCTTCGAAATTTTAGTCCCTCACATTACTTTTTGGTGATTTTTTTTAATGATGTGACTTATTCATTTATGACGTGACAACACTTATCAAATATATTGTTGTTGACATGAATATTCAACGTGGCCTAATAAGCGCCGTCGTTTCACAAAAGAGTAAATCACATCATTGAAAATGATCCAAACATTAGATGAGAGACTAAAATTCATAAAAAAAAATAATAATCAAATTGGGGGAACAAAACCGGTTTTTAAAATAATTTTACTTTCAAGCTCTTTACATTTTATCACCATTTCCATTCAAGTCATATAATTTCATGACAATTCTGACTTGAACTTTTTTCTTATACAATTTCGACCTTAAATTCCAAATTCAATTCAGAGGCATTTTTAAAACTAACCTCTAATTCATGAGCCTACCTACTAACATGTTCGAATTTCAGCAGTCACACTGATTAAACATCTTATTTATGCTTTAAACTTTTGGTTGATTTTCTTTAGACCAAAAAATACCCAATAACAGATTGTCATTTTTCTAAAAAAAAATGTTTGTGAGACATTTCTAAAAAAATAAATATGTTTTTGAGTCATTTTTCCCTGTTACAAATGGACCAAATGTAAAACAATGTAAGACGGGGGAAACTTTATTTGAGACCGGGGACTCAACAAAAAAAAATGAATAAAAACATGTTAATCCATCATCCTAAAAAAAGAGAGCTAATTTGTTTAGAGTTATAAAAAAGAGCAAAAATTTTAACTTTCATAATCTGACATGGACAACTTTCAATGTACCATGCAACCTCTTCCTCTATGTCTACTCTCTCAATCTGGACATGAGAGGTAGGGGTGGGCAAAAAAATCAAAAAACCAAACCGAACTGCTGAACTGAACCGAACCAAACAAAAAAAACTGAACCATTACTAACAGTTCTAGAACTGAACTGAAACAGTTCGGTTCAGTTCAAAACAGTTCGGTTCAGTTCGAAACAGTTCTGTTCGGTTCGAAACAGTTCGGTTCGGTTTTACCTTCTAAAATTTGATTTTGTTTGGTTTTTTATATTTTTTTCAATGGTACCAATAATAACAGTTCGGTTCAGTTCGGTTAGGTTTGGAACAGTTCGGTTCAGTTCAAAATCCAAACAGTTCGGTTCGGTTCAGTTATTTTAAATTTATCAAACAGTTCGGTTCGGTTCGGTTCAGTTTTCATCCCGAACCGAACCATGCCCACCCCTATTGAGAGGTATTTGGGTATCGATTTGACTTGGACCACTTATATCCAAGGATTCAACCCCTTACGTTAAGCCTAACTTGTTCTCCTTGTCTTCCTTTAACCATTATTGTATGGTGAATGACGTAGAAGTTGCTTATGTCTTCCATTATTGTATTATACCAACAACCAATACAATTTATGAAGATAAAGTCTGCAGAAATTGAATTGAACTTTCAGGAAAATGACTCATGTTTCTTTTTTATTTCTTTTATTTTTAATTCACAACACCCTTTGATTTTTTTAATTGATTACTCGGAATGTCATTGCCACGTAATTTAATATGTTCATGTACTCCCTCCGTCCCTTTTTATAGGAATAGTTTACAAAAATCACGTGTATTAAGAAAAATTGTTGGAGTAATAAAGTTGTCTCAAATGTGTGTGACTATTACTAGATTACTCTTAATTAAATATATATTTAATGTTAACTTTTCATATATCAAGACAAATTGATAGTATTAATAAGGGGTATATTTGGAAAAAAAGTAATCAATACATCTAGGAATTTGTATATGGTCTTATATTTAGAGACAAAACTTTTTTGTAAACTATTCCTATAAATAGAGACGGAGGGAGTATGCGTCAAATTATGTAAAATTGAAATGGACCCTCAAAGACGGAACGAGGGACTATTTTAATTTAGGTTAAAATCACTCAAAAAAATTACGGGGACACAAATCACACAATTGAAAAGCTAGAGATGACAAAATTGTAATTAAGCTTTAAAACTAAGATTTTATTGCAAATCGCACAATCTCACAATTGCGGCGATTGTAAGCAATAAGGCATCCTCGATCCAGCTAGTGAGATAGGGAGAGCTGCATGTAAATTTTTGATGATTTTTAAGAGAAAGAAATTGTATTGATGGATGAGAGATATTATATAACCACTTATGTTGTTGTAAAACTGATGTAAAAAATCATTATTAGTTTATCAAAGTGAGATTTTATTCTTGTACTAACATTCGATATGAATTTCAATGAAGTAAATTTGATCCCGTATTAATCTTATCTTTAACTTCTAACAACATTAATTTTTTTTGGTTATTAACAACATTAATTTAATTGAATTGAATTTTGTTTTTGTTTTTGTTTTTGTCAATACATGGGTGTCAGGTCTTTGACCCTTAAAAACGCTATAAAACTTAGACCCCTTAGAGCTTGATATGAATTGAATATGATTTTTAATATGACCAAAGAAATATATGACATATATTGTAAAAGTATAATTATTTTATTTTACTCCCCTAAAAAATATTTATTTTATTTTACTAAGATATAATAAATTTTTCAAAAACAATAAACATCATCCCTAAAAAAGAATTCAATAAACACCAATTTGTTACGAATAATTTTTTTATTCTTTCAATTTAGTTAAATATAATGATATTTTATTTATTTTTTTGAAAGATTTATTTATTTATTTATGTTTATAACTATAATCATAATTTCTTAAAAAAAACTATAATCATAATTGATGTTAAAAATCATGGTACGTTAAAAATTGTGGCGCGTATAATTTATCCATAAAAATGTTGTAACTTTTTTTTGGATACAAAGAGGATAAAGCCAAAAAAAATATGTTGTAACCTATATCCGTTGTTTATAGAACTAGATTAGGTGGTGAGTTCAGAAAATTAACTGAAATATAATTGGTATGTCGGTTGGTTCAACAACAGTGGATTCGTAGTTCTTTAAAATGAATCGAGTTGAATGGCAGAGTGAAAAAAAAGTTGAACGAGCCACTAAAATAAGTTATAATATATACAAATTTAAGTTGTAAAAGAACATTAAGCATAAACTTTTGTAAAAGAAATTAAGGACAGATATGAAGTAACAGAGTTTGACAGAAAAGCTCAATAATATGCTTTACAAAAAATAGATTTTGTAGTTGACAGAACGATAGAAGGGAGGTTTTAAACCTTCCACAAAGTAGGAGGTCTACAAACTTATATTAACTAGCTAAACAGTGGCGGAGCCACGTGTGGACAGGATATGGTCATGGCCTACCCATTAATTTTGTGAAACTACTATAATACCCTTGGGTTAATATTAATATTACAAACATGCCATTATCCCACTTTTCCAATTCCCACTCTCATTGCTCTGTTTTTTTTTTTCAGAACCAGCAGAAGCGCTTCTTCTCCCTTTCTCCCTCGCGAACTGCAAACCAGTCACCCTCACCCACCGGCAATCAGGCCGCGACCGGCTGGCGAACTCTCCGTTGAACTCAAAGCCCCCATCTCCTCTCTATGTATCAAAGCCTCAATCTTATGACGACCATCCCAAACTTTTCTGTCTGGCTCCGCCACTGCAGCTAAATATAAGTAGATTTAGAATTGCTTAAAACTAAAATTGTTATAACATTGTTTAAAATCTCGTAAAATGAAGTTTTTTTTACGGACGTGGTCCACCTTGCGTAAGGGTACTCTATTGAGTTGAAACAATTTCAATCGCAAATTGTTCAACCCATTTATTGTTTTTAAATTATTTTTCCTTATCACTATTTATATTTCATTTTTTATTAGTCATCCAATTTGACTGTAACTGAATCAATCGAACAAAGACCACAAAGACACAAAAGCTTGTTCGGATTCTAATTACATGCAACAGTCAAAACATTACTATAACACGGTTCCTCTTTCCATATATAAGCAAAATTTAATTAAAAATACTATAATTAAAGTTGTTATTTCCAATTTACCATTGAATTAAATTTTGATTTATTCTTGCTCAAAAAAAAAATTGATTTATTTTTTCAACTTTTCATATACCCATGAGAAACATAATACTCACTCCGTCCTAAATTATACGACGTTTTGACCATTTCACACGTATTAAGAAATGTAATTAATTTTGTATGAGAAAGAGATATTTTGAGTTGTTTTACAAAATTGTCCTTAATAAATGGTACGAAAAAGATAAATTAAAGAATTGAAAGAAAAGAGAGTAATAAATAGTTAAGATATAATAAAAAAAATAACATTAAAACTTCATTGGTATTGTAAAGCGACATATAATTTGAGACATTTTTTTTCTCAAAGCAACATAATTTGAGACGGAAGGAGTAATCTTTTTCATCAATCAAATGCAATCAATAGACGTTGAAGTAGTACACATATAATCTCCAATGCTTTTTCTAGGGCTTTATCCCTAGGTAATGTAAATTTTTTGAGAGGATGAATCCTTTGTTAAAAAATAATGGCACTCTCTCCGTCTTAAAATGACTAACCTTGTTTGATTACATGCATTATTTATATAACATACTTTGACCATATTTTTTTATTATTATATAAAGACAAATAAACATATAAGATATTAGATTTCTCTTGATGAATACTTTCAAAACACTTAAATTTTTATAACTATTGCTAATAAATAAATAAAGATATTAAAAGTCAAAATTGTATATTGGCAAATGTGAAATCGTCAATAAGGTGAAAAATCTTTTAATATTGACAATTGAGTAAAATATTACTTTTATGGAGTATTGAGTAATTAAATGTGCTTGATTGAAAATGAATGAAAACTTGATTTAAGCAATTTTTTCAAATAATTTAAGCAATTGAAAACTATAGGAACCAAAAATATATACAATTATTAAGCCTGAAATTAATGCAAGTTTGACCATGTTAGAGGTTAGGCATTCATCATCATTCATCGCATACTACCATATCCTTGAATTGAATTGGAAAATGAAAATTGTTCACAAGCTCAAGTAATCAGATCAATCCCAATCATTGAGAAACAGAATTGAATGAATACGATAACAAAATTAAGGTCTTCCTTTGGACTTATATAGGTAGTTACTTGATTGTAGAAAACTAAAGCAAGACCAAAATCATTGATTGCAGTTTCTAATTTTGTCCCACTCTTACCTTTTGCATAATGTACTTGTACTACAAGGAAATGAATGAAGACATGCAGTGGAAAAGGCAAAGAGGGAGTTGTGCCTCTTACACATGAAAAACCTTCAATTTGCACATAAAAACAGCTAGCTCACACACTATGACACATTCAACACTAGAACGGCAAAGAAAGTGTGTTACGTACGAAGCCGAGAGAGAGAGAGAGAGAGAGAGAGAGAGAGAGATAGGTGTGACATGATATACAGCATGGCATGTTTAATTGAAATTTGTCATTAGATGCAATTGATCCATCATCTCATACAAACAACAAACTACAAGGAGGGGTACGTACCGTTTTGAAATGGCTCGTGAATCTACCCTTTTTTTTTGAATGGCTCGTGAATCTACCCTTGCCCCTACCTTGTACATACCTTCCACATATCTTTTTGGAATGTAAAATTAAATTTCTTTCCAAATTGTAGAAAACCTTTATTAATCCTAAATATATATACCCTTGTTAAGACTTATTTAGCCCATAGCTACTATGTTGTATTTCCGATCCTAGATAGTAAAAATTCTTCCATATCTTAAGAGTGTGTTTGGATGGGGGAATGTTTTGAGGTAATCTAATGTTTTGAAGTAAATCAAATACTTTGATGTGAATTTCATTGTTTGGATAATAATTTGAAGAAATTTCAAAATGATAGAAATTTATGACAAGTTAAATTTAGAGAATTCCAAATGATACCTAAAAGTTAAGAATTTCAAAATTCTTCATTGTTATAATTTTTCAAATTTTACATTTTGGTCCTCAAATTTTCCAAAATTTTCAAATTGACCCCTCAAATTTTCTGAAATTTACAAATTGACCCCTAATTTCAATTTTCAAATTTGGCCCAAAAAAATTAAAATTTATAAAAGTTGCCCAAAAACGATGACAATGAAATTTTTCATTACTCCATCCAAACAAAAGTATTGAGAAATGAAAGTAATTTAATTGAATAATTTAAATTGTCTAGAATTCTAAATTCTTTAGAATTTCCCAATTACCGCGTCCAAACACACTCTAAGAGTTTTATTGGACATTGGTACACGTTGACAAAATTAATTAATTATTTTTTTTAAGAAAATAACTAATTAAGAAAAAAGGACTTGATTCTAATTATTGAATGATAGGGCACTTGAGTCTTCGCCAAATAAATAAACAGAAACTATATCAATTGGAGACGCGATGAGAAACCATATTTCAATACAATTCATGATTATTCTCAAAAAAAACAATTCATGATTATTGTAAAAAAAAAACAATTCATGATTATTCTCAAAAAAAAAAAAAACGATTCATGATTATTCTCAAAAAACACACATTACTCCAAAATTAGAGGTGAACATTTCAGTATCTTGAAGTTTGGTTATGTATCTACTTTTCATTCAATCGTTTATTGTTATGTCATTTTTTATATTTACTTATTTAAAATAAATCTAAATTAATTTTGCATATATTAAACTTTATTTTAAAAACTCGGTACAAGTCTAAAACCGACTAATTTGATAGGTACAATCTCACCTACCACTTACGAGGGTCTCTTTTAAAATCAGAGCAAAGTTAATTATAGACCAACCAACCGAGTTATTTTTGCATATATTAAACTAAACTACTCGGTAAAAAATTCTCCTATGCTATCTACCAAAAGAAAAAAGATAAAAAGAATTCTCATCTACCACACACAATTATTTACCACGTGTTAGTATCTTATGAGTTTCATGCAATTGGGTTAATTAAATTTTTTGATGCCATATATAAAGGTCACAATTTTTTTTGTCGCTTATACACAATTGATGTGCCACGTAGGCAATAATTCGAGATTATTGGGAAGGGAAATGGTTTTGTGGCACGCTACCTACTAAAATGAATAAACCCTTCATGAACCCTGAATGACTCAATTACACATGAATGGCACATAGCACATTCACTAATAATAACAATACATACTTTGTGCCATTTTTTCTGTTTTTGGTTCCCTTTTTTTTTAATTCTTTCCTCATTTTTCATCTTTTTGTTAACCTTTCTCACTCAGTGTCCGTATGTGTATATATAGCAAGAGTTGCTCAACAAATCTTCATTCAGTACCTGCATCACGTTAAGGGGTTGATTTGGAAGAAAACCCAACCTATAAGGTTTCCTCTTCCCAAGTCCCAACCCCAAACAAACCTTGTGCTAGCTATTTTCTTTTGCTAGATCAATATCTTGAGAGGAAAACGAAGAAGAAAATCATGGCTATGATTTCGATGAACCACCATTTTTTAGTCATTGCTTTTGGCTTACTAGGTAACGTTTTCTTTCTTTCTTTCTTTCAGTTCTTTTCTTTCTTTCTCTTTCATTTTTTTTTCTTGTATCTTTTTCTAATACTTAAACGTTGCAGTATACTGCAAGCTGTTTAATTCAGCAAAATGTGTTTCGTTTATGCCTTTTTCTTTTCCTTTATAATTTTCTTTCTTATATATGATTTTAAATATTTTTTACTATCTTTTTTTCCAACTAAAGTTCCTATAGTACGTATTTCTTTCTTTTTTATTTTCCATCTTTTGGAAGTAGTGAATAGGTGATAGCCCCCTTGCTATGAATTATAGTTGAGGTATGGGTTGATCACAAATTTCAACTTTATATATAGTTGTTGAAAATTCTTTTTCTCCCCCTTCTCTTTTAATAAAATGGGACATTGCGATTTCCGTTGGTTTACATTTTTCACTCCCGTCACCGTGTAATAAAATGGTACTTTATTTTGTCTTATAATTATTTCAAATTTTTTTAATATACTTTCTTTTTTTTAGATTTTGAAATATACTTTTTAATTAAAAAATACAAACGACCGACCGGCTGCAACCAATAATATATATGAATATATCCTATAGTTTTAATTATAACAATTTTTTATTTAAAAAAACTAACAAATTAACATATTTTTCTTTTGATTTGCAGGCAACATCATTTCCTGCATGGTGTACTTGGCTCCTCTGTAAGTAAATTTAAACAGAATATATATTATTAAATCATGCCGATATTTTTATAAGTTTATTAAATATATAAAAAAGAGAACTAACTATATTTCTCCGTTGGCGTAAATATACTGCAGGCCTACTTTTATCCAAATATACAAAAAGAAAAGCACGGAATGTTTCCAGTCACTACCATATTTGGTGGCATTATTCAGTTCAATGCTTTGGCTATACTATGGATTGATTCAAACAAATTCAATTTTCATTATTTCGATAAACGCATTTGGATGTGTCATAGAGATTATCTACTGTATCATGTACATAGCCTATGCAACCAAGGATGCCAGGGTAAATATTATAAATTCTATTTTATGTTAAGTTATAATATATATACTTCATTAAAACTATGTGTTACGTTTGTCACAAAATTTAGCTGTTTCATTATATTTATCGAAAAAAGATTGTTTAATTTGTTTTTAATTGCAGAAATTAACCATCAAACTTTTTGCGGCGTTAAATGTGGTTTCATTTGTCTTGATCTTCTTGATCATACAATTTGCCATACCTGAAAACCACCGTGTTCATGTCCTTGGATGGATTTGTACCTCCATATCAATTAGTGTCTTTGCAGCACCACTAAGCATTGTGGTAATTCGAGTATATATAATTTCAATTTCAACTAATTTCTATATCAATAACTTGTGTTGTGTCAAACTCATAAATAATTATTTATTTATTTGTGTGTAGGTACGAGTCGTTAAAACAAGGAGTGTACAATTTATGCCCTTCAATTTGTCACTTTTTCTTACATTGAGTGCCGTAGTATGGTTTCTATACGGTTTTGTTAAAAGGGATATGTGCATTTATGTAAGTATATATTGTATTAAATTAAATTAATTTATTAAAAATGATTACAATTATCAGCTATGTATACTAATTATTGATAAACACTTTATTTCGGCAGCTCCCAAATGTAGTTGGATTCATATTGGGGATAATTCAGATGGTGTTATATGGCTATTACTCGAAATATGGTGTTGTGAAGGAGAAGGAGAAGGAGCAAGTAAAGGCTGCAGTGATAAATATTGTTGTTGTGAACCCGTTGGGGTCTTCAGAAGTGTTTCCAATCCCTCTAAATGAAAATAAAGAGAGTATTGAAGACGTGATTAACCAACAATATCAGGTAAAGAAAGTAGGCGTGGAAGATGCAAAAGAGAAGAATGACAACAACGTGGAAGCTATAGAATTACAATGCGTGGTGTGAAAGTGTGACCATATAATATACTTTCTCGTGTGGAAACATATACATATATACATGCATATATATCATCACTGTTTTGTGGATGATGATGGCTTCGAGGACAAGCTGATGTATCTCTATCATCGTTATTCATATGGGTGACTTGATCAACAAAAACAATTCATTAATCTACTCTCCTCCCTTCATCATGTAGCATGTGTTCAAGCATCAAATTAGTTCAATTAGTGAATTAACTATTAGTAATCATGTTATTTTACTTCTTTTTGTGGTTGTATAAGAAAATGTTTTTTTTTTTTTAAAATATCGTATAAGAAAATGTTGGCCACAAATTCGGACAACAATATTTTCCCTTTTTTAACAATTCGTAAAATTTGTGATTATTTCCTTTAGCCACAAATAGCATTGCACATTCTATACTTAAACTCGAGAAGGGTAAATTTAATTCTCCTTAGTTTCTACCAACCAAGATTCAAACCGAACATAGTCATAATCAAACACCACACCATATAATCCACTCTTATATTTAAAGCAAATATGTAAAATAAGAGTTTCTTTTTTTGGTGGTGAAGTAAGAGTTCATATATATCCATAAATCGTAATACATGTATAAAACTTACTACATAAATATAACTTAAATATACATGTTTAATTATATTTTATAAGTAATATTATACTTCTTAATTAACAAAATATAATTGAATGTTCTTTATTAAAAAAAATATATAATTGAATGTCTATTTGAAATTTATATACTAATTTATGTACAAATTTTAAACTTGTAAAAAAATAAACAGAGATTTGGCTCAAGTAGTAAATGAGCACCAATTAAGAACAAATTGTTTGAGAAAAATCGAATTCGAATTCTGATTAAATAATTCTTCGTTTGATTTTACTTATCTCTTAGCCAACCATTTCTTGAGTTAAAAAAAACTCATGTATAATTAAACTTCTTTTTTTTTCTAATAAAAATAGAGTTTAATATTCACACACAAAAAAAAAAAAAATCGAGCTTATTGACTATGCAATGAATTATACATTGTCATTTAATAGGAACTCGGCATTTTGTCAAATCAGCAATGCTATATAGGGGTGGACATGGTTTGGTTCAGGATGAAAACTGAACCGAACCGAACTGAACTGTTTGATAAATTTAAAATAACTGAACCGAACCGAACTGTTTGGAATCCGAACTGAACCGAACTGTTTCAAACCGAACCGAACTGTTTCGAACTGAATTGAATTGTTATTATTGGTACCATTGAAAAAAATAAAAAAAATCAAACAAAATTGAATTTTAGAAGGTAAACCGAATCGAACTGTTCTGAACCGAACCGAACTGTTTTGAACCGAACTGAACTGTTTTGAACTGAACCGAACTGTTTCAGTTCAGTTCTAGAAATGTTAGTAATGATTCAGATTTTTTGTTTTGTTTTGTTCGGTTCAGTTCAGCAGTTCGGTTCAGTTTTTTGGTTTTTTGCCCGCCCCTAATGCTATGTGCTGCGAAGAAAAATTCTACGAATAGATGGCGAAGCCAATATTAACCAACACGAGAATAAGATTTAGCGGAACTCACGGATAGTCATGAAAATGTGGAAGTAAACAAAAAGTGCCCCTTGGTGGAATACACACTCGTGATGTGGTCGTGATTATAAAATTCGCAATAAATAGCATTCCAGTTGTCAAATAGATCTAATTTGTAAACGTCATTTAAAAATAACTAAAACACATTCATTTCTTATTTGAGATCAATGTTAAACTAGTTTACATCGAATGTGTTTAAATATATTTTCTCATAACAATATGAGATGTTGTATGGATATATATATTTTTTTCTAATAAAACTTTTTTTTGGGTAGAAAAACTTCTTTTTTTATTTACTCAATAAAAAACCTTTTTTTTCATGAATAGTTATTTTCTAAAAATAAAATATAAAGGACCTTCAATAACAATATTTAAAATCGGGAAAAGAACATCCATACAAACAGAGAGTCACATACAAGTTATAAGTTCTAACACACAAGAAACAAGTAAGCAGAGACATATATATCGTAAGACAAAATCAGTACTTTGGTCCCGATAATGTGGCTAATTATTTCAACAACACAACGAATTCGAACTTGATTATTCGATGGAATGTGCAAAAGGATGGCGTAAACTTTGGCACCCGTATAAAAGCAAACATTTTTGTCATGGCAAATGCTAAAACTTCTCCAACAAGAGTTTCAATGTTGAGTTTTAAACACTATAAACAAGGGCGGATGTGTTCGGTCGCCAATTTATAAATTATTAAAAACCGATCGCTTGATTAGCGATGAAAATAGTAACTGGAATTTCAATCTCTAAAGTATAAAATTTTAAAAATTGGTCTCTATTTTGATCGCTATAACCACACTGAAACTTTGTTCATGTGTATGTCCCTAACTATACAACTGTTCCATAATTTTGTTTTCATTGGAGGACATATATGTAACAATTTGAGTTCCATAAAAAAATTACATGGCAACTTATTTAAGCTACTATTCTATACAAATATCTAATTAATTAAGCTTGCAATTAATCAACAACCAAAAGAATTAATTTAGCTATGGTATCTTATGAATTGCTTAAATATTCACCATTGCAGTAAAAACTATTGAGTAGGATAAATGTGATGTGCAACAATATAGTCCACTAGATGAGAGATAAGATACCCAAAATGAATTACTTAGATTATCTCCGTTAGGAATATTTGTTATAACAACTATTATGCTAGCCTTGTCCGGCCGTTGTTGCCACTCAAATTTAGTTGAGGTCATTTTTTTTTGTTCAAGAGTTGAGGACATTTTTTACTATTGAGTAAGAAAATACATATGGAAAATTGCGCAAGAATGAAGACAAACAAGAAAGAAGATGTGTCTTTAACCTTTTATAGATGTTTTTAAAAACAACAATTTTAAACATAAGAGACACAACATTGTTATGCATAACCATCTGTACTTTTTGTAGACGATCCACAACTTCTCTGATGTTATAAAGACAAAAATATCAAACGTAAATGATATAAAAATATCTTGATTGTCGGACCACATTCTCTCACGTTTGACCAAAAATGAGAAACACATTTTTTCTTGGGATTTTTTTTTTCTTGTTTGTAGATTCTTTTGACAATGATTTATAGATTATTAAAACTTTTAAATTGAAATCGATATTGTGTTAGATATCTTTTTAATATTAAAATTACCAAAATGAATTGATATATCTGTGATATACATGTATGTATGTATTCTTATCTTTGTTTTTTTTTTTATCTTATGTTAATATATTAAATAGTGCTGCCAAATAATAAATAAATTTATTAAGTAAAAAAAAGTCAAACCATCTCTTATAAAAAAGACAAAAAAAAAATATTGGAGCTCATCTATCCTTTCCTATTTTGACCCGCAAAAGGAGATCTCTCCTATTATCTTCCCCAATCTCCAACCTAGCGATGCCACTGTAGCACGCAACCAAAATTGCTGCAAGAAGACGAGGTAATGCATTCTCTATGATCCATCCCATGGCAACTCTAAAAATGAAGAAAGAAACCAGCACAGCAGAAGAAATTATGAAGGGAAAATAGACATTTGTGCTGGTGTATATGATGTATAGGGGTGAGAATAAGGTGGAAGAGATAGGATTTTCTAAAGGCCTACCTTTAGAAAATCTAATATGACATGTTAGTATGTTTGAAAAACTATTTTACATGAATATATTTAAATAAGTAATTTGATAAATTTTTACATAGATCATGATAAGCTAATATATTAATGAGATTAAACTCTTTTTTGATGTTTTTTTTTAAAAAAAATGTATGATATCATATTTCAATTATAATGTACTCCCTCCGTCCCAAATTATAAGCAAAAAAAGTCATTTCACACTTATTAAGTTTCTTGTAGTATAGTTTCTTGTGTTATCCTTGTAATAAGTTTTATAGAAAGATGTAAAAACAGTTTTCATTGGTTATTAGTTATAGAGAAAATAAAAGGGAGAGCAAAATGAATGCAATTATAATACATATTTTTATTGCAAGTATATTTTACATAATGGTTGTTTCATTTTTATGAAACATATGATTGTTTCTGCAAATGGATATGGACAATATAAACATTATGGCAGCATGAGAAGTGCTTCAGTTCAAATGATAATTCTAGGATTAAGCGAAGCATATTGTAGCAACTCTTGATCTTGTTCAAAAAACCCCATCTCATCCTCATCAAGAGTAACAAAAGCTTCAACTCCACCACCATCTTTTGTATCCATCAAAGCAATGGTATTACTCACCAAATTATTCACACTACAACTCCACAAAGGCTTCCCCCACCCAAAATCAAATTCAAGCAATGGAAATTTACACCAACTCGAACATTTGTAAATTACCAAACTACCCTCCTCATTCTCATTCTTATTCTTACTATTCCCTTTCAAAATCTCAACCCTCTCTTTCAAACTCTCCATCACCACTTTCAATCCACCTTCCTCTTTAAACCTCTCTGCTTTCTTTTCTATAAAGTCCATTATACCCTTCCTCATTCTTTTCACCATCTCATGCAACGCCACGTGGCTCTCTTCTTCTACCGTCACCGCAAACGGCCACACGAAGTTTCCAACGGCGGTTTCCGGAATGGTAGGGTCCAATCGTGGACGGAGGTTCACTGCTTGGAACAAAATCGAACGCTGCGTAAACGATGTCGTTTTTGAACAAGAAGATGCAGAAAGAGCACATTTCCAAATGAGAGCTAAAACAACTTCAACCCTAGAAGGATGAAACTGAAACTCGTTTTGGCATTCTATTTTTCTCTTTAGTTCTTCTATTTTGGAAGCTTCGAAAACGAATCTTCTAGAAGTGAATTTTTTGGTTGAAGTTTTAATGGAACCGGATATACCAGGAATTTCTCTCGGAGGAAAGAGAGTGACGGCGGTGGTTAAGTCCGGGAGTGAAACCGGTTGTGATCCGCCGCAGAAGGCGGTCCAAGTGTTTAGGAATGTGATGAGTGTGTTAAAGTCAACGATCTTGTGTGTAAGGGACGCGGTAATTGCGGTGGAACCGCAACTGAATAAGGTGAAACGGATTACTAAGAGCATGTTTTGTTTTTCTTCGGTAGTTGGGAGGAAGCATTCAAGTGTGTTGAAATTAGGATTTGTGAGGATATCGGAGAGATTGATGGTGGTTTGTGATTCGACGAAGAAAACGCCGTCGTCGGTGCAGTTAATGGTGGTAGCATCTTGGAGGTGACCGGCGAGAGGGTAAAAATGGGATAGTGTTTGTGAGAGTGAGTTTTGAAGAAGTTTTGATTTTTGGGAGAATGAGTCAGAAGAAAGAGATGAATGGTTTGGGTAGAAGAAAGTGGTGTTACCGTGGATATCGGGTGAAAGTTGGTCGAGTAAAGAGAGTTTGAAGGTTTTAAGGTGTGGTGGTGTGGGTTTGGATGGTTTTATGAGTATTGTGTTTAAGTTCTCAAGTTTTATCTCGCAGTTGTTGCTATTGCTTGAGTTCTGTTTCACCATTTTTTCTTTGCTCTGTTTTGTGTTGTGTTGTGTTTTACTTGATCATTGACACCACTCTTTATAAACTCTCAGACATTGCTTCACCGAATTAATAAATGTTTTTTATTTCCTGCATAGCGGTGGCGGTGGTGACCACGACAATATCACACTCTAATTTTTTTTTTTTTTTGGATTGTTAATGTCATGGTAAGTCATTTTTTTTCATGCATTATGATTATTTTATGTATTATTACCTTAAGTTTTTGTAAAAGTTTAAGAGAAATTATTTTCGTACACCCAAAATTCATTCAACATCGTTAAGAATAAAAGATTCTCAAATACAAAGTTTGAGAGTTTAAATATTAGTGGAATAATGAAAAATATGTAGTAACTATATATAAAGGCAAGCTTCGTCACATTTGGGGGCTGGGGCATAATCATGAAAATAGGGCCATAAAAGGATTGAGTTTGATCAATTATTGCAAGTTTAAATTATTTTTTGTGGGGAAAAAAATCAAATGTGTCATGTTCGACTATCACTTACTCGCTTTGTTTTAAAATATTTGTTGCACATCAATTTACAAATGCAATACATAACTTTGATCGTTGATATCTTATAAGTACTTATAGTAAAAGTTATAAAAATTTAATATTTTAAAATATTTATCGAGATAAATCGAACAACACTTTACATATTAACATTTGTGTTCATTTATAAGTTTAAAAAATGGGACCAAAATAAGTTTTATGAATAATGCACACTATAAAAAGGCAACATATATTTTTAAATAGAGTATTTGAGAGTAGGTATGAAATTCGAAAAACACGATTCATAGACAAAAGGGGATAATTGAGAGACCATGCATTCACTAAAATTGTAAGATATAAAGTTAAAATCATTAGAATCGATTATAATTTATTGTTGAAATTCATCGTTGTAATTTTTCATCTAAGTTTAGTGATTAATGAGATATACACTGTCAATTTAAATTTATTTTAAGAGTTGCATTTAATCTCAACTCTTCAATCATTCACATTATGTTTGATGATTTTTGAATAGAGCAAGTCTTGTATTTTCACAACTTTAAATCAAAAATATATGGACACATTCACATAAAATGAAATAATTAAATAATGTTAATTGATGTGACTAAATTATTTTATTTTAATTTTTATCATTTTATATGAATGTGTCTAAATATTTTTTATTTGACATTATGATCATGTAAAACTTCCTCTTTTGAATAAACGATCGTTACACAATTCTTTGTTGTGTTGGGAAGCTTCATTGATTGTCAAATAAACTAATTTTACACTAATGGAAAACATCATTTAATCTCTTTAATTTATTGTTTAACTTATTTTCGTTTAATTACCTAAATGTAAATAATCTCACATTCCCCCTCAAAAAACAAAATCTCACATTCAACTCATTTGTATAAAATTCATGTAAAATAAATGCTCCTGTTGCAGAACCAACTCCACACACAAAATACTTCAATAAAATACGTTCGAGTCAAAACTCAAAAGAAGAAGAAAAGAAATGAGGATCTTGACTTGGCCTTGCACGCAATGTGTATCAAGATGTGATGTGCACGTGGATTAAATCACGACTCAAGCTACCAACCACATGCAATCGAAGCAGCTTAGGGACTTTTTTCCATTTTTTATTAGATGAGACAACATAGCAGGAAAGTGAATAGAGATGAAAAATTTCAAATACTTAATATTAATCCTTATACACATTCGTTCCCTCAAAAACAAAAAAAAATAAAAATCCTTATACACATTCATATTTCTTACATCCTTCAACATCTTATTTTCTTTTTATTTTCCTCTTCCTATAACATCATTTATTTATCCTATCTATCACATTATTCTTTCTATTTCTATCTTGATGAAGAATAGATAAAGAATATATAAAAATACTTTTTCGTGTGAAATTGTTGGAAATCACTGCAGCAATGCATATGAACAATCACAATTAAGAATACTCACACTACAAATCGCGCTACGTTTGAAGTGTTAAAAAATAGAATATTCTAACATTTCTTCATACACGGTTATGATGAACTTAATTAGAGTGCGGACCACAATTATTAGATATTAGTCTTGAATATATGCTTTGTCAAAAGAGCCATCGGTATATGTAACATGAAAAATCTCCCAAGATCCACAAGGGTCTTCCGGAAAAATTTCACGTACCATAATGATAACCGCAAGAAAAGAAATAATTGCAATCGATATGAAAAGAGAGAAGAGGGAGTTTTGTTTATAGAAAAATTATTTAAATACTCTTGAGAGAATAACTTCTCAAAAATGGTTTATAAAAATAACCCTTGTTATTAATAAAAATTTTATTCTTCAAGATGAGACTGTTCTGGTGGATAGTGGTGCAGATCTCAACTGTATTCAAGAAGGAATTATTCCTACCAAATATTTTATAAAGTTCACTACTTAAAGTGCACTATTTGTATACTGCTATGGAACTTAAAGTTCACACTCACAGTTATAATTATAAACAAGGAAGTGAGATATATAATAGCTGTTTGCTATAGAATCTTTTATAAAGTTATGAATACTTTAAATCCTAAGGCTATGCAGATGAGCTTACCTGGAACTACTACGTTAGTTAATACTAATTTGTTAACCACTAACGTTGCTACTAATAGGTTAATAAGATGGAATGAAATAAACTTTCCTGAAACCTGGAATCTGCAAAATATTACAGATCCTGAACCAATTATTAATCATAATATTGATCAAATTGTTCAGACTACTGAAGGGGATATAGAAGTTAAATTTGCTTCTTCTAGATCCTTTCGTATTCCTAGAAGCGTATCTTCTACTTCCAGTAGATATACTACTAATGAAGGGTTTTATACTCCTAATATGGCGTCTAGAGCCTCAACTTCTCAAATAAAAGAAGATTTTGAAACTGTTGAAAATATTGTCATCAACGATAATAATATTCCTCAGGGAATTTACAGTAGGAAATCTCCTACCCAATCTGAGATGAGTTTTCATCTAAATCAATGATTTTTTATGGATTGTTCACCCAATAGTGATTTCAGAAACTTTGTCAATGACGAGTTTGAAATGCCCAGATATAAGGAATTTAGAAAATGGTTTTTCAAAAAATTTGATGAAAATAAAAGAACTATGTTCAAAGAAAAGTTTTATAGAGAACTTGATAAAAATAAGGAATTTATTCCTTTTGTAACTTGGTCTTACAAATATTTGATAAATAAAACCAAGAAAAAGATTTTAACTTTAAAATCTAAATCTTGGACTATGGCATCCAATGGTGATAGTATACAATCTCCTTTTCCTCCTGAACAGGAATTAAATTTAGGAAAAAATATTGGAGCTAATGCTTACAATCCTTTGATGAAGACCACTAGTGCTCTTCAAGGATTAAATTCTATAATAAAAGCGCAAAATTATACTAATGCCTTTTTAACTAGCTTAGGAGATCAATATATCAATCTTGAAAAAGATTTGTCTTATTTAAGAATTCTCCTTGAAAATCAAGCTAATCAACATAAAGTTGTTTTAGAAAAAATAGAAAATTCTAGTATTCAACAAAAAATGATTTTGGAAAAATTAGATAATTCTAAAGGTTCTATTTCTACTTCTGCCGCTACTTCTAGTAGTAGAGAAATAGAAAAACCTTTTATTCAACCCCCAACCAATTTAAAGGGTTATAAGTTAGAAAAAGATACTAACGAGTTTGTTTCTATATTAGAAGAAAAACTTAAGCATATGCGTCTTAATGTTTTAAATGATAAAGAAGCCTCAGAAATATCTGAAAATTCTGACATCGATAATATTGATGACATATCTGCCATGTTTAAAAATCAGGAAGAACCAGAAATAAATCCTATTTATTCTTCCAAACCGGTAGAAAAATATTATTATAAAAGACCTTCTCCGCAAGATTTGCTTTTTGAAGAAGATGATAATTATCAAAATGCCTATAATGGAAAATCCATTTATGAATGGAATATTGATGGTTTAAATGACACTCAAATTGTCAAAATCATACATAGAATGTTTTTGTATGCTACTGTGAGTAGACAACAAGGTAATACTGATAATGCTATAGCCACTTTTATAACTGCTGGTTTTGTTGGTCAGCTTAGAGGATGGTGGGACTATTATCTCACTACTGAACAACGTCAAGATATTCTTAACCATAAAAAGATTATAGAAGATACAGATAATGCAGAGAGTAGAACCTATAATAGAGGTACTGCTGGTCTTATGATTGGAGAAGAAGATGGAGTTTATACTCTTTGTCTTGCTCTTCTTCAGCATTTTGTTGGAACTATTGCTCCAATCACGGAGAAAATCAGTACTCTTCTCCATAATCTTAGATGCCCTTCTTTAACCCATTTTAGATGGTATAAGGACACATTCCTTACAAGAGTTTATATGCTCAATAATTCTAATTCAGAACATTGGAAGTCTAAATTTGTAGATGGTCTACCGCATTTATTTGCTGAGAGAGTTAGGCAAACTCTTAGAAATAACCAAGATGGGGTTAAGATAAATTATAATAATATGACATATGGTCATATAACTAGCACTTGTGTTAATGAAGGTTTAAGTTTATGTAATGACATAAAACTTAGAAACCAAATTAAGGAGCAAAAATTAACAGAAAAACACCAATTAGGTGAATTCTGTGATCAATTTGCTTTTGACATAGGAAAATCTTCCCATGACAAGAAGAAGAAGGGAAAGAAACCCTTAGAAAAACCCTATAGGAAACCTTATAGGAAGAAGAACTTTAGAAAAAGATTTCAAAAAGAAGAGAAGGATATCACCTTCAAGAATAAAAAGAAAAGAAAATCAAAAGTTATAAAGAAGGATATAACTTGTCATAAGTGTGGAAAAACTGGTCACTATGCAAACCAGTGTTGGACTAAAAAAGCCCTTAAGAATATTGAAGATAATAATCTTCGTTCTCAACTTGAGAAAGTCCTTTTAATCAATTCTGAAGATGATTATAGCTCATCTGATGATGATATTGATGTGATTAATGAATCATCTTCCGATACTAATGAAGAAATATCTTCTGATGACAACAATGATTGTCACTATAACTATTGGAAATCCATAGTTGAGATGAATGGTCTAAATGTTCTTACTAAAGAACATGATGAAGCCCTCAAAGCTTTAGAGGCTATAACAGATAATAATCTGAAAAAAGAAATGATAGAATTTCTTATAAAAAGACATTCTAAAGAGGATGCTCCCAGGGAAAATACTCCCAAGGTTATTGATGCACCTTATAAGATGAGTGAAGTCATATCTAGACTTCAAAGATCTAATGCTAAAGAAACTCCTGTTTCTATTAGTGATCTCAAAAGAGAAATGAACTCTTTAAAAGCTGATATAGCTAAAATGAAAAGAGCTAATCATAATTTATCTCAAAGGGTTGATTATTTAGAAAAAGGAAAAACCCCTTTAAAAGATATTGCTACATCTTCTCACAATTCAGATAATTCTGATGAGGAAGATTATTTAAATACTCTTGAGAGAATAACTTCTCAAAAATGGTTTATAAAAATAACCCTTGTTATTAATAAAAATTTTATTCTTCAAGATGAGACTGTTCTGGTGGATAGTGGTGCAGATCTCAACTGTATTCAAGAAGGAATTATTCCTACCAAATATTTTGTCAAAACCACCCAATCTCTTACCCAAGCTGGGGGAGATAAACTTCAGGTTAATTATAAATTACCTAACACTTATATATGTAATCAAAATATTTGCTTACCTACCCATTTTATATTAGTTAAGGGATTAACCCATAGAATAATTCTTGGAACTCCTTTTTTTGCATAATATAATGCCTATTACTAATATTGATCAAAAAGGAATTACTACCTTTATTGATAATCAAAAAATTACTTTTGAATTTATTACCTATCCTCAGACTAAAATTATTAATGAGGTTAAGAACTTACTTATTAATAAAAAGAAACAATTATGTTTTCTTAAAGAAGAAGTTAGAATTCTTAATATTGAAGAACATCTTAATAAAGACGATGTTAAAAGACAAATAAAGTCTTTAGAAAAACAATTTCAAATTGAAATTTGTAATGATGTCCCTAATGCTTATTGGGATAGGAAGAAGCATGTTGTTACTCTTCCCTATCTTGATGATTTTAATGAAAATCAAATTCCTACTAAAGCCAGGCCGGCTCAAATGAATCAAGAATACCTTGATCTTTGTAAAAAGGAAATTCAAACTCTTCTTGATAAAAGACTTATTAGAAATTCTAAATCTCCTTGGAGCTGTACAGCTTTTTATGTTAATAAAGCTGCTGAGAAGGAACGAGGTGTTCCTAGGCTTGTTATTAACTACAAACCCCTTAATCAGGTGTTGAAATGGATTAGATATCCTATTCCTAATAAAAAATATCTTCTTGACAGGCTTAATAACTCTATTATTTTTTCAAAATTTGATCTTAAATCTGGGTATTGGCAAATCCAGGTTGCAGAAGCAGATAAATATAAAACTGCTTTTACTGTCCCCTTTGGACACTTTGAGTGGAACGTCTTACCTTTTGGTTTAAAAAACGCTCCTTCTGAATTTCAGAATATCATGAATGATATATTCAACTTTTATTCTGATTTTATAATTGTTTATATTGATGATGTCTTGGTCTTTTCTGATAACCTTGACCAGCATTTTAAGCATTTGAAAATTTTCAAAGATGTGGTTAAAAGAAATGGTTTAGTTATTTCTGAACCAAAAATGAAAATCTTTCAAACTAAGGTTAGATTCTTAGGTCATGATATTTATCAAGGAACTATTACTCCTATTAATAGGAGCATTGAATTTGCTTCCAAGTTTCCTGATATTATTTTGGATAAAACTCAACTTCAAAGATTTTTGGGTAGTTTAAACTATGTTTCTGATTATTATAAAGATCTAGCAAATGATACTGCTATTATTTACAATAGGTTAAAAACCAAACCTAATCCTTGGACAGATGAACATACTCAAGCTGTTCAAAAATTTAAGGCTAAAGTCAAATGTTTACCTTGTTTATCTTTAGCCAATTCTAAATATTTCAAAATTGTTGAAACTGATGCCTCTAATATTGGTTATGGAGGTATTTTAAAACAAATTATTCCTAACAATTCTAAAGAAGAATTAGTCAGGTTTAACTCGGGTAAATGGAACCCTACTCAAGCCAAATATTCTACCATTAAGAAAGAAATGCTTTCTATTATTAAATGTATCTCTAAATTTCAGAGTGATTTATTAAATCAAAAATTTCTCCTCAGAATAGATTGTAACTCTGCTAAATCTATTATTGAAAAAGATGTTAAAAATCTTGTGGCAAAACAAATTTTTGCAGGATGGCAAGCCCAATTATCTGCCTTTGAATTTGATATCCAGTATATAAATATAGAAAATAATTCTCTTGCTGATTATTTGACTCGTGAATTCTTGCAGGGCAATGACAACCCCCTATAGGGGGAGAGGTCGTGGCAGAGGCCGCGGCAGAGGAGGGGATGAGAGATTGTCACCTCAAAACAACATTCCTCTAATAGGGGATTGGACAACAGTTTCTAGAAAAGGAAAATTTCCTTTGAAAGACAAAAAAGAAGAATCTTCTTCATCATCCAGTAAGACAACTTCTTATAAGGATATAGCGGTCAATGACCCATCTGTGGAAAAGGTTTCCGAATATTTCGAAAATCCTGTTTCAGAAGATATCATGTATATTGATGATGAAGATCTAAGCTAACCAACAATGATGGTTGGTCTTTAAAAACAAGGTATCTTGAAGATAGGGGTTACCCTGGTCTTCATGGCAAGCCCAGTCCAAATCTTAAGATTCTCTTGACAGTTACTGAATCAGTAACATTACCCACCATTACCAAAATAATAATCCGCAAAGTCTTATAAACTTTTCTAAATGTCATATTAACAAAATTTTGTTACCCAGAGAATGAGGTCTTAATCCAAATGGAGAAAAAGCTATAAAGATAGCTGAAGGTAAATATATTTACTTCAACTATTGGGATTATATCCATGTCTTTTTATTGGCATTTTATTATCAAAATCCTAAGAACAAGCATTCTTGGTTCTTCTCTTTTAACCCGGAGATAGTTAATAAAACTATTCCCAATTGGTTTTATAATTGGTGGCTAAAATTTGGCCCTTCCTTTTTAATTCTTCCAGATAGTATATCTAATAGATATAATGACTGGTGTGATCATAGTCTCTTAATTAAAAAGATTATATCTAAAAATTTGATTACTGGACAATGTCCATTTCTTTTCTTTGCCGAGTTCCAGATTCCTTGGATTTGGAGTTGGACAATCTCTGTATGTAGAGATAAATACAATATTTCTGTCCTACAAAGAAATTTCTTTACTAAATGGTGGACTAATATGTCACCTGAGGACATCAAGGTAATAAGCCTTAAGATTGATCAAAGTATTGCTGTTGATAAGGCTAATAGTCTTAAAGAACAAAAGTCTTGAGTAACTCCATTAACTCATATGAGAGACTACTTTCAGAGGAAATATCCTAAAGAATTCGAAGAAGAAATTATGACAAGAACTTTGGAGTATATGAAGGAACAATTTCTTAATACTTTTCCTTCCAAAAAAGAAGACTCAATGTCTACCTCATCTCAAGGAACTATGGAGGTTCCTGCTGGAGAATCTCAAGCTGAGGAAGAAGCTACCACAGAAGATGTCTGGGATGCTTTAATTATGACCATTGTACCCTCTCAAGATAGAGGAAAAAGAATCCAAGACAACCAATAATGGCAGCAGAATAGTCCAAGTATAAGTTCAGCTTTTTGCTAGGAAGATGCAATTATTTTGCTTTAAGTCATTGTCGACTTTATCTTTACTGCAATTATTTTTGCTTTAGTCGTTATCGACTTTATCTTTTCTTTTCTTTTTTATAGTTGTTTGTCAGCTTTCGCATTATTGATAGTGTCGATGGGGCCCATTGAGCACCCGACTTCAATATTGTCGGCAGACTGGCTGGTGTCGGTTTTTTTTCTTTTACCGGCTTAAATGGTAAGCCCTTTCCCTCTATAAAAGGGATGCTCGTTGCCTCATTTTAGGCACGCTTTTCTTTTCCAACTTTGTAATACTTTCCATCTTAATAATACTCTACAATCTTTTCCCACATATACTCTGATAATCTTCAATCCACTGCATTTCAATTTACAACTTTGTATATATATATATATATATATATATATATATATATATATATATATATATATATATATATATATATATATATATAATGTTTTGCATCTTTCACCAAGCGATCTAGAACTTGGTGTTAAAATAACCTCAAAGAAAGTTTAGAGATGGAGATGAACCATAATATATGTGATGGACAAAACATCAACAATTTTATTCGTTATTCTTATTGCTCGTATTTTATAAAACTATATGTTTCTAATTATTCAATTATTTATTTATTGTGTGAAGTGAAACATGTCTCAAGTCAAAGTTGAAGCTCATGTTCGACACTCCCACGTGAAGAAGACGATTAAGGTCTTTTTAACCCCCACCGACAAGTTGGATGATTTGAAGACACAACTTGACACATACTTTGTCCATCTAGGTGAAAATCAAAGAACATCAAATGTATTTGTACAGGTGTCATACGTGGACTTGAGGGAGGATAAGGAGGAAGACTTTTGGAAGACGGTTTATTATCTAGATATTATCCGTGATGATTTCAGTGTAGATTACATGTTTGGTTTAATAGTTGAAAATAGCATTTTACACCTTTGTGTCCGCTCTATTGAAGTGAAATATGTATTAACGTGTAATATTGTAATATGTTCGAATTTGTGTTTGTAATGTTGCATTTTAATGAGATGGGAGAATGAGAAGAAATGAGAATGCTAATTCAGATCGTCGATTAAAATATTTTTTCTCATTCTCATTTCTTCTCATTCTCCCATCTCCCATCTCTTCTCTCATATTTTGTTTTTTCTAGTTTTGTTAGTATAGGCGTAAACGGCCTCAATGTCAGTCGTCGATTGATAATGATCTTATGTTGTTTTTTTATAACGACGATTGAGATCATTATATTATTCGATGAGGGAAGTTTTGAGTCATGTTAGGATCATTATGATTAATCGACAAGAATCTGACCTGATTGTGTTTTTCCGCTAGCGGTAGAGGTGGTTATGGCGGGTTCGTCTACCGGCCCCCTACCCCAAGAAGATTGGTCATTATGATTAATCGATTTTTTTAAAAAAAATTCTTTAATTTATGTTATAATAATCATTGTTGAATTCAATGAATTGCAATGTAATGTAATAATATCTATGTTGTGTGCAATAATATTTCTGTTTTAGTGGTGTAATGTAATAATAAGTACACAACGTGAGTTAGCTCACGTTGGTATATACCGAGATCGACTTAAGTCACGCAGATATATACATACGTGAGTTGACTCACGTTGGGGGTATTTTCCCGGAAAATTGCTTTTCTCACTTCAAAGAAAGCTAAGAAACACCTGTATTTTACGTTTTTAACCCCATCGGCAGTTAACTGCCGATGGAAAGGATCCGGCGGCAGCTAACTGCCGATGGAAAGGAAACCAGCGGCAGTTAGCTGTTGTTGCCATGTTTTGCCTATATTTTCCAAAACTTCACATTTTTACATCTTAATGTGAATAAAAACGATAAAATGAGTGAACAAAAACGATAAAATGACATGCGATTAAAGTGAAAAGGTTAAAAACAAAGACAACTAATTTTTTAACTTAAAAACTGTTTTTAATTTTTTTAAAATATATGCAAAACATTGCAACGACAGCTAACTGCCGCTGATTTCCTTTCCATCGGCAGTTAGCTGCCGCCGGATCCTTTTCATCGGCAATTAACTGCCAATGGGGTTAAAAACGTAAAATACTGGTGTTTGCTTTCTTTGAAGTGGAAAAAACAATTTTCAATTTCCCCGGTAGTAAGCCGATAAAAAAGGCCCAAGCCCAACTGTAATGAAGGTGGCAATTTTCACAATAAATATAACAGAATAAACCGTCAAAGTAAAATTTCAAAGAAAAAACCCATCCCGCGAAAAGAAAAAGTAACATTAAAAGATTCAATCTTGTTCTTCTTTCTTGTGCGTAAAGAAATCTTGAAAAAATGAGTTCGATTTTTCCTCTTATGGTGCTGCTTCTTGTTGCAAACGCCATCACGGTGGTGAATTCAATCCCCAACAGCGAATTCGATTCAATGCTCAACACTCTCCGATCACGCGGCTACCATCTCTTCTGCAACGCAATCCTCACCTCCGATCTTCGAATTGATCTTCTTGATCCAAATTCAAACGCCACAAACTCATACACTTTCTTTGCTCCCACTGATTCTTCACTCTTCGCTCTCGACATGACGCAAACGGCGGCATCTTATACCGATACTCTCCGTTATCATATCATTCCTCGCCGTCTCTCTCTTTCTGAGCTTCGTGTTCTTCCCAACGGTTACACGCTCCCTACGATGTTATCCACGCGCTGGATTCAAGTCACGCGCCGATCTGGTTCTTCTTCTGTTACGACTGTTGGCGGTGTAGAAGTTGCTTTTCCGGGATTGTTTTACGGTCGTCATGTTGCGGTTCACGGTCTTCCTGGAATTCTTAATGTTAGATCGGTTGATTTCACTTCTCCGGCGCCAGCGCCGGTATATCCGATTCGTTCACCAGATCACCGTCATTTCACTCCAAGAAGGATTCCGCATTCGCCGGATAATCAAAATCAAAATCATACGGTTCTTGATCCGGTTCCAAGATCGGTTTCATTCAATGTTACAGGAAGGCGAGGTGGCTCTCATCATTCGGTTGAAGCTCCGGTAACACCACCAGCACCGGCATCAGCTCAATCGCCGGAAATTGGAAGGATTCACGTTCATTCTCCGGTGAATTTCAGTACCGCTCCTTTTGTTGCACCGGTTTTGTCTCCACAAGATTCTGATTCAGGTATATCTCTTCCACCGGAGGGATATTCCGATGCGGAGGCTCCTGCTCCGGCGCCGGTGAGTCTGGAAGCGGTGGTGCGGAAGAAGAATAGAAGAGTTTCGTTGATGGAAATATCCGAGAAATCTGAAGCGTTGGATGGAGTTACAAAGTGTGAAACTGTAGCCGTTGGATTAAAAGAGCATATAAGTGATATTGATGGTGTTGGTCACATGCAGTGCTATGCAGCATAAGCTAGGTAGTTCGTGTTTGATAAATTCATCATTCATTTCATGTAAAGAGTTCAATTTTTTTTTGTGATTTTGTGTTGTTACTTTTTTACCATTTTCTGTAACATTTCAAGTATGAAATTTCATTAGTTTCTAGAAAAATATGTACAATCTTAGACTTTTCAATCACCCAATGTACTCATAATATGCAAAAAAAAAAAATCGAGTTATCTTTTTGGATTCTTATTACTGACTTGTTAACTGTATTGTTTTGGCCACATTAGGAAACGCAAATCCTCTTATCAATATATGAACAAAATTAAGCTGACATAGAAGAAAATTAGCCAAACGTACAAGCCAAGATAAAATGAAATGAAAGCCAAAAAGAAATTAAGCTAACTTAGAAGAAATTAAGCTAACAAAGCATGGTAGTACATCATAGAACCAATTTCAATTTGAAATTCTTTCAATTTTGCATTGGTAAATGCCTTTTGGAATTAGGACTCCAAGCCAAAAAGACTTATACAAGTAATTGCTGTATTAAATGAAATCAGCCAGGTTTTCCTTTTAAAATTTTTATCTTTCAACACATTGTCAATTTGTTCAAAAAAGTGCTTCAATGTTGTCTTTGAGTTCACATATTCATCAAAGAATGATTTCATACTTTTACTTCGTTGTGTAGTTGACGTTTCAGTCTAAATTGTATCTCTAACATACGCAGAAATCCAACGATGTCGCCCATCAAATAGCTCTTTCTATCATTCATTATCAAGAAATTCATAACATCAATAATTTCTTTCATTCATCATTTTGATAGACTCATAATTAGTGTGAACCCAATTTTTTCAGAAACTTTTTTATTTAATGCCACAAGCACGATCAATGGCTAGCTTTCGGAAAGGTGGCCTCAATTATATTCCTTATTGTTCTATCTTGGTAGACTCATAATCAGCATGAACCCAATTTTTTTAGAAACTTTTTTATTTAATGCCACAGGCACAATCATTGGCTAGCTTTCAGAAATGTGGCCTCAATTATATTCTTTATTGTTCTATCTTGGTAGACTCATAATCAGCATGAACCCAATTTTTTTAGAAACTTTTTTATTTAATGCCACAAGCACAATCATTGGCTAGCTTTCAGAAATGTGGCCTCAATTATATTCTTTATTGTTCTATCTTGGTAGACTCATAATCAGCATGAACCCAATTTTTTTAGAAACTTTTTTATTTAATGCCACAAGCATAATCGATGGCTAGCTTACGGAAATGTGGCCTCAATTGTATTCTTTATTGTTCTATCTTGGTAAGTAATTATGGCATTTGATGCACATTCATACATACATTCTAACCATGTTGTGAACAATGTTAGTAGTTCAACAAAAGCAAGTATATTTTTATATCGATTCCATAGAGATTATTGCGATATCATAAACCGTTCAACGTCGATTATCATTTTAAGTTAGGGTTTCATCTTTTTGTTTACTAACACTACTCGACTTTAAAAACATTATAAATAAAACGTAGAGTAATAGGGCATAAAAAGTGTTAGGATTAAAGTACGTCAATCAAACGTCGATTGTATTCGATTGATCATAAATATGGATTCTAGCTTTTCTTATATAAGACATTATCACGTATCACTCGACAATGTCATTCGTGTCCAAATGACGTCGTGAGATCGATCGTATCGTTTAATCGACGATTTCTCAATCTATTAAACGATTCGAAAGCTTTACGTTCCGACACTTTGTGTAATTATCAAAACCAAATCCCATGTCTAGAATTTCTTATTTTGATAGAATATTGTTCTAAACCTAGATTCAAAAGTATTTTTCAATGTCATTTAAATCAAATATAAGAATGGAAAACAAGAACAAATTCAATGATATATAAAAGTGCTAGAATCATATATTTAAAATATCAAAGGTTTACAACTAAGAGTGATTGATTACCTAATTATCCCAACAAAGGAGATTAGTTGTTCATTCTCATGACAACAGTACAAAAGTAGAAAGGAAGATGAGATCAAATGCTAAGACTTGATTTCTCAAAGTTACTTAGTTCAATCTTCACTTGAATCACTTTTGCTCAATGAAGTTTGCCTCTTTTTATGCCTATTCTCTTTCTGGAAGTTAAAGATCTTAAGCTCTAAAAATTATAAAAACTGATAATCAGATGATAATACAGAAAAAATGAGCTAAAAAGCTTTTATACATCTGAGATTTTGTACGCTCGCTACAAGCGACGAGCCTGTCGCTGTAGCGACGACAGATTTCTTGGCCAATGAGGAAGCTCCACGTCAGCATATAGCATTAAACCGCCCTTGGTCGCTATAGCGACGAGATCTGTCGCTATAGCGATGGAATCTTCAAATCTTCCTGCCTAAGGTCGCTTGAAGCGACCGGTCCATCGCTTGTAGCGATGAACTTCCATTTTTCCCTGCCTAAGCTCGCTTGTAGCGACCGATCCTGCGCTTGTAGCGATGAAGCTCTGATTTTCCCTGCCTATGCTCGCTTGTAGCGATGAAGCTTGCGCTTGTAGCGATGAGGCTTTAACAAAACTTCATATTTCTTTGCTCAATTCAGGTCCAAGCGTGAAATTCCTGCATAATTAGATGGGGTAAGACATAGGATCACAAATTTAACATTTAACCAAAAATATGAGCTTATCCTAAGATAACTTGTAAAACAAGTAACATAAGTGCCTTAAAATATATCAAAAGATAACTACTTTTAAGCACTTATCAAACAACAAGGAAATGGTTTTAGTATCCTCATTCGACAATAGAGCACAACCTAATAAAATTGATTGAACATGATTATTTACTCCAACAAAATGGACAAAAGGAATTTCATATTTATTTGTTAAATAAGTGGTATCAAAATTTACGAATTCACCAAAATACTCACAAACATCCCTACATCTGCCCAAAATACATTTCGCAAATGACTTTTCTCATCCACATCTATTACACAATAAAATTGACTATTTTTCTTTTGCATTCTAACAAAATAGTTTTGAATAACTTCAACATCTTCTCTTCCAACTCGAAGTCGTCTTAATTTATTTATATAGTTTCTACAATCTTTTTCTTCAAATGTAAGATTATCATATTTATTTGCTTCAAGAATAATAGACCGAAAATTTATGCTTACATTAATACCAACTTGGTCATTATGCTCTAACCTCCTTTTTATAGGAGGGTACAAATTCTTATTGCATCTTAAATATCTTGAATTGGTTGTGTTTAATTCATTATGCTCAAGAGCAACTCTTAAAATTGTTATTGTTCCATGTAATGACTCACAAGCACATTTACTCTAGTCTTACATTGTGATCTTATGATAGGATTTGACTTCAAAAAATTCTTTAAGTTACTCAAATACTTTCTTGCACGACTACATGCTAGAGCAAAGTATTTTTTTTCCATCATTTGCATTTTTTGAATTGATTTTACCAATTCCAAAACCCATACATCAAGCATAATACTTTTAATATTTCGTAACTTCTTCGGAACAAAATTCCATCCCAACCTTAAGTTCATCTGCTTCTTGAACAATATTTGCTTCTAAATTTTCATCACAATATTCATTCATGTGATCGATATCCTCTTGATCAAAAGAAGTAGATATTTTTTCCACTAATACAAAATAAAATATAAATTAAAAAAATTAAATTAACCAACTAAATTAACAAGTGATCATGAAGACAAAATGATTGCTATATAAAAAACAATAAATAAACATGTTATACCCAGTCTTGGAATTGAATGCTGAAACAGGGGAATCAATTTAAAATGATGGTCGAGGCTGGAGTTGCAGAACTTGACTTTGTGTGTGACTGTGTCATTCCATTTAGCAGTTCTATTTTACAAGTTACGGTCATATATTTCCTAAAAAAAATATTATGTCATATTTCCTTCAGAACAGACTTATGCTAAAACAGGAAACTACACCCACCCTTTCTCTCATTGGTAAAACGGGTTATAACTGAAAAATAAAAAAACATTTAATAACTTAACGTCAAAAAGAAAAAGTAATAACCTAAAAAAACAATTTCCAAGAAAAAAAACTTGTCAAAAAGAATATGGAAGATTTTGTCAAGAAAAAAAAAAGGGTGGATGTAGATCTTACATTCAATCAATTAGATTGCTATAATTTTACGACTTACTTTCAAAACGGTTGTTAATATATAATCACTTTGATCTCTATCTTTAACTACTTACTATCAGTTTAGCCTCTAACATATTTTTAAAATGATTAGTACGAGATAAATTTGACAAAGTAACAATCACAATAGAAAAGAAAAATAGATGATTTACTCATGCTAATATTAAGCATGCTAGAAAAAGAAAAATAAATAATAACACTCTTTATTATTGAAAAAATTGATATTTATTTCATAGATGACCTTCCTTTTTTTTTGTTACCATGATACTGATAAGTAGTTTTCACCGCCACTTAATATTGGCTAACCTCTGTTGGAGAACTTGTGGGACACACGAGGTGGGTTCTCCGCTCCCAACCGAATTTTTTCAATATGCTTGAGTCAGGAATCGAACCCCTCATATACATGCTTAAGAGACCAAAGTCTCTTACCATTTGGATCATAACATTATTGGTAAATTACCTTCCATTTAGTTCTCTTTTCCTACAAAATAAATATAGAAAAATATATGTATACCTATATATAAAGAGGATACATTATTATATAGTGACTTTTTATCTTTCAATTATACCATTCATTTAAACTATTCAAATTACAATTTTATCTTTTGTATAATATGTTATATGTAAAGAGTGTTTCATTCAATTCTACAATTAATGATACAAGATAGGTCAATTTATGATCAAGATAGGTCAATTTATAGCCATGTACATGTTTAAGATGCAAAGACCAAGATTACTTGTACTCCAAGCAATCTGCTAAACTAAGCTAAAGCATCCATTGATCACACAATTTGGTTTCTAATACCTAACATAATACTATTTAAATCTTAAATTAAAAAAAATAGTTAAATCTCCTTATAAAAGTTTAGTTTTCGTGTGATTGTGGTATATTAAAAAAAGTGAAAAGACTATATGTTATTGGCCGTTTTGACGCTAGTAATTTATAATTTCAATATATTAAAAAGAAGATATTAACACTCTTTTTTGGTACAAGATAATAACACTGTTTATTATGTGTTTTCCAACCAAAACTCTTTATTGTGTGAGACAAATGTTTGTATATTACCAAACCAAATCAAAATTGTTTATGGGCATACAGACAAAAGTAAAAAGACTATTATTTGATGGATCATACTAACAAATGTTCTTAAGGGTTTATGGCACACATACAAAAGTAAAAGAAGTATTATTTAATAGATCATACTAACAAATTAATATCTTTATGACAATTGTTAAAGATTTAGAAAAGGAAATAATCGATAAGTTTTATGTTGAAAAAGTTGTTTGTTAATGTTTCAATGTGTTAATTGATTTTTAAGATAAAATTTTCACTTTAAACTTCCTAACAAGTATATTAAGAAGATTTGTTAACATTTCTCCTATTAAATTATTCTTTTATCTTTTTTCATTTACTCTTTATAAGTAATTTTAATTTGAGTTTGGTACCACACAAATGTCTCTGTGTGTAAATTTCTGCACAAAATTTTGCGTACACTTGTATCCTTAGAAAAACTAGAAAGAAAAAAGTCCAAATCAGAACTAATAAATAATAATAATTACCCTCCTTTATTAGATATATTAAAAGCAAATATAAAAATCAATTCAGATATATTAAAAGCAAATATAAAAATCAATTCACAATCCTTATCAACGAAGGATTCGATAAGATAACTTGGTGAAAAAGATGTTTAGAACCCGACACGTTAACGTGTGGAAAGAATGACAAAGACATAAATAGAAAAAAAAAATCACAACAATTAATATTTCCATAAAGCATATTTACCAAATAGAGAAAAAACCCATAAGAGATATTAGGAAGGTCCTGTCCAAAAAATAATACAAATCAAATCAGTAAAGAAGATTACACCAAGAAATAAAAGAACAGAATGTACCAAAACAAATCCCTATAAGATAACTTGCGACTTCTGTTTATGGTTTTTAGTTACACATAATAATCTCTGTCCCTCTCAATGGCATGCAAAAACAAGAGTTTCAAGAACAAAAAGAGGTTTTTATTTACCCTAACAGAGTTCGATGTAGTGACATCTCTAATGGAGCTTAGCAATAGCGACGGAGAGACTCAGTCTAGCACAATCCTCTCGGATGAAAATCACCATAGCAATAGCAGCAACAGCGTCACCATGCAATCTAATCCGCAACAAAGTAAGAGTAGTGATGATATTTCATCATCATCACTCACCCTTCCAGTTGAAGGATTAAGGAGGAAGAAAAGGAGGTTTCGTTCCATTGAAGAGTTATATAGAGTAACAAAACCTATTGTTATTTGTACCTCCCTTTGATAAAAATGAGGTCACGTTCACAACTTATTTGTGTTTCCTTTAAAACAAAACTTATTTGTGTTAGAAGCTAACTTTAGATAGGTTTTATTTTTGTTACAATATAGTCTTTGGATGCTTTACAATGCTATACTCTGAAACATTATGTTTAATTCTTTTTTTTATGTAGATATTGTATTTAATTACTTTTGAACACCGTTATTATGGTTTTCCTTTAAAAAAATTGGTAAACGAATTTTGTTGCTAATTATTCTTCGAATATATAGAAAGATAGAGAGAACCAAATTGTTTAGGTTATCGTTGAATATGAATGGACAATAAAATTGTCTTCACCGTCTAGCAGTGTTATTTATTGAACTATACCACGAGTGTGTGCGAAGTGGGGTTTATCTTTATTTCTCATTATATAGTTTCAGACCAGGATTTTAGGACATTCTATGTAAGAAACCCAAATTGAAATACAACCAGTACAAAGAATGAAGGCAATGTGCTTCAATGAGTCAAATATATCTTGCTGGTATGGAAACTGAAAGGCATGCTTGCGATGATGATTAACATGCAAGTAATCCACACCATCGCCATGAATTCAAGTACTAAACGCAAGGTTGGGGTTTAATTAATGTTTGGCAACACGATAGTACCCTTTGTTCATGGCCAAATTTAAGAAATGATACTATTCCTGTTATACGAACTATTGTAAGTTGTAACACGTTAGATTCAATGCTGTGGAGTCATAGATTTCTTTATTCAACTAGCTAGTTAACAGTTTTTCCGGTTTGTTGGATGCAAGTAGGGTGTTTGTCATGCAGTTTAGATCAATTTTGAGATAAAAAATCATCCGATCTAAAGTAAAAATCATGCACGGTTCAGTTCGATTTGAATGACACTTTAAAAAAAATTGATTCAATACGATTCAATTAAATACGGTTTTATTTGGACAGATTTTTTTATATCCAAATACAATTATAATTTTTGTATTAATATTAATATTGCATAAACACATTATGTTTTAAAGAAAATATAATATAAAATATCATAAATTAATATTACAGAATGAAAATGATCAATTATGTTTGAAACATACGAAGTAATAGAAAAAAATAGATTAAATTACACTAATAAGTATTGTTTGAAAAGAATAAAAAATCAATAACATTATAATTCAATTTATTAATACTAATAAAATAAATAAATAAGTATTAAAATTTACTTATCCAGTTTAATTCGGCTTGATTCAGTTTTTAAAAAAATGATCAAAACTCTTATCTGAGTAGTTTTAGTTTACGCAAAACAATATCCAAATACATCTAATAATATTTGATTTTGTGCGGTTTGCGCTTCTTTTGGATCGGTTTGGGGTTTTGATTTGGAATTTTGGATGGATTTAGATTTTTTTTTGTGTTAACCCTGTTGTTCACATGGAAAAGGTCCCTAGTAATCTGAAGTTCAGTCGAAAGGTAAGTAAAGTCTGACAAAAAATTGTTCCATCCAAAAATCAAACTAGATGTATTGTGAAATATTGATTTCATTCATGCTCTAATGATATAAGGTTGGCTTATTTATAGACAATCTCAAACACAAAACACAAAAGGCTATGTTACTTGCATTTCAAGCAATTCTCAAAAATACAATAAAACCACTGAGACTTTAAACTCTAATTAGATTAACACTTGAATTCTCACAAAGGATTCGTTCTTTTGTAGATCTCATTAAGCATTTGATTTCAATCAATTGGTTGGATTGGTTTAGATTTGAACACACATAGACACCGTTAGCAATCCTGAATCTAGGGTCGTCCATGTTATGAGCAAGGATATTGGCGGTAATGATTTGAGATAAAAGATTGAGCCCAATGATTTAGGGAGGCCCAAAAGGATCATACTATACCTAAGAAGTGAAATGATTATGTTGTCATTTAGTGGTGACTCATTGGTTTTGGAAGAATGGTGACTCACTAGTTTGTTAAGAAGGATCTAGAATAATATTGCATATATAATACCTTGTGCTCTCTCTTTAATAATCCTCAATGAAATTAAGGCTATTTCTCTTCTCTTCAATCCTTAGGAGGTTTTCCTCCGGCCTTACAAATCAGAGTGAATTTGTCAGCACTAAATGATAGAGACAAATTCTTTGGAACTCTATGGAACTGGGCCTCCAATTTGTGGGGGCCTCAAATATCCTTGCTCATAATAGTCCATGAGCATGTGCATTAAACTCTATGGAACTGGGCCTTCAATTTGTGGGGGTCCTAAATATTTGTAAGGTTACGAGTATAATTGTTGGGATGTACGGTAAAATTTTCAAGGAAATTGCTCTTCCCCCATACAAAAATGTTCATTCCCGAAGAAAATGACCAAAATACCCCTGTGTGACTTAACTCACGCTAGCGTATAACCTGCGTGACTTAACTCACGTTGGTGTATAACCTGCGTGACTTAAGTCACGTTGGTGTATGACATGCGTGACTTAACTCACGCTCGATAGATGTCAGCGTGAATTAAGTCACACTGCGTTCATTTATAACTCAGACAGAACCTCACTTCTCCATTTCACTTCTCAAATCTCTAAAAAATCTCCCAAATATATTGGAATGCATTCCTTTTTGTCATGACTCATCAATAATGAAGGGATTCGATGTGATAACTTATATAGTTGATTTGGTAGAATAGATGTGTTGTGTTCTCTTCATTCTTTTGAGTTTTCAAAGAAACTTGCAAACTTTTACACTAAGTATAAGACACTTCAATGCCAACATTTTAGGCAAACTTTCATGAATTTAATTTTAATCCAACATCATGATGATGCAATATCCTTAAGAATTTAATGTAATATAATGTAACGTAACGCTTCGTTTATTTGAACGGAGATGAAATTATAACTAAATAAATTTGTCGTATTCTATTAATTTTGGAATTTATTACGCGTATACAAGTATTTTTAGTTGTGATTTATTTTGGATCATGAATGAATTGTTGTTATTGTTGTTTCTAAGACATGCTTTTAAAAAATGAACATAACATATTGTATGTTTGGGGTCTTCAAAAAATATTATCTTTGAGAAAAATTTGTGAAAACATAACTTACCTAAAACAAGTGTGACTTAAGTCACGCTGAGGATATTTTCGTCAGTTTATATTTAAAATCATAGATTCAATAGGTTTTTCTCACCATCCAATCAAAAGGAACTAAAAATAGCTTTAATCAAATGAAAGCAAGGTTAGAATATAGTAATAGAACAAAAGAATTCTCAGCTTGTCATATGCTTAGAATTCTCAGTTTGTCATATGCTTATTTGAGTTTGAAAATGTGGAAATAAAAACTTAAAGACTTATCAATGATGCATACAACACTTGAATCTTCAATATCTAGTCAGTGTCTGATGATAGATTTATAGATAAAGTTTAGTGAGGAGTACTTACAACATGTGCATCCGATCCTAATTTTAGTGACGGAAAAATAAGATGGTAAAGATCTTTGGTTGCTGCCATTCCACTAGACTCTCGAGCAACTGGTGGACATGAACAGACAAACATGGCATACATAAGCCACTGATCCAGTTTATTATCAACATCCTGTGACTGATGAGCTTTTCCACCCAATTCAACCGGTGTGATATGAGCAAGACGTTGCATAACCTCTACCCTGCACAAAATTTTAGTGATATTACAAAATTTTGGTTGGGAATATTAACAGAATGAAGGGGGGAGGGAAGCAGTATAAGTGAATAACAATAACTATTTCTCCAAAATAATAAAAAAAATCACTCATAGTAAGTTTTTTATAAAATAAAAAAGATTATTTGAATGTTACCAGTAAAAAATAAAAACATAAGCTTAATAGTCTACCTAGCACACTCATTCAACAGAACAGTATTGAGTGGTCAAAAGAATGACTAGAACTCTTTATTCAACAGCAGTAGGGAAAGAAAGTACAGAAGATTCTCAAAGGAGCACTCTCATTTCACACTGGATTAACCAGTCATAAAACTCAATTATAGAGATATCCTCCTTTGTACCAATTGAGGGCTTTTTAAAGACTTGCTAAGACTAACAGAAAAAACGACAGAAATATCATACACTATTAACAGGCAGAACGACCGCATAACAAACTAACTAACTGATCTAAGTCTCAAACAACTCTTAACTACTTGACTTCCCCATTATTCTATATCCTAACATACACCCCAATGTGGGTCTACATATCAAGACGTGGGAATAAGCTTGTTCTATTTACAAGCCTCTCCAAGAATTTTAACTTATAACAATCAACATTAAAATGAAAAATAAAAACCTAACTCTTAATAGAAGCAAAGAGAGCTAACAATTCATTCTTTTGCATATATTTAGGACATAAGTAGAATAAAAACTTTTCTCGTAAAAATGTTAGAACATAGTAGAATCAAAACATTTCATGTAAAAATGGTCAGAGAGAAAAGGAAGTTGGGGGAGTGAAAACAAGAAACTACAAATCTTATAATTTTCATTCGGCTAGATATTTGGCCCAAAATGTTAGCAATAAGTTAGTTAGAATTGAATAGGTTCAATAAGTTGACAACGATATAATCAGCTAGTTAATTGAAATTAGACTTTATGGAAAGTGAAAACCAGGTCTCTCAAATACCTGAGAATTACAAAGAGGGTTTCATTGTATCATTCTTGGCCTAAGTATCACATTGACACTAGTCAGGGTTGTATCGACAATAAAATATATTCGTTCATCCTATTACTATTACTTGTCCAGTTTTATTTCACTCCTATCAAATTTTCTGTTTCCAAAGAAGGTAAACAAATATTGATCACTAATTTCCATTTCAAACGAAGTGCAAAAGTTGAACCCATCAACATAAAAACATATTCACGGTATCTGCAGAATAATTTCAATTGCTAAACCTACCTGCTAGAGTTATCTACAACTCATACAACAAATTTTCAACTTCAAGTGCTTACTCACCAGAAAAAAGTAGGCAAACTATAATAAAAACTACTGGAAAACACCCAAAAAATAGCAACAAGGCTTCAACTTTTGGAGACAACATCAGAAACCCACCACAAGCCTAACATGCTAACCCAAAGCTCAAAGATTTCGCAACTATAGATCTGAGTTTAATAAATAAACGAAAACCCACCTTGAAATGGCTTCTTTTGCTTCTAGGGAGTCAACAATTATACCTTCGAAGGCCAGACGAAGGATATGTCCAAGCAAATATTAACGCCAACCTGTCTGAAACTGGGACCTGGGGTTTACGTGCGGTAGTTCGAGATTCACAGGGCCAGATCTTAGCTTCCGCAACTTGGACGGTGGACGGTTTCGACAATCCAGCTACGACGGAGGCTTTTGCTATGTATAAAACTAAGGTATGGGCTTCAGAGTGCTGCTTTAGATCTGTTGTTTTCGAAAGTGACTGAGATGCTTATTTGTATGACTGAAGGTGAAGCTATGGAACCTAGATCTTACTTGGGGAAGCTGGTGATTGGCATTTGGCAGCTGAAGAGTTCCTTTATGAATTGAATGTTTAGTTTTACTAAGTTGAACCTAACACTATTTGGATGGAATCGGTTCCTGACAACATAAGTAACATTTGTAACTTTGATTTGTTTTATTATTAAAATGTTTGATTGTTTTTCAACAAATTAAACTTGGTGTGGTGGTAAGTTGCTTTGTATGTCAATAAAGAGTCTCAGGTAGTCTCAGCTATGCCAAAATTTTAAAATTATTTTACACTTTCGAAATGTTAATAAAAATATGTTATATCTCTTTGTGACGGAATAGAAGTACGTCACTAAGCATAAGGGGAATTTTCGATGGATTATGCGACGGAATATTTAGAGATGGAACCAAACCATCGCTAATTCCCTCACAAAACGTGGTCCTATCAAATTTATGAGAGAAGTTGTGACGGATAATTAGCGACGACCAAATCCCTCACAAAATCCGTCGCTAGTGACCCCTTAACCAAATCCCTCACAAAATCCGTCACAATTTGCGACGGAATTTACCCCGTCACAAAATTCCGTAGCAAAAATGGAATTTTCTAGTAGTGGGAGAAGAGCAATTTTCAATTGTTATATGGTAGGTAGAGTCAAACAAACACTTATATATTATCTGATAAAAAAGAATAAATGAACATGGTAGACTCAACCCAACAGCCAAACCACACACATCGAGAAACAACAACAACAAAAAATAACAAAACAAACTTTTTTTTAGCAAGAAAACAAACTTAAATCAAAATAACGTTTTTTTCTTTTTAGGGAGAATACCACTTATTGTTAATTCGCGATTTTAATTACCGACTAAGAATTTTTTAATTGTATTTTTGAACAAGCCAAAAAAATATCTAGTTGTTTAAATCATCTCTATTTTTTTATTAAGGATTCATTTTTAATATTAGAGCAGGCCTCCAATTTGATTGTACGTAAGGTTGGGAATAGGCTAGGCCGAGCTAGGCTTTGCAAGGCCTAAGCCTGGCCTGCCAAATTTTTTAAGGCCTAAGCCTGGCCTGCGACCTGTCATAGGCTTACTTTTGAGGCCTGAGCCTGGCCTTCTGAAAGCCTGATAAGGCCTGCTAGCCTGTTTAAAAGCCTATATCATATGAACATATTTAAGTAAGCAATGTGATCTAAGTTTAAATAGACTAGCGAACTAATAGATCAATTAGATTAAACTCTCTTTTAGTAATCAACATGAGTTTTTAGGGAATTTAACTATATATTGCATCATATTTCAATTCAAGTTTATAATAATACATTTATATATGCTAAAAATTAATGTATACTAATAAACTTAAATTACTAACTAATTTGTATTTTAATTCAAAGTACAAAATATATTATAATAATAAATAATATTAATCATATTTACTTAAATAGGCCGGCCTAATAGGCTTAAGAGGCTTTTTGAATGGCATGTGGCCTGGCCATTTAAGCTAAATAGGCTTCTAAAAAAGCCTAGGCCTTCCCTATTTAAGAAAAAACCTGGCCTGGCCTGGCCTATCGTAGGCTAGGTCGTAGGCCCCTGTAGGCCGGCCTGGCCTATTCCCATCCCTAATTGTACGGCCCTGCCTGAATCCAATTATGATGAGAATAGGTATTAACTATCAGCATTATCCTCCTACAAATAACATTTTAATACCATGCAAAAATATTCAGTATACTAAGAATATACGGAGACACTGAATTTCTCAAAACCTTGTTTAATTAGCAATTTTTTTACCGTTTCACTATCATACAAGAGAAAGACAAGTTCAATAACTACTGTAAGTGCGATCCAAATTACACCTGACCAGAGCTCAAGTTAAACACAAGAGAAAGATTATCAATAGCGTATTTGCACTTTCATACACCTTCAAGAAGGTCGATCACGTGATTGAAGAGTTTTAGAAAATATTCATTCATCTAAATCCTGAAATATGTACAAACTTAAACTTTTCAATCACCTAATGTACTCATGATATGTATTTTTCGTTGAGTTATCTTTTGGATTCTTAAGCATTGACTTGTGAACTGTATTGTTTTGGCATTAGAAACGTATGTTGCATGTTGAATACTTTGTATTCTAAATTGTATCACTAATCAGGTCGACTAAATTGAATATTTTGTAAACATTTTGAATACTTTGCAAAAAGAATAGGAAAAAAAATTGTATTCTCAATTTCCCCGACTCTTGAATGGACATTTATTTAGTTACCCATGAGAGATGAGTCTATTATGGAGTATATGTCAACAAGAAGCTGACTACAATTAATGTACTACAGCAGTTCCTTTTTAATTATCACTTTTTGATATTTTACACAAATTAAGATAATTAATAAATGTTACTACTTTTGATACAATAATTTATACTTTTATTATAATAGTCTTATTCATTTAATATATCATATTATATATTTATTTCTCCGTAATAAATAACTAAGTATAATATTGGTAAAACATAATTGAAGTTGCATTGAACTTTGAAAGTGACAGTTAAAAAGAAACAAAATTTTTCTTCAAAAGTGATAATTAAAAAGGAACGGAGGGAGTAGAACTTTATGGGATCTTCTTCGGTGAAGCTTCTAAAGGACATAGAAGGCAGCAAGAAATTTCAATTGACGGGACAAAAAAAGAACACAGAAGGAGGCAAGAAATTACTAATATAACCGAGGTCAAATATCTTTTTTTATCTTTTAAGTTTGACAAAAATACTGGATTAATCCTTTCAAGTTTTTAAAGTTTCAAATAGGTCCTTTTAAGTTGTTAATTTAATGCACCGTTACCCTTTTAAAGACCTATTTGAAACTTAAAAACTTAAAAAATTTCAAATAGATGCATTAAATTAACAACGTAAATGACTTATTTGAAACTTAAAAAAACTTAAAAAACTTAAAGACTAATCCGATATTTTTGTCAAACTTAAATAACCAAAATAGTTATTTAGCCTATAACTAATCAACCTCATATACCGAAAATCAACATCATAATAATAGGATTTTGAAAAGAAAAAAAATTTAGAAACAATTCAGATTCTTTATATCGTAATGATATTTTTACAAATATTTTATAATAATTTTTTCTTTTGTCTTATTAGTCAAAAACAATAGAGAAAAAGATGAAGAGGAGGAGTAAAAAGATAAAGTGAATAGGAGAAAGATGTCCAAAAGTTGTTCCAAAATAATGGTAGAATTATATTTTTTATTTAATACCAAAAGTCATATATGTCCATCACTATATATTCCTGCTTGAAAAAGGAAACTACGCCCACCCTTTCTCTCATTGGTAAAACGGGTCAAAACTAAAAACATTCAGTAACTTGACAAAAAAATTAAGGAAGATAAAAAAGTTGGTTTTATGTGAAAAAGAAAAAAATTATATTAATTATTTTATAGATTATCTTCCTTTAATATCCCTGTTACTATAAAAAAATATGTAATTAAGAAATAAAAAAAGATCATGACAAGTGTTTATTGTGTGTAAAGTTCTGCACAAAAAATTGTGCGTACAGTTGTACACATAGAAACAACTGAAAAAAAAAAAATCAAAATCAATAATATTAAATAACTAGAGATTATAAGAATCACAATCCTTATCAATGAAGGACTCGTTAAGATAACTTGGGGAGAGAGAGATGTTTAGAAACCGACACGTTAACGTGTGGTTCAAATACAGAAAGCATGACAAAGACATAAATAGAAAAAAAAATAATTACAATAATCAAAATCACCATAAAGCAAATTTAACCAAACACAGAAAACCCATTAAGAGATATTTGGAAGGTCCTGTGCAAAAAATATATAAAAAGAGAAAAGGATAAAACAGAAAACAGTACAACATGGAAAGAACCGTATAAAAGAACCTACAACCTCTGTTTTGGTTCTTACACGTAGACATCTCTGTCCCTCTCTCAATGGCATGCGAAAAGAAGAACACCCAGAAGAAAAAGTATGGTCTTTTCTCCCTAACGGAAATTGATGCAGCGAAACTCCTAATAGAACTTAGCAATAGCACAACCTACTTGGATGAAAATTGCCATAGCAATAGCAACAACAGCGTCTCGGTGCAATGGAAGACGCAACAGAGTAAGGGTAGTGATGATATTTCACCATCATCACCCACCGATTCAATCGAGGATGTGTTGGCAGAAATTGAAGAAGATGAACGGTTAAGGAGGAAGAAGAAGAGGTGTCGATATGTTGAAGAAGTGTATAGAGTTACAGATCCTATAGTTATTGTACCTCCCTTTAATAAGAATTAGGTCACATTAACAACTGACTTGTGTTAGAAGTTAACTTTAGATAGGTTTCAAACAGATGTAATATGGTCTTCGGATACTTCACAATAGTATTTATTAGCTATACGCTGAAACATTATATTTGATTCTGAACATTGCTTATAGTTTATGCATGATATTTTTTTGGTTAACAAATTTTGTTGCTGATTCTTCGAGTAGAGAGATAGAGAGGACCAAATTGTTTAGGCTATCATTGAATATAAGTGGATAATAATATTGTGTCTATACCGTCAAGTAGTTTTATGCTGAAATATGCAACACCAAGTCACCAATGTGTGTGTGAGGTACCCACCACTGGAAACTCAAAGCTTTGACTTTATTTCTTAGTATTATTCTCTGAATCAAGGATAGTTTCAGACCACAATTTTAAATTTAAATACAATCCAAAGTCTCAAAATACACATTGCTGAGAAGGCATGCTTGCGATGATCATTGTCGTCGTCATCGTCTTGGATTCAAGTGCTAACCGCAAGTTTGCAGGTCAACTAATATTGGGCAACGCAATAGTATCCATAGTTCATGGCCAAGTTTAAGTGAACCGTCAATCTCGCCCTCTTAAAGCTAGAAGCCCTAAAGAAGGGTTGGGCGCCCTCCAGAAGGGTACAAAGCCCATCTGAAGATCTCACATAACCTTAGGGGGGTCATGCTAAGAGCCCCCCAAAAGAGCTTCTGGCATCAAAAAAGGGCGCTCTAGCCATGGTTTTGGCCCCAAACGAATTGGGCCCAAAACCATGATCACTTGTGCCCAAATTCGGGCTACAAATAGTAACTTTGGGATCATTCTCAAGGCATGACCTAAACAGATCCCAAAAAACTCTAGTTTCCTAGATTGTACTCTCAGCAGTACAGTTGGAGCCCACCGTGGGGCTACGGTAAAACTGACCTAGCCGCCATCTCTGAATCGAAAAGTAGCTGATTTGTGGCCCGAAAATACCACTCGAAGCCGCGAATCCGCCACACGCTTCAGAGCAACCTTATCTATTTTGAATCCGCCGCAATTCACAATCAAACCTTCTCAAAATCAGAATTAGTCTGCCACTAGGTGAACCCTAATTTGCACATCTGCAATCCACGATTCCAAGTCTCAGATATGTGACCCCCAAGTCGTACCCCTAATTTTTAGAACTCAAACAACCATCATCATCACCCGATGCAAGTCAGTCCCACTTGGCGTTTTGATAGCGAGGCCAGACGCTTCCTCGTTGGGGCATGGCCTTGTGCCTCTTGTTTTGACTTCTAAACCCTGAGGCATGCGTGTGTGGTAGGCTACATGTGGGTTGGGAGGGACGAATCGAAGCGACAAGGGCTGAATCTCAGTGGATCGTGGCAGCAAGGCCACTCTGCCACTTACAATACCCCCGTGACCACAACGAAGCCTTGCAAGCAACCATGGAGACCATCCAACAGCAGCAGCACGCCGAAGGAAACGGATCTCAACAAGACGAATCGGTCGATCTTGATCCTCAAACACTTTCCGCATAAGTATGGAACACGCTAGTCCCAGAGAATTTCAAGCCGCCCTCTCTTTCCTCTTTCGACGGCAAAAGTGACCCAATGGAGCATATCACCGCCTTCAACACCCAAATGGTCATCATCGGTGCCGCTGATTCCCTCAAATGCATGCTGTTAGCCAGAACCCTCAAAGACGCCTCCCTCAGGTGGTATATGAACTTACCACGATTCTCCATCATCAGCTACCAAGACATGACGCGCAAGCTCAAGCACCAGTTTTCGGCCAGCCGCCATCGCAAAGTTTCATCCACCAGCCTTTTCAACGTCCGTCAAGGACCGAACGAATCACTCCGTGAGTACCTCGTGCGTTACAACGCCACCACCATTAAAGTCATTAACCCGAATCAGGAGTTGTTCGTAAGAACCTTTCAGAACGATCTCCGGGCTGGCCGGTTTAACGAGTCGTTGGCACAAAAATCAGCTGACTCAATGGAGGAGATCATGTCCAGAGCAGAGTGTTGCATTAAAGGAGAGAAGAGCAACGCCGAGAAGAAAGCCAGGGGTTCTAGAGAGCGCCACCCCAGCAGCTACGATCACCGCCGAAGTTACTACCTGTCTGTCTCCAGAGATAGAGCGCCTTTCAAGCGTCAGGCACTTGACAGACATGCGGCCGCGCCTGAATTCTTCACACCACTCAACACCCAGCGTGAGCAGATTTGGAAGGATGTCTACCACTCAAGACTTATCCCAGACGCACCACCGCCAAAGTGGAACCAGATGGGAAATGACAAGGACACCTGGTGCAAGTACCACCGTATAAAGGAATACACCACGGATGACTGCATCCATCTGAAGAGAGAAATCGAAAAGTTAATCCAGAATGGTAGGCTGCGAGGATACGTCAAAGATAACAGGGAGGGAGACAGGCGCCCTCCTGAGGAAGCGCCAAAGGAGAAGGATGTCGCAAAGGATGGCGAGCGCCACACACTGAACACTATATCTGGCGGATTCGCAGGAGGCAGCGAGTCTAGTGTTTCCCGGAAGAAGTATGTACGACAAGTCATGCTCCTGGACGACCACGCCAGAGAAAAGCCAGAACACAAGCCAGACATCACCTTCTCAAGTGGTGATCTCGAAGGAATAATCCCACATGATGACGATCCTATGGTCATCATTGTACAAATCTTTAACTGGGACGTCAAGATAGTGTTGATTGATCCCGGCAACATTGCAGATATCCTTTACTACTCTGCCTTTGAGAGAATGGAACTTGATGAGGACCAGCTGCAACCTTTCAAGGGGACCCTGGCTGACTTCACAGGAGAACAGGTGCACGTTCGTGGGTACATCACTTTGAAAACAACTTTCGGTACAGGCAACACGCCAAAACCATCAGAGTCAAATATTTAGTCGTCAACTCGCCTTATTCTTACAACATCATAATAGGCCACCCAACTTTTAACCTTCTTGACGCCTATGTATCCACTAAATTCCTCATCATGAAGTACCCACTGGAGAATGGACAAGTCGGCACTATTAGAGCAGACCAAAAAATTGCTCGGTAGTGTTACCACAACAGTTTAAAGCTACAAAAAATAAAAGAAAGGAGCCAGCAGCACCAAAACGCACCAGGTGAACACCGTCGACATGGACCCAGGAGAGGAATTTTAGCAAGAGCGCCTCGAACCCGCTGAAGGTCCAAAAGAGATTTTGAGGGGCCCGGAGCCTCATCAGACCACCATAATGGAAACATCTTTGGATCTAGCCGAAGAACTGAGCGTAACAGAACTCTTGAGGAAAAACTTAAACCTCTTCGCTCGTCAGCCGACAGATATGCTTAGCGTCAACCCCGCCAAAGTGTGTCGTCACCTTGCTTTGTATCCAGGAGTCAAGCCGATCAACACGCCAACCTGGCGTCATGGTAATTTCACAAAGGAAGCTAGCGAGACATGCTTACTACATGGAGCTAATATGATTGAGATATTACACAAACCTGCCCACGTCCAAGACTTTGCTGCCAAACAAAGAGACGCTCGCCATTACAATTCAAAGGGCGAGCTCAGAAACCTGTAAGGCCGCCATAATGATTACCTTGTTTTAATTTCATGTATCTTTTATTTTAATGAAAAGAGTAGGGAGCACTATTTTCCCCTGCACTAGCGGGGGTTTTTAATGAGGCACCCTGCTCTCTTATTGAATTATATATGTGTCATCTATTTTGTATTGCATACATCGCCTGCAACAGATCAACAACGCCAAGATAAAAGATAAAGTACTCACTAATTCCTTAACCCTTAGGTGGGCTCTAAGACGTCGTGAGCAAAAGAAAAAGTACTCACTTATTCTTTAACCCTTAGGTGGGCTCTAAGACGTCGTGAGCAAAAGAAAAAGTATTCACTTATTCCTTAACCCTTAGGTGGGCTCTAAGACGTCGTGAGCAAAAGAAAAAGTACTCACTAATTCCTTAACCTTTAGGTGGGCTCTAAGACATCGTGAGCAAAAGAAAAAAGTACTCACTTATTCCTTAACCCTTAGGTGGGCTCTAAGACGTCGTGAGCAAAAGAAAAAATACTCACTTATTCCTTAACCCTTAGGTGGGCTCTAAGACGTCGTGAGCAAAAGAAAAAAGTACTCGCTTAATTCATTAACCCTTAAGTGGGCTCTAAGACGTCGCGAGCAAAAAGTACCCGCCAATAGAAGGCTACAAGGCGTCAAACTAAGTACCCGCCCAAAAAATAACTCTTAAAAGTCTTAAGCATGAGGAAACAAACATTAATCACATTAAACGCCTCAGTCAAAATAAATGCCACAGAAGCATAACTAAACATCGCCAAAGTAAGAAGAATCGCAAAATAAAGCAGAATTAAGAAAGGAAATTAAAAACCATAAGCATAAATTCAAGTCATTACAAATTTTGCCAAATTCAAATAAATTACACAAATCATTCCTCGTCCACTAAGGCGCCATCTACAACAACTTTAAAAGAATCAAGAGCTGACAGATCAGCGCCAAGGTGCAGAAAGGCGACCTGAGCCTTAGCCCGTTCGAAACCAGCATCAAAAGTCAGGGCCAACTCGCCTTTAGCCTCCGAAATGTCAGCCCTGAGCTGACCCTCTCTCTCCACACCAGCCGCAATGTCACCTTGAAGTTTAGCGATGATCACGTCCTTTCCAGCCAGGTCCGCCGCGTGACCGATCTTCAGATCTGATATACGCTCGTCACACTCGAGCTTCATAGCCTCCTTCGCCTCATTAGCTTCCTTCAGCTCCTTTTCCATCGCCCTCACCTTGGCCTGCAGCGTTTCTTCGCTCTGCACTAACTCCTCATGTTTACGCTCTATTAGCATCTAGGAGCATTATATTCCGCAAGCAGTGAACGCCCACATCCCGCGTCATAAAAGGAATGGCGTCGTGGTTCCCAATTTCCACATCGCCAGGATTAAAGGTCAGCCTCTCTTTCACATAGGTACCATAATTAAAGTCCTTATCCCAAAAGGACTGAACAGTTTCGCTGGTCCCAGCGGCGCCAGCCTTAGACTGGGAATGGACTTTCTTCGTCCTCTTCTCGGTCGCCGCCTTCTCTTTCCCGTGCGACGTCTGCCCTTTTTCCTGCACAACCTCTGCAACAGTTTCAGTCTGAGTCTCGGGAGGATTCTCAGCCTTCCTCTTGGACTTACGAGTGATGAGGCCAAAAGGGTCACTGATAACCAACCCTTCAACAACCTTCATCACCTTCATCTCTTCAAGATATTTCTTCCTCTCTGCCGCAGTCATGGGCGCCATGGGTTCTACAAAAATAAAAAAAAAACAAATAGAGGTTACAAAAACAATAAACAGGCAAGTAAAATAGACACATGAATAAATAAAATCAACTCACGCAAGTAAGCTTCTAAGCTATTCGCGTCCCCTTCCCTATTCAACAGCTCCCGGATGTTCATGGGCATCATCTTATCCAAGAAGGAGACGACGCCCTTCTCATATTCGTCCAACTTCTCGTACTCAAAACCTGTGATAGATGTTGGAGCGCTCGTCCAGCATATATGAAACCTCAGCTGGTCGTTGACCCGCACAGCAGCTGCTTGGCAATCCTTTCCCCCCGTGTCCTAAGAAAGGTCTGCCTCCAGTTTTTGTAATGGGAGGCATAGGGCGGGAACAGCCTCTTGCCCGGGTGCGCGCTGACTGACACCCAAGATAGCTTGTCCACCCCTTTTGTGCCATAGAACGTGAAGAAAGATCCAGCTGAAGGTTCAAAATCTAACCCCTCACACAGGATTTCAAAAGCTCGTATGAATGCCCAACTGTTGGGCTGAAGTTGAGACGGCGTCACATTCAACCAGTTAAGCACGTCTACATATGAAACATTTCTTTCTTAACCCCATTTGGCCTTCGAAGGCACACCTTCTCGCCCGGGCGACAATGCTCCAAGATCACGTCCTCTTCAAATCCCGTAGAGGAAACGTAAAGTTTGCTCCGAAAAAACTCCACTTTTTTGGGATCCATATACATGGATTCCGAGCGGAGCACTTCATCCGCGAAGCTTTCTTTCTCTGAACTAGAGGAGGACGCCATATAACAAATGCCTTTCCTACAGAACGGACCTGGGGAACAGAAAGAATAACGCAGTCAGATGAATTCCCACTATTATTCCCCCTTCACTCTCGTCCGAATCACTCAAAAATTCCTCTAAGAGGTCACATACGAAATCAATTGATATTTTTTGGATTTGTATCCATCGGGACTGACGGGACTCGAACCCGCAGCTTCCGCCTTGACAGGGCGGTGCTCTGACCAATTGAACTACAATCCCAATTGTAGTAGGTTTTCTCAAACACTGCCCAATTAGTGGTTCCATCTGACCGCGTTGCATGCCTGACGCTCTCCCTCCATAACCTATCCATTTCCTCTAAGTTCGCTAGAGACAACTCCCTACCCGCCCCGTCGCACTCTCTAATCACCACCATACTACAAACCTAGTTATTAAGGACGAGATCGAAGAAGATTACCTGGTCTAAAAGATAGCGAAGAACGGAGAACGAAGGCAGACTCCAAACGGTCTGACTATGACAGTCGCAACGATCTCCAAAGACTGAAATGATTCGTAGGAAAAAGCAGGATGATTTGAGAGGGAAGGTAGGAAACTGAGATAAGGAAAACGAAAAGGTAGGAGGAAAACGAAAAGTGAGGAAAAGTATATCTGAACCCAGTTCAAAGTACAAAAGCCTGAGAAAACGCGCAGATGACGTCACATAAGTGGGCACAATTTCCAAGAACCGTTATGATTCGAACACGTCAGCGAGAGTGAACGGTCGCCCCATCTCAGCCGTTAGATCTCACTGGGACGCGCCCTAAAGCTAAACCTTTAAAACAAGCACGCCTCATGTTGTGCTAGCTCTGGCATGGCGATCTACGTCGTTCAAACAGGTCGTCCTTCGATATATGATTAACCACTTCGCCTTTTTCCAAAGCTCGTGTTTGTTGGGCTATGGGTACCCTCGTTGGGGTCGCCACCCACCAAAAACCTCAAAACGTTGGGCTAGCACCCATGTCGGGCTCTCCAAGTTCAACACTCAGGGGGCTACAACCTATCAGTTGACATTCGTTACGCACACCCAGTAGTTCAAAATGTCTTTCATAGCTCCATCCCCAATAAGCCACACTTGTTGGGCTGAAGCTCATAGACAATCCCTCTAGCAAATTGATCAATAGAACATGGTCGCTCCATATACCCGAGACGTGGGCTAGAACCCATAATCATGTTGGGTTGTCGCCCTTCACAGACCATAGGCGAATACTTCGTCTCTTCAAACCCAATGCTTCTTAGGTTACAAAATTCAAACACTCTGAACAGTTTAACCACTTCGCCTTGTATCAAAGCTCGTGTTTGTCGGGCTGTGAACCGTCAATCTCGCCTTCTTAGGGCTAGAAGCCCTAAAGAAGGGTTGGGCGCCATCCAGAAGGGTACAAAGCCCATCTGAAGATCTCACATAACCTTAGGGGGGTCATGCTAAGAGCCCCAAAAGAGTTCATGTCATCAAAAAGGGCGCTCTAGCCATGGTTTTGACCCCAAACAAATTGGGCCCAAAACCATGATCAGTTGAGCCCAAATTCGGGCTACAAATAGTAACATTGGGATCATTCCCAAGACATGACCTAAACAGATCTCAAAAAACCCTAGTTTCTTAGATTGTACTCTCAGCCAGTACATTAAGAAATCATATTATTCCTGTTCAAAGAACTATTGTTTTTTGTTGAAGAGGTTCCAAGAACTATTGTAAGTTGTAACACTTTAAATTCAACGATGTGAGGTCATAGCGTTCTTTATTCAACTAGTTAACAGTTCGCTTTCCAGTTAGTTGGTCTAGAAAGTAGCAATCTAAATCCAATTATGATGAAAATACGTATTAACTATCAGCATTACCCTGCCTACAAATAACATAATAATACCACGAAAAAATATTCACTATACTAAGAATATACAGAGTAACTGGATTTCTCAAAAGCACGTTTAATCAGCAAAATTCTTTACGTTCCGCTATCATACAAGAGAACAGCATGTTCAATAACTACTGGAACATGCAAAATTCATCTAACCAGAGCTCAAGTTAAAACACAAGAAAGATTTTGCCTTGTTTCCAAAACTATCAATAGCATATATGCACTTTCATACACCTTCAAGAAGGTTGATTACGTGATTGAAGAGTTTTAGAAAAACATTCATCTAATTCCTTCACAAAATTAAAAGCTTCAATGCTCAAGATGGAAGACGTATTCTGTCAGCTGTTGCAATTTGCAAGGATCAAGTTTCTGCACTGACACAACAGGTTGCTTCTTCACAGTAAGCATCCGAGAGGCATTGTCCACAGTCCAACCTTGTTGTAGTACATCTACAATCATACAATCAAAAAGTCTATAATAGTATCATAGGAAGGGAAGAGATGGTTGATAAAATTTAATGCTTGATTAATTTTTCAAAAGGCAGCAAAAATAAGACTACACAACACAAGCAGAGGTTGCAGTTTTCAAGATAGCTCATTGCAAGTAATTGTCATGTTCACTTCCAGTCAGCCAGATTGACCAGTGTTGTCAATTGTAGATGGTGGAAAATAGTGGATTGTTCAAATTCCGCTACACTACAGCATTATAGTGCCTATATAGTTGCAATTTGACATCATTTTGGACTTAATCGTGTATCGCTGGGGAGCAATAGCGGTTTATCAAAATTCCACCACGTTATGGCACTAAAGCACCACTACAGCCGCAATATGACAAAAACATCGATTCATCATCAAATGCCAATTATCATGTTGATTTGGGCTTCAAATATAATTTTGATTAATTTCTCAATCCAAGCACAAAATATAACCAATATCCAAGTTCTACTGTTTCTAGGAGAGGGAAAAGTTAAACTGATAATATTAGATAGTGCAGGGAAGTTGTAATCTTTCATTCATTTTTTTCCTTTTGGTTCCCACCCCCATTATTTTCTCCTTCATTTCTCACTGACTAACTTCTTGAATTGATAATCCTAAAATCATTCTATTTCCTTCTCTTTTCTCCTCATTCCAAGTGTAAACTTGTCAGCCACTTAGAATTTTAAGAAACAGTTAGCCTCAAATTCAGTAACTGCTCTCTGTAAAAAAACATATATTTCCAAACCAAAGTTTCTACAGTGTCAATAGACCCAAAAACAAACTACCTTAAATCCAAACCCAATAAAGTGAGACACTAATATAAGACTAAACCATTTAAGAGGTTAAAGATTGAGTGCAGAAGCTATGCTAATAAAGATCCAACATATACGTCGCTAACAGGACTTTCAGCTATATCTACATGACTTTCATTAATTACATCATGTGGTACAAGAGGAACCTTGAAAGATTCTCTTATTGCCCGTCACATTTTAGCATAAAATTTTGATTAGCTACTCTACAGACTACAGTCTAGCTAAAAATCCAATTAGTTAGTAGATATATTGACAGTAGTGGCATGGAATACAACAAGGAGAATTGCAATCCACTTTCACTGTTTTCAGTTCAAGGGTCGTCAAGAAAGGATAGAGTCCGAGCATTAATGAACTTCAGCTGGACATGCAGAAATAACGTTGACCCCAATCAAGTTATTTAAATGCATTGATTGCTTGTGAATGTTATTTAGTGTAAAAAAAAAATTATCAGGTCAACATTGTCTATGATCCAAGAGGTGCTAAAACAAATAGACATGCATTGTTTGATTTAAAAATGAACATAAAATTACTTACAACTTGTAGCAGCATCCTCACTCATTCCCAGAAATAAAGCAGCATCATCGACACTTATTGTAGAATAAGCAGATACAAGAAGCTGAAAAATCTCCTTTGTGTAAAGTTCTGGAAAAAGTATATTGGTGGTATTAACTTTTGCGCTGTACAACACTTCTTTGGAAGAAGAAAAAAACATATAGATGCAAAAGACTTTTGCAGTCAAACTGCTTAGAAAATAAATTGAAAAGCAAGAAACATACTTAATAAAACAATTGCAAAAGTTATTGCAGAAGTGGCACATTACTAGTTTACTAAATTTTATGTGATCCATGGCACCTTCATCAACATTACATGTTGGCCAAAGAAATTACATTATTCATCATACTCTTTTTGAGTTATATTTAAAGAGGAAGAGAACAGCCAAAAACAAGTGATCAATCACTGTTCTTCCCAAGTACAAACTATATTACACTTTTTTCCATCAAACTAATTCAACTTTTTGCAATGTTTCCATCCATAACATACTAAAGCAACATGTAACTATCTTGAACAATGTATACAGCAGTGTAAACAACCAATAACAATTTTTAGCCACTTGTTTCCATCCATAGCAACATGCCACTATCTTGACCACTGAATACAGTAATGTAAACAACCAACAATAATATGGCAACATGCCACTATCTTGAACACTACAGTAATGTAAACAACCAACAATACTATAGATATTAGATTCAATAATCAATACATTCATGCTTTATGCTTTAGTGATCATCCCACTTCCCACACAGAAATGACTTACTTTCATGATAAAATATAGTCTACTGTCAAAATTAACAAGATATAATGGGTTATAATAAAAGCAAGGGATACGTTTAGGTTTAGATAAATTAGGAGTCTATGGTAACAGCTTATACAGTTATAATTTTAAGAAGATATTTAAAGTGAAGATAAATTGAACAGAATCATGCCTAAAATATAGTGAAGATCAAAGAGTTTCTTTCTACAGAACTTTCAAAGCTCTGCTAACAAAATAAATAAAATAATAAATTCTTAAATGCTTGCCTGAGAAAGCAGAAATGAAGCCTTGAAGTTCTGGACTCCACTCAAAACCACGGACCGCCTCATGCACTCCACCATAGTTCCTTAACCAAAGCTGTTGACCAATTTTCCACACAGCATTGACTTCAGGGTTGCTTTCTTTGATTGAGGAAGGTATTGTTTTCCATAGAAAACGAGCACTGTTGCTGCAATATCACAACAGAAAACATGAAAACCTAAAATCTAAAAAGTTACAAGACATAAGACATAACATATAACCAACCCCATCCCTTCCAAAATACTGGTCCTGTTTGGATAAACAACTTAACTAAACGCCTATGGCATAAATGTTTCTCGTATAAGCTATTTTTGTAGCATAAAATAAAATAAAGTCAAACTATTTTCATACAATCTATAAGCTGTTTGCGTAAAAATGAAAATAACGTGGAGAGCTTATAGAAATAAACTGAAAACAACTTAGATCAGGACATGTCATACGTTGTTTCAATAAGCTCTTCTCAATAGTCTCACAAGTGCTTATACAAGTACATAAGTTCAAATAGGTAGATGCAAACAGGTCCATTGTCAATTGTAAAACAAAGATTATATTGGTACCAACAACATTAAAATAGTTCTTTTTTTGTTTGAACCGTGTGAAGGTGTCTAGCCTAATAACATCAGCATTGCCAATTGAGCTGAATTTTTACCCAACATTAAACTAATTTAACTTGAAACAAATATGATATAACATATATCATTTCCTCTTGATTATTTATTTATATACATGATGAATAATAAAATTAAGAAGAGGGAAAATAGATTACATGTCATGAACATAGAAGTGAGCGAGAAGATGAACGGAGTAGGGCCATTCGTCGTGAAAAGCAACACCGTCGGCAGCAACCTGAGTGAGAATCAACAATCAAGTAAGCGACGAAATACACACAAAAAAGAAAACCCTAAGGAAACAGTGAGAGTGAAAGAAAATAACCTGAAGCATGAGATTATCGCAGATATCTGCAATTTTGTCGTAAGATTTCGATTCCAATGCGGTTTTCACAGCTGATAAATCCATTACGTTCTTCTCTCTTCACAAATACTGGTTTCAGATCAAAACCCTAACCGTGTAAATAATCGAATTGGGAAAAATTAAAATCATAACCTAAAAAAATGACATGGGAAAACAAAATCTACAAAACCAAGCTTTGCATTCATACCTGAATTTGATGCGATGATAGATGAAATTAACCAACCAAACTACAAGCAAGTAAGGTTTTTCAGTGTGCGCGCTCTCTGTTTATCATTCATCCTAACGACGTCGTTTTTCTCATTGTTGAAAGAAAAGCCCAAATAGGCCCGAGAGGGAAGCCCAACGCCATCAAGTATTTTTGAGAGGGTCAATGAGAAATTGAGAATGACTTGTTTGTTTTTTTATTTATTAGAAAATTATTAAAATTTATTTTTTATTTAAAGGCAAACATGTATTTTTAAGTAATTATATACAGCATATTTTTAAGTAATTTCGAAATCCTAGAAATATTTTGTATGAAGATAAAATATTATTTTATTTATATTTTAAAAGATAATGTATAAATTAAAATAAATAGTAGTAGATTACTCTCTCTCTGTCATAAATTATAACAAAATTACCCTACTAGACTCTGCATAAGTACTTTCATAAGTTTTTCAATTGGAGAATTGGTATTTCTCTCCCTTTTTATTTTCCTTGAGTGTTTTGGTTTATGTACATCTTCTCTTTGTACTTTCATTTACTTTCACTTATATATGATTAGGATGTTGCGGCAGGTGAACCCTCTGCACCCAATCTTTTGCTTTAATATTCATTGATATACAAATAAATTAGAGAGACAACGGTATAATTTGTATATTTCCATAATCACGTGTTTCTTATCTCGAGTTGTGAATGTGTGCAAATAACATTAATGGATGTAATCGACAAAATACAAGCATGGGTATTTGTGTTGAAGAAGGAGTCATTGTTGTCTTGATGTAGTGCACACCAATTCCAAACTATGTTAGAGAAACTCATCCAAGCAAGGTGAGTGTGAGTGATGAAAGAGCACACACTAATGTGACACAATACAACTAATGTCACCAAAACTCAATGTAATTTAGTATTTCTCACATAGCAAAATATTTTTTTTCATCATTTACTTATAAAAACTATATATATTAAGAGTTGCAAGAGAAAGATGGGGAGAATGAAGGAGGGAGTAGATTCGGTGGATCGGGAAAAATGTTAACAAGTTTTCCCTGTCTTACATTAGTTGGTAAATTGGTTGAAGAAAAAAATAGAAATTATATCAACATAATAAAAAAACTATACTAATTATTTGTTGAAAATTTAGATCGAATGTGTTAACTTTTGTAACTTTCTCTTATAGATCAGAGTATCAATTTGGGATATAAAAAAAATGAAACCCAAAGATTGTATAATGCTAGACAATTTCACCGATGAGATGAAAATTGCTTTATACACATCAAACAAAGCTAAAACACACCAGAAAATTACATCTTTACCCCGGCGGCAGTTAACTGCCGCCGGATCATTCCATCGGCAGTTAACTGCAACCACGTTTGAATCCATCGGCAGTTAACTGCCGTTGCGTTCTTGATTCAGCTGATTACAGCAACATACTCCTATACTGTTCCATCAACTCATCCTTTCCTATTTCCTCTTCAATCTATACACCTAAATCCAATTATTTTCTACCCAAATCTTGTCCAAAATCATTGAATCAGCAATACTAGAAGGTTTCAACACACTTTTGACGTCAAGAAACAGGTAATGCATCATTTAATCCGTTTTTTTTTTGCTGATTTTTTCTGTAAATATTCGTGAAAACCTGACATGGGGCCAGCGGCAGTTAAGTGCCGCTGTATGGGGACATCGGCAACTAACAGCGGCAGCTAGGTGCCGATGAGAAACTTCAAAAAACAAGCTTACTGCCTATTTTTTTGATTTTTTTTATTTTTTGGTTTTTTTTTTAACTTTTTTTAGGTTTAATTAATTTTGATATTGATGTTATTGCAATTGTAAGTTATTTATTCATAGTTATTTGTTGTTTATTTATAGTTATGGATGAAAATGCGGATGATGATCCGGTCGAGACAAAACCTATTTTTGTCAATAATTCCGGAAATGTCATATCGCCTAAGGTTGAAGCTTCTGTCCATGTTGAAGCTTCATTATATGTTGACTCCGGTGTTGTCCCTCTTGAGGCCAACGAAGTTAACACGGCTCATTTTTTTTCAAGCGAAATTAAATGGAAAGATAGAGATGACTTGCCTAATTGGGTACGTCGTCAAGCAAATAATGCGGGATTTACAATTGTTATACGTAGAGTGAAACCGAAGGATGGGAAAGAGGTGAAGCCAAGTGACATAGTTAACAAGGTAATGAGAGCTTGGGATGTTGTTGTTGAATCACCTACGCAAGAATTATATGCAAGTGCGTTAATAGGAATTCAAAAATGTTTGTAAAGATTTTCCAAAGTTTCTTACTTATGTCGAGAGCACCGTATTGGATGTTGTGAAGGAGAAAATAATGAGGGCATGGACAGACCGTGTCTTGCATCTTGGTTGCAGAGCCACCAACCGAGTTGAGGGGGCTCATGGTAAACTAAAGAAATATTTGAGCAATAGTGTAGGTGATTTTGGTACTTGTTGGGAGAAAATACATGATATGTTGGTGATCCAGTTAACTGAGATACAAACATCATTTGGGAGGAGTTGTACTGTATTAGAACATAGATACAAAGACATCATTTTGTACTATGGGTTGGCTGGTTATGTGTCTAGGACTGCTTTGAGCTTTATTTTTGATGAAGAAAGACGTTCCAAGGAAACCTTGTGCATAGACAAAGAAATTTGTGGTTGTGTGATAAGGACATCGTATGGGCTACCTTGTGCATGCACTATTGCTGTGAAAATCCGTGACAACAAGCCTATTCGATTGGATGAGATACATCGTCATTGGCAAAGGTTATGTATGGGTGAAGAAAGTAATGAAGATGGTTTTTCTGTCGAGGAGGAGTGGAATGGTATTCAGGAACGTCTCAAGAAAGTTTCTTATCAAATCAAACTAGAAATCAAAGAGGTGTTGCGTCAGTTGGCATTTCCAGAATCCACAATGGTTTCTCCTCTTCCAAGAAAAGTACCAACCAAAGGAGCGCCGAAAAAAGTGAGGTGTAAAGCAAATGAGGCATCGACAAGTAGAATCCCTTCTTATTGGGAGCGTGTTGATTCCCAATTTTCGGATAGTCAATCGTCGCAAACTATGTCATCATTTCCTAAAAGAAAGGGTGCTCGTATTGGCAAATCATCACGTTCCCCACTTCCACCACCTACTCGGTTTCCTAAGCTTAGCCCGGTTCCAAAGCCTACTTCGGTTCATGGTGTGTTTGATGTTTTGAGCCCTATTGACTATATGCCAAAATTCATGGTTCCATTTATTGAAAAAATTGTGGATGTTAAAGGCGATGGGAATTGTGGTTTTCGGGCTATAGCTGAGTTCTTGGGTTTCACCGAAGAAAGTCATGTCATGGTTCGTAGACATCTTATTCAAGAGTTGAAAGATCATAGAAATGATTATGTGTGGGTATTTGCGAGTGAGGATCGTTTTAACTACATCTTAAATGGCTTGCATCCTCCCTCAAATAGTGGTGGTATTGCACTTGTAGATAAGTGGTTGACTTTTCCCGACATGAGTCACATTGTTGCAACATTATTACAATAGACTTGTAGTGGAGTTGACAAGTCATGAAATCGGAAATTCAGAATCTTTTTTCCCACTTAGAGGGGTGCCACCGCTTAAGCAAAAAAAAAACCCCATCATGTGCCTAGGATTAATTCTCAATCATTTTGTTCTTGTTTTTTTGAAAGATGGTTGTCCACTACCTCCATCATCTACTGAGTGGAACATACACAGAAGTGAAGAGGCATCGGCTTGAGAATTTGAGTTTTTGGATCAACAAGTTAGGTTCCGAGACCTTGTGAACATTGAGAAAAGAGAGAATCCGCTCCCACCAAAAAAGTCAAACCAAACCAATCCAATTGTGTGTGACACTCCTGAAAAAGCAAAGCAAGAATTTCAAGTTATTGCGGAAGATGAAGATGGTTCAAATTGACTTGATGCGATATGAGTGATTTTTTGTTTTTGTCGGTGTTCATCCTTTTTTTTTTGTCGATATTACACCGACATATTTTCTGTGGTCGATATTGTAACGTCAATTTTTTGTGGCCAATATAGAACTAACATATTAATATATATATATATAACTTTTATGTAGTGGAATATGCACCTACTTTGTTATTGGTTATAATGTTTCCGCATTTGATATATATATTGGTTATTACATTTAATTTAATATTATTCTGATGTTTGATATTTCATAAACTTTTGTGAAGTTAAACATGTCTGAGGTTGCACAAATTGAAGCTCATGTCCGATACTCTGCTTTCAAAAAGACAATTAAGGTTTTTCTAACTCCGACCGACACTATGGATGAGTTGAAGGCACAACTTAACAGCTATTTTCTCCATGTTGGTGAAAATCATCATACATGTCATGTATTTGCTCAGATGCCAATTTATGACCTGAGGGCAAATAAAGATGAAAACATGTGGAAAACGGTCTATTGGTCTCGGCTTATTCGTGACGATAGTGACGTTGGATTTATGTTTAGGCATATGGTTGAAAATAATGTATTATATCTTTGTGTTCGTTCCAACTGTATGTGCAACAAATGTCGGTAAAGATTTCATGTAATATTATATAATGTGTTGTTGAATGTCAAACACTATTTATGTTTTTGGTGAATTTCAAACATTCGTGTAATTTTAACGAAATGTCGAATTGATTTTATTTTGGTCAATTGTAAAAGATTATGTAATGTTATTGCTTATGAATGATTATAATTGATGTATGATCTGTACTGCCTTTGGAATTGTTCTTTTGGATTACAGGTAATAAATCGACCAAAAATGGCTTGCTTGCAAAAATAGCAGGTTCTGTTCTGCATAATTGCCTGCAACGGCAATTAACTGCCGATGGTAGCCAGCGGCAGTTAACTGCCGATGACACCATCCCAGCGGCAGTTAATTGCCGCTGTCGCCGGGTAAAAATGTCATTTACTGGTGTGTTTCAGCTTTGTTTAATGTGGAAAAAGCAATTTTCCGAGGAGATTCATGGTGAGGCTTAAGCTACAAATAGGAGCTTCCAATTTTCAAGGTAAAAAGGCATGACTCAATGTGGAAGGTGGCGGTGAGCAAACGCTCATCCAAATTGAATTGTCTTTTAGAATAACTATGTTTTTGTTGGTATAAAAACAATAAAACATTTCTCATCACACCTATTAATATAATCAATCAATAGAAGGGAAAATTCAACATCTCTTTTTCTTTCCTCTTTCACTCGTTAATTCATACCAAACAATATATTTAATGTACTCCCCTTGACATCTTTTTCTTTCTTCCCACCATCATCTATCCTCACTTTATTCTCACAATCAAACATAGTAAAGTATACTAGACAAATAACGAGTGTCATGACTCCTAAGAAAAAAGTAATAATAGAATTATTTTATTAAATTGAGTAAGAATAAAAGAAAAACTAATAAAGTACAAGTTATCATATGCAATGAAATAACTTATAAACCAATCAAATAAACAATATATATAATAATCAAAACACAATATGGCCCAAAAAGTTAAAGAAATGATTTACATTAAATTTTAATAATCAAATGGGTAAAACTTCCAAGGCACTTTTGAAATGGGACAATTTAAGGTGAGGAAACAAAAAGGTTAGAAGAACGAAAGGGGGAGTTTGGGTAGGGAGAGAGAGCTTTAACAAAAGCCAACCCAGATGCTTCACCCACTAATTGGATTAACTTTACAGTTTGCAAACTGGTCGCAGATTTTTTTTCCTTACAATGGAAGTAACCAAATAAAAAGTTTATCCAAAAATCTTATGAGAAAAATGTTTAGTGCCCTGCTTTAATATATTTTCCAAAAAAACACCCATGACTATGGAGTTAAACAATTTGTTGAGACTCCTTTGATAGCCATTGTAAATTCAGTATTTCCTCTAATCAACTATTTTTTCCCTACTCATTTCTTCCTAAAATTAATTGAAGAAATGAGAGTCGAGAGAGAAATTAAGTGAAAATTAAGGACATTGATAGTGTCAACAAGAATGATATTATTATTCTTCTTCATTAAACACTCAGTCCATCAAATCCACACTGCTTGTAAGTCAGAGATTGCTTTCTTGGACTGATCACTATAGCACAATCCACCGAGACCTGGGAAGTTTAGTTCATGATCAATTGTTAATCTATTGGTAAAGCATTGCTTAATTAAAACAAAACTGATTAATATAAAGAACATGAAACATAAAGAAAATAGGAAATTGGAGTAAATAGTAATTTAATGGCACAAAATAGGAAGATGGGGAGGGGGTCGAAATGCATGTTCACGTTAGCAGAAGGATGATGCCATTATTATCACCCCATGTGCCCCACAAAGAGGATAGTCACATGGTGAAGACTTTCTTGGCCTAAAAAGTTTAAACATATTGGCAGAAGCGTTTGACATTTGTATGCTTCGTTTAAACATATTCTAACCTTGATTTTTGAAGTTAGATAAAACGTGCGTAGTTTAACTCATCCAACATCTTATAGTATCAATGTGCTCGTAGAAAAAAAAAATCTTATAGGTATGAAATAAGATTTGGAGTCTATCGTTATGATATTGATTTTAAGAGAGAAGAAAGAAAAGGATTAATCCAAGGGTATAAGCTCAATAAATTGTGCTCACATTACTATAGGGAATCTAAATCCAAAGACACCTTAAAGAAGTAGATAAAAATTGCATCATCCACGTACATTATTGAACTTGAGCTGGCGATAAAGGGTGTTTGTTGATAACATTGTGCAGTGGCTCGTTGGTACCCTGGTCTTGGAATCCAGCTACCAAGTTCTAAATCAGGTGGGACCTAACAATTTTAACATTTATTTGCATATTCTAAAATCATTCCTTATTTTGCTATATAAGATGGGTCCTCAACATCAACCTTTCCACTCCCAAATAGCACCTTAGTATTTTTGTTTCCCGAAGTCCTATTCCACTAGTATATAATTCCTATACCACTAGTAGTATATGTTTTTTATATAAAAAAAAAATGCAAATCAAAGTTGTAAACCCTTGAAATTAAATATTTCACTATAGTCATCATCACACACAAAAAAACAGAGAAAGTGCACAAATACAACAATAAACCAGCACATTTTACTCCCCGAAAAAAAACAATATGCTAGCACAGCACACATCAATGAGGCTATTGGAATGTCTTGCCATTGCCACAATGCTATCCAGACACCAGAGACGAATATATAAAAGAGCGTGAAAAGAAAGCGCTCAATAGAAAACCATAATCAATTATTAAAAAAGGCCCATATATCATCAATTAATTTTATGGACCAAAATACAATAGATGATTTGATAATATCAAAAAGTGATAAGAAAAAGGAATAATATAATTGTGTGAGCTTTAGTCACTAAGCTAATTGACAAAAAAAATAATTGTAGGATATGACTCATGTGGTGAAAGACAAAAAAGACCAAAGCATTTGTGGTCAAAATTAATAGGCATTTTTTTTTGACAAGAAAATTAATAGGCATTTGTATAGATAACCCTGGAACTTTTATCTATTAAATAAGCCTGAATATTCATGAATTATTTTTTTTAAGGGAATTTCATTACTTACTATTAGACAAAAAAGAAGAATCGTTCTCATATTCATTTATTTTTTGTTGATAACTAAGTAGTAATGAAATTCAATTTCTGAATATGAGAATGATTCTGAATATTCTAATTTAAGTTAATATATCATATTTTACTAATTACTATTAATAATAATTAAATTTCTTGTAGTAAAAAGAAATTAAAGTAATAATTAAATATCACGGTAATTTTTTTTAATAAGTTATATAAAAACATATCAAAAAGACTAAGAGCTTTTAAAATGATAGTAAACTAACAAGAATTTTTAAATTGGTCTCACATGTACATGTCATTTATTTATAATTTTTAGATAAAAATATCTATTAAAGACTCTATGACTCCAATGGTACTAAATTAAAAAAAAAAAGTCCTTAAATAAATCCACTAATATGTACTTTAACATGTGCATTTAAAAAAATAAAAAGAAGTTTAAAAGAGAAATAATCATATGAACTTATAGTTGCCACTAATTAATAGGTATCCACTTCTTTCTTCTGTCCGTAATAGGTTGAAGTCATTGTTAAAAACTAACAAGAATCTTTAAATTGGTCTCACATTTACATGTCATTTATTTATAATTTTTAGATAAAAGTATCTATTAAGGACTCGATGACTACAATAGTACTAAATTAAAAAAAAAAAATCCTTAAATAAGTCCATTAATATGTACTTTAACATGTACATTTAGAAAAATAAATAAAAAGAAGTTTAAAAGAGAAATAATCATATGAACTTATAGTAGTAGGTAATTAATAGGTATCCACTTCTTTCTTCCTCCAATGGGGAGCAGATTCTCTCCCGTCACTGCACTCTCCAGTGAAATCTACACCTTTAAATATCTTCTCTCTCTTTATATTTAACATTAAATTTCTTCCATCCTCTTTTTTGAATGGTTTGCATTCCACTGGACCTCTCCTTTCACTGGAGAGAATCCAGTCCCCCTCCAATGATAGTCCTTAATAGGTTGAAGTTATTGTTAAATAAATGACTCACCGTCGGAGATGCTCTAACCTATTATATTTGACAAAATTGCAAAAAATACTTCTAATTGCAACCAGCACACATCCAAATCCGGTTACACTCTAATTATGCACACATCCTAACCTAACCTACCATATCCGCACTATTTTACCATTTTATTTTATCCTATGTAGACCCCAAAAACAAAAATCGTCAAATGATTCCTTTCACAAAGAATCGCCACAATTACGGGGAATTACAAAATTTAATACAAAACCCCAAAAATAGAAACATGCCATAAAACTAAAGTGGGAATCAATAAAAAGGAATCAAATCAAACTAGATGGAAATGATGTAGTTAAACTCGTGCTATTTTCAACACAACATTCAAAACATAAAGTCTAATAAATACTATACACATCATTTTATTTAATTTATTGAACCAAACTAACTTTTCCTTCCAAAAAAGAAACAAAAATAACTTTCGGCGCACGTTAGCCTTAGGAAGAAAAGAAAGACAAAGAAGAGAAATTAAGAAAAAGCAATGTGTGAGTCAGTGGGGTGTGGAAAACAAGCCACCCCTCCCCACCACCGCTACAATTTCTCTCTCTCTCTCTCTACATTAAAAACCAAAATCAAAGTGAAGATTTAATTAATTTTAAACTAAATTTGTAAGCAAAGCTAAAAATGGCAATAATACAAAAATTGAATCTATGAAGGAAAAGAAAAATTACCTCAACATTAGGAGAATCAAAATTCATGACACGGATCTTAGCGCCAACGTCACCCAAAACCCTGAGATCAACACGATCATTCAAGGAAGCATCTCTAATCAAATCAGCAGCATCAGCTTGAAGCAAATTAACCTTATCAACATCAATGGTAGCAACAACTTGTCTTACACTATGAGCATCTTGATAAAATCCAGGAACTGAAGCTTTTCCAAGTGGGATTCCACGGTACATCACAGTAAACCTGGACTCACCGTACTTGATCCCTACCTTGTTAGGATTAACAGCGGTGAATAGAAGACGAATTGTTAAGGAAAGTGAAGCGGTGGTTCCGGTAGGGTTGTTCGGTGTGGGTGTGATTCCCATGTACTGAACACCGACTTGTTGAAGATCGAATTGTGGTTTTTTGGGTTTGACTGCGAGGAGGATGATGAGGACGATTGCGAGGGTGAGAAGTGCGAGGAATGAGAGGAGGAGGAAGAGGCAGCAGCAACAGCCTTTTAAGGAGGCGGAGGAGGAGGAGCGGGCGGGTGTTCGTGGGTAGTATTGAGGGTGTTGGTGGTGGTTGTTGTTGAAGCCGTTTGAGTAGGATGATGGTGGTGGTGGTCGTGTTCTTTGTTCGCCGCCGTGGACACCGTTTTGTTGTGGTGGCGGTGGTGGTTGATTTGTTCTTGTCGTCATTTTGTGTTTGTGAATTGTACTAATTCTGAGTTTGTAGGAATTGGAAGAATGAGTGAGATAGTGAGAATGAAAGATTGATTTGGACAATAATGAGACTTCTATTTATTGCTTCTCTCAAAGTAAAATAACAATAAAAGTAAATCAAATAATGAAAAAATATATATTTTCGTCTTCGTTTGAAGTTAAAATATACTTCTTCCGGACATATTTATAAAAAATATTTGGATCAACAAAAGTTATCATGTTCAATTTTTAATCAAATGCATCAATTTTTGTTGACTTAAATATTTCTTATAAATAAAATTAGATGGAGTATTTGTTTAACGAGTCAAAAAATATTTGATCAATTTTTGTAATAATTATTTAACCTTTTTTTTAGGTTAATTATTTAACTTGTATACACTTCATCAAAGCTAACTAATTATTAAATTTGGTAAATTTAATGGTTAAAACTAACTGCATCATAGAAATTAATCTCGTAAAAAGAGTATATATTTACTCAACTCATTTAGTGGCCCTTTTCCCTCATCAAAGCCAACTTTGAACAAGCATTATATTTTAATTTTAGAAATATACAAGTCTTATTTTAGAAATATATCAAAACGTTCTCATTTAGTAGCCTTTTTTTGTCTTATTTACCATATAAATAAATAAAAATATAGAATTTTCTTTGAATAAAAACATTTTTTTAAGTGACCATAAATGATTTCTAATTGAGTTGTGGTATTTGAACTAATATTTAACAATTGTTAAGATGTCTTCGTGAGCTTATTTCAGTAGGTATATGGACATTGTATAAAATATGCAAAGATCGTTTGAACCTCAGACACTTCACTTATTCATCTTAAGAGGCGAATTTCTAACAACTACACTATTTGACAAAAAAAATAACTACTTAAACAACGTATAAAACTACGCCTAAAACAAGTGATAATTAGATTAAAAGAGAGCAAAAGTTATTATTAAAAGGGTCTTACTAACGATTGTCCCTGATGCACTCTTTAATGATTTCTAATGAAGAAATTATTTTTTTAAAAAGTTAAATATTTCGATTTCTAATGCAATAAATACATATATTTTGATAAAATATTACTACTTCAGGTGCTTTAAAGGGAGTTCATTAATCACTCGAATAAAATCAGTTGGTTAACATGATTATTTTTTAGTAATACTCTTATAATTATATCACATAATTTTTTGTGTTATACAATAAATAAATGTTTTGTTTGCTAAAAAATAGTGAATAATTGATAGTTGATTAACTTATAACGGATAGCTGATAAGCTAGCTTATAGTTGATTGCGGATAAGTTAGTTGATTGAATTTATAGCTTTTGGTAAAATTAGTAGTTGAACTAGTTTAAACATATAAAATGACATAAAATTATTTATTTAATTAATATTTAATTTTTTCAATTATTGTAAGGGTAAAATTAAGATAAAAATGATAAGTAATCGGCTGCTTGAACCAGCTTATCAAAAAATATTATAAGCTGGTAAAAATAAGTTATATGCTTGTGAGAAAGTAACGATTATCAAACGAGTCTTTGCTAATTAAATGAGCTTATAAGATGTAATCGATAAGCTATAAGCTAAAAAAAAATGTTTTGCTACACAGACCCAAATTATAGAAACATAAATTATTTCTCTTTCAAGGGTAAGTTTATAAAATAATGCAAACTATTAACTAATAAACTCTATCACAACGCTTTTTTTGTTAATTTATGTGATGTAATCAACGAATTAGTAGCAATTATAAAATAAAATTCTATGTTTGACAAGTTATTGACTTGGGAGTTAGGAATAGGATTACTCGAAATTAAAATTCCCATGTGCTTTTAACATCAGGATGACTGTAAGTAATGGTTTCCCAAACAAGGATGCCTGACAGTAACCAAAATCAAAAGAATGCTGCCTTAGGTGAATTTTACACTACACCACATTAGAAAGATGGTACTCTGACTGTCTGACATCTTTGTGGATCTCATCCTGTGTGATATTCACACTAGTTTTTTATCATTCATTTGTCTCCACACAATTCATTTTTTGCAGGTCACAATTTCATTCCTTTAATCTCCATGCTCGTATGGAAAATGTTCGAGACAATATCTGTCTCCTTTACTAGCACAATTTAGGCCATAAAATTTGTTAGTATTGGATGCATTTTCGGCTGCTTTGCTTTCTAATAAGAATGGACCCATGAAAATCAAAAGTTCGAATCACAAAACTTGACGAATCTATTCGAATTCAAGCCTAAAAAAATGTCCATATTTCATGTTTCATACGAATTCAAGCCCAAAAAAATGTCCGCATTTCGCGTTTGATATTGTCTCAAATATAGAACTTATCTTTTCGATATTTACAATAAAAATTTCCTTATTTTATTCTTCTAATATTGATTACTCACTGTAAGATGTCGATTTTATTTTTTATAGGCATTTTTTAAGTTCATATCATACCAAGGAATTTATTCTTTTGCAATTTCATGTGGTGCAAAAGAAAGTTTGCGGGTGATCTATTTTGAACATCAAATTGATTATATTACGATTTCTCAAATATCTCAAAGTTCTCCAAAAGCGGATCCTTTTATAACACTTTATTTATTAAATTCATTAAAGCCAACTAACTAGCCAAAACTCTAGAAGAAGGCTCCAACAACATCACACACTTTTCTTTCCCACTAAGAAAACCCTTGAAGAGAACCCCTCAAAAAGAAACCCTTGAAGAGAGATTAATTCTTTAACAATTCGTTTTTCTTCCTTTTTCTTTTTACATAGTAACATCAGAGAAATTTAGGCTGGGTCGAAATTAACAATGTTATTAATGATTGGTGGAGGAGGAATTTTTTTAGAAAGTTGTTTTTCCCACTTCATGGAAAGCTAAGAAACACCATTATTTTACGTTTTTAACCCCATCGGCAGTTAACTGCCGCCGGATCCTTCCCATCGGCAGTTAACTGCCGATGGGAAGGAAACCAGCGGCTGTCGTTGCCATGTTTTGCCTATATTTTCCAAAACTTCACATTTTTTCATCTTAATGTGAACAAAAATGAGAAAATGAGTGAATAAAAACGATAAAATGATATGCGATTAAAATGAAAAAGCTAACAAAAAAAGACAGCTCATTTTTTAACTTAAAAACTCAGATTTAATTTTAACAAAACTAATTCTAACAATTTATAAAAACTGATTTTTTAGAATCAGTTTTTCTTTAAACTGTTAGAATTAGTTTTTTTTTTTAAAAAATTAAATCTGTTTTAAAAAAATTAAAACTATGTTAGAATTAGTTTTTGTTAAAATTAAATCTGTTTTTAAAAAATAAAAAACAGTTTTTAAGTTAAAAAATTAGCTGTCTTTTTTTTTAGCATTTTCACTTTAATCGCATGTCATTTTATCGTTTTTGTTCACTCATTTTATCCGTTTTTGTTCACATTAAGATGAAAAAATGTGATGTTTTAGAAAATATAGGGAAAACATGGCAAGACAGCTAATTGCCGCTGGTTTCCTTCCCATCGGCAGTTAATTGCCGCCGGATCCCATCGACAGCTAACTGCCGCCGCGTCCTTTCCATCGGCAGTTAACTGCCGCTGGGATTAAAAACGTAAAATACTGGTGTTTTTTTTTAGCTTTGTATGAAGTGGAAAAAACAATTTTCATTTTTTTAATATGGCGATGACCCAAAAGGTGAGAGTATTGGACACGTGAATAAGAAAATCGTTTGTTTCTAAAACCTGAGAAAAATATTGCTAGAACTTTAGAAGCAAAGCTCTAAGATATTGATTTTTTGTTTGGGTTCACCTTCAACAGATCATATATCACTTTACCAAGTATTTCTTATTATATATTAAAACATTTTAGTTTAAACTACCAATTAAAATATTAAATGACAACAAAAAGTTGTAAATGTCAAAGAAAAAAATGATCAATGCGGCACCTTTTGAGTAAAAGCTGGATGTTCTTTCTCATCTCACAAAAAGAAAAAGATTGATCCCACCATGATGATTCATTCACTGCAACATTTTAACTCTAGGACAACGCCTAAATTTTGGAAGGTAAAAAAACCGTTCTGGTAGAATCACATAGGCAACGCTTATCTGATTTTGTAGTCGTAGGCTTCGAGAACCGTTCTTAAAAGGAATCTAATACTACAGATTTCTTAACCATGTTTCTGTTTGATATCAAAACCGTTGTGTATTGTTAAGACAACGCCTCGGTTTGCCACGACAAGAAATCGTTCTAGTATTCAACCGAAACAATTTTTTCGGTTTTTGCAACAATTTTTGGTATTGTCGTAGGATGAAAATGTTGTAGTGATTGCATTTGCACACCAGGTCTATTTCCTCAGCTTTCAGTCCTGGTAAGCAAGCCAGTTTTGTGAAGAAAATAAGAAGAGAAATAGTTGACAAATAATGTGAGAAGAGAGAAAAGAGTTTAATTGAAGAAATTTTATATTATTATTTGATATTAAAGAATGAGAGGATTTAACAGAAAATTACTAAAAAATTCAATACTACAAAAAGGAACTACATCCATCAAATCTATTCATTTTCTATCACGGAAGAATTTGTTATGGATTAAACACTTTTTTAACTTCTATTTTCACTTTTTTTCCAATGTATCTATAGCCAAAAGTCAAAGACTAATCCTTACGGAGATCCGTTTGAGCAGTTGACATCTCACATCAAATGTTTTTTCATACGTATTGATCATGGATGGAACAGGTGACGAGGTGGTTAAGAGACTCAATTATCTACCAATTGTGTCACAATGTTGGTTCACACTTCTTCTAAGCCATAGAAATTGACCATATCTTATAGATTTATCATTAAACAAACACATTCTACACGTAGGTGAAAATGATAATTACAACCTAAAAGAAGATGACTAAAAGCAGATGATTAAAGATTGGAGTGAACTATCAACTTTTTTTGTTGATAGGAACAAACTTATTGCAAATAGCATTTGGCTTGTGATTGATGAAACATAAATGCATGAATTAAACAAAATTAGGGGCTAAAGTGATGCAGTACGGAAACAAGGATTAACAAGTGTTAAACCGACAGGTTGCAAGCGACATACCTATCAAATAAGGGTTTTCGGAATCCACCAGAATTTGAGAAAAGTCTCGATAATTTTATTCAACTAAAAAGTGCCTATCTAGGCTGCATAAGTTGTGTTTAAATACTAGAGGAAATAACAAACCTTAATGGGCCGAGAATAACAAAATATACTGAAATATTAAAATGCGGTTTTTGGACTTCCGAACGACCTCGAATGACAAAATTCACCCCTACGTCATGGCAAAGCAATGAGTTTTGGTCGTGAGGTCTGAGGCTTTCCGAAAAGGTATATTTCGAGTCATTCCGACACCAGATGCCAAATTTGCGCTATTCTGAGTGATATTTTCTTACGTGTCACTTCATTTTCGATATGAGCCGCCAATTTGCCTACATCATAAAGTGACGTCCTCTTAGATGTCTAAATATTCAAGGTTTTCTTAAAAATTCACCCGGGGAGTCTAAAAGTATACTTCCAAACAAAAAACTATATATTTGTTTAAAAACTATTTATTTTCTTAAGAAATATACTACCAAAGTAAAGTGACCGTAGGATTGGAAATAGAAGCTCGTGAATGCCCCTTATTGTTTCTTGCAATTTGCAAATGTTAAGACTGGAAAAATGTAAAAAGTTACATGACACGAAAATTAATATACACCGTATATAAAGAAAATGGTCTGTTTTGTCTCTTTTGAGCTGTTTTTTCTCTTTTCAAAATTTTCATAAACTTTCAATACAAATAACACATATAACAAATAGATAAGAGTAAATTCAAATATTAAATTATTAAAATAAAAGTGTAACAAACATGATATATATATATATATATATATATATATATATTCATTTTTTTCTTTTATCCTTTAAAAAATATAACAAACTAGATGATATACTTACTTTTTCATTATCCCAATTATACGTTTAAACAACTTAATATAATAAAGATTATTGTTTGTATCATTAAAAAATAAGAATTTAGATCATATTTTTTTTTTTGTTATATTGGTGGTGTCATTGAAATAGATAATCATGGTTAGTTTGATTTGTTATAATTTGAAAGCAAAAAATATTTATATTTTAACTTTTAATCAAAATCAAAATTTTATAAAAAAATACCGTTCATAATTTTTAAATATTAGCGCAATAAAAAGAGCGGAAATGTATCCGTCTTTTTGCATGTGGTTTATAAATTTCTTTTGATTTTTATAATTTTTTAGCAACGAATATACGCATCCTGATCCGTGATCAGGAGGAAGGCTTGAGAGGTTAGTTCAACACAAGGGATATTTCATTAGTCCTTTTTTCTTTGGCAGTGGATATTTCATTGATCTTGTTAAGCATGTCTTTGACTCTTCTCTAAAAATGATTGATTTCAGTTAAAAATAAGTTCAATGAAAAAGATAATTAGAAGCATTCACACCATAGTGAATTGAACAATAAATTTGAATATAAAAATTTCATTTTCAGACAACCCATAAATCCCAGTTTCAAGTTACAAGTAATTCCAGAAATAAAATCAATTCTAAGTTCTAATCAGAAACCCGAAACTTAATTGCTTACTGACTTCATGAATAACCAATTTAATTATAGAGGCAAGCAACTGTCGTTAAAATCACAGCACGAGAAATCTAATTGTCTCAAAAAAGAAAAAATATCTTATGCCCTATAGTTTTTAGTTGAAAACCTATAATCATATATATTCACTAGACTTGGTATATCCAGCAAAGGCTTGCATGACTGTAGTGTGATTCATAACCGATGGTAACAAGCCTTTGTATGGACATGTTAAACAATGAAAAATATATAAAAATGTACACATCCCTAGAAAAACAAATAGCAGACTGAAACTCACGTAAACTAAAATAAGATAGACATTCGTAGTTTTTGCTCGTTAAGGAAACAAAAAACAAACCCAAAAATACAAAGACAAAAATAAAGAAAGTACATTTGATTACAGAAAAATATTGAAGCAGCAAGTTTTAATACAGAAGCCTAACCATAGCAAGGGATAAACTACAAAAGAAAAACATCTCACTGAATAATTGATGTGTGTCGTGGCGGGCCATCACTTTAGGTCTACATTATCAGTAGCAGCTGCAGGATCTGCAGTGGTATTGCTCGTTTCCGTCTTAATTGTTTCATCAATCCTTCTACCAGAATCATCATCTAACTCATCGTCCATCATATCATCCTCTCCAACATTTATATCTTCCACATCATCGTCATCATCTTCATTATTGCTTCCGTCAGGGATTTTTCTTTTCTTGGGACCATGCTCGAGCCTATGAGTATCCAATTCTTTGTCCATAGTTTCTTGCAAATTCTGATCATTGTTTCCTTTCCTTGCATTTCTTGCATTCTGCCATCTCTCCAAATCCTTCTCGACATTGGCAAGATACTGGTCCCCAATTTGTTTTTGATACTCAGACAATTCCTCTCTTCTTGCATTTTTCCATTCAAGGAAATCCTGCAAATTGCAAAGATGAGCAATACATAAAATAACAAGATATACATATTAAAAGTCAATAATCCTGAATCCAGTGTGATGGTGAGAATGCATTCACAAATATCCATCATCCATGTAATGAAAAATATATATCATATTTGAAATTTAACAGAGCTAATGATAGATGACTGTTCATATTAGACAAAATGATACATAAGATGTAGACCAAAACAAATCAAATGCCTAAGTTTGACTACCTCTTCTTTGCTCTTATTAGTTGACACGTCTTCTTCGTCCAAGGGCTTGTTAGGCAAATAGTAGATTGGAGGCTCTGCTTTAGTCCTGCAGAAATACATTCAATCAAAGAACAGCCCCCAAAAAGATCAAAGAAAAACTTTAATGTTTATCTAAAATTCTGCAATTAGCAGGAACATCCAGTCATCAAATTGCTTCAATATTACAATGCAATTGAACAGAAACTTATCTTCGTCTCAATAAAATGTGAATATGGACACTTTTGGACCAAAAATAAAAATAACCTGCAGAGCATTGCATGGTATGACGTTAGATACAGTAATAGATGTATATCTGTGGAACAAATTAGCGAAACATTTTGGCATGAATAAACTATTGCCTCATAAATTTACAGTTGAAGGGAACAAACCTTATAAAATTGCTTAGTCTTTTATGATGCTCACTCCACCGAAGAAACAGTAACTCCAATTGCTTTTCTTCTGTCTTAGCAGCCACACGTGCCCTAAGAGTCTGATGAGGGAGTTGGAAAACAAAAGAAAAATGTATATTAAAAACCATTTGTTAATGGAATCATAATGAAACTTTGTGCAAAGAATAGTTATGATTTGAGATCCTACCAAGTCCCTCCTCCGTTTTTCAGCAATCTGTTCGCGCTCTTCTTTCCTGAGCCTTTCACTTTCTTCCTGTGCTCTTTGCTCAGCCTAGGAAGGAGTTTCAGGGTATTTGAGATTATTATGAAGCTTTGGATGTTAGCATGAGAGAGAGATAAAGAGAAGACAAAGTGGTAAGAAAAATTATTTTGTGCTTCATATAGAAGGGCCTAGAACTTGCAAGCACACCAATAAATAGTACATTTAGTTTTAGCACAATATTCATAAGTCTAAATGAAAAATGCGCCCTGATATAAATCATGATAGTGATAATTTTCAAGATGTGCATCAAAATTATAGCTAAAGTTGTACGTGATATTCTAAGAACCTTTGGCGGGTATGCATATCATTGTCACACGAATGTACATGTTTGTCACTAATAACCTATAACATCCTCGTTCGAACTTTGGACCCTGTAAAACATGTCCATTCCCAACTATCATCCAACTTAATATTGTATGCAGTCTTTCAAAGTTCAACATAAACTTTGATAGCCAATTGTATAGGTGGTTGGGCAAAACAACTTAATAGGAGGGAAATATCAATCTAAAAGAAGTAAGGGAACTGCCACTAGGCCTGAAAATAAGGGCTCACATAGGGCAATACTCCCTAACATATTAAGCTTGTGCATGTGCAAAGAAATAACGAGACACGTGAAAAGAATGCATTATATCAGAAAACTGATGTACATAAAGAAACAATTAGGCATGATGTGGCTAGTTTGCTTCAAAAAAGATGGAACATATTATGTGCCCTCCTGAATCCTGCTTAAATAGAAGTCCCAAATTTCAATTTATACCTGTTGCCTATCAAAATCTACCTACGAGGACATATCAAATGAGTATTTCTGCATAAAACAAAATATTCCAGACTATGTTGTATCCATCAAATTGTTTCACCAAGTCTTTACGAGAGATTTCAAACAATATCAATGAGGACAATGACCAAGCATAATTTTATCAGTCTTCAATGCAGGTATATTTCATAATTCCAAATATCCTTAAACAAAGTGGATTGAGTGAATTATTGTCAAGTGTATGCATTATGTTTAACAACACAGATGGCTATAGGAGCTGCATACTCACAACCCACTTCTTCAATAGGAAGAATCTTAATATTAAAATGGGCATGAGCGAACTTACTCTTTGCAAAGAATTTGATCTTCGCATAAACGCCTCTGTTCCTGAGAGTTGCTTATCTTCCTTTCTGAATTTCTGGTACAGTTCAGAACAAAAGAAAAATATAAGTGTAGAGGAGAGGGAGAGAATATATATGTACACTGTAAAACAACTAATGAATTGAGCTTATAATTTAAAGCAACAATCTAAGAGTGGGTTTAAAACCAAGTAATCAAACTAACATACATACCTCCAGAGTTCCCAAAAGCTGACCCAGCATTCTTTTGTTCCTATTAACTAAGCTTGGGTCTTCATTCTTAGGCAATACCCTCGGAACATGTTCTGTAGTAGGAATCTCAGAAGCCTGACATGAACAGGCTATAGCATTAGATACAAAACTTCAAACCAACAATCATCATTCGTCAAGAAGGTAAGAAGGTAAGACATTTATTGCATTTACTACCTTTGAATTTCTTTGATAACCGTCTCTTCTAGACAATCCACTTTGGTGAGAATTAAAAGGCTTCCCATCACTCTGACCAACGGTAGCATTCCCATTTACACCGTCGCCAATTGAATCCTTTGTGTTCCCAGCATCAGCATCCTCAGTCAGCTCCCCATCACCAACCTTCGTTCCCAAACAGGATATACAGTTAAAAAGACACACTTCTGTTTTCCTCTTTGTGGTTTAGGGGTCAGGAAGGCACATGAGTAGGGGGCACGACACTACTAGTTATGATTTAGAGATTTCTAATAATTTAGACATTGTTTTTTTTTAGAGATTTCTAATAAAACCAGAACTATTCTGTGTTTGTTTACCATAACGAAAATAAAAACCATACACATAACGTAATCTGACTAATTATCAATAATAAGGAACCAAATTTTAAAATCCAACAATAAAAAACTAAACTTGAAAAACAAAATTAAGTGAAAAAAAATCAGAACCTTAACAACAGCAGAAGAAAGTCTTCTTTTAGCAGGAGGTTGATCTTCAGAATCACCCTGATTAAAAAAAAAATGCATAAACTCAATTGATTCATAATTGAAGTGTAACTGAATTGAACCCTAATTAAGAAAATGGAAAGAAACTCACAAGACGAACAAAGGGACGTTGGCGAATCGAATTATTGCGGAGAAGCGGTGTTGATAAAGCACCTTTGCGAAGACCACGAGGATCTCGAAGCCTCTCAGTTATCTGAATTCAAAATCAACGAATCATAGATCAAATTAAATAAATATTTAGCAAAAGTATATAGATATAGATATAGATATATGAACCTCGCGTTGTTGACGAAGAAGTTCATCGATCTCGTTACGAAGTTCTTGTTCAGTTTTCTCCGCCGCCGCAGTACTCCCCATTGATGTATGTCAGGTCAGGTCAGCTGTGGAAAGAGCTACTTCTCTCTCTGTGTGTCTTTCGAATTACAAAACCCTTACAATGCATATCATTTTTTTTTACACTTAACTGCACATCTATAAACCTTCTCACTTTTAGTTAGGTTAGGTAAAATTGTACTTTTTTTTAACTCAAATTTTTGTGTAAATATTTAAATTAATTTATAAATAACAAAAACAGAAAAAAAAATCTGGAATTAAAAACAGGAAAAAATATATCTAAATTGATTTATAATCTATTATTTTAGTAAATATTAAAATAAATTGACCAATAAAGTATTACTTTACTTTGTTTACTTGCAGACCTATAAACCTTTTTAGCTAGTTAGGTTAGGTAAAATTGTAGTACTTTAATTCGGAGAAATGTTATCTTGACAATTGTTTAGGTGTCTAACCCCATATATTTATATTGTACAAGTACTGTTTTTTTTAGAAATGATATTTGTACAACTATTTTGTGACAATTTTTTCTCATACTCACATTATGTTTTTACTTTTTCTCTCTATTATTTTGGTTTTAGTGTTAATATCTACTTTTTTTTGTAAATTTATGGTTGTCCCATAAGTTGTCATAAAAATGGTTATTCAAATAATATACATCTTTTTTTAGTTAGTTATTTCTCTCTCATAGTCATATCGATAGTTATAAATTAAGTACTTTTATACTTTACGTAAAAATGGTTGTCAAATAGTTGTTGTTTTTTGGATGTTCAAATAACATTGCTCATATTTTGTCACTTATCTTTTTTTACATAAATGTATGTGGCTTATGTTAATGAATGTTTGGTTTGTGGTGATAAAAATTGATTTAAATAAATTGTAGATAAAAAATGAATTAAAAATAAAGCGAATTGTGTTTTAATACTTTACGTAAAAGTGAATTGATGAATAAATTTTAGTGTTAAAATTATGTTTTGACTTAAAAGCTTCAAATTATGTGTATGTTTTGATTCCACATTTTGAGCAGTTATAATAGATTATTGAGATATAAAATTGATTATGATATGTTTGACTTAATTGTCCTCTAGTATAACTGATTTTGCCTCTAAAATTAATTTTAACTCGAAACTATGATTTGTAACATTTGAGTCTAAACATGATTTTTTTTTTACCATGGAATTTATTGTTCAACTCATATTTATGTATTCAAACAAAACTATTTTACATCCAACTCACTTTCAAGTAAAATCAATGGATCTAACTAGTGTCAAGAACTTAAAAGTAGAAATTTAACATTAAAAAAAACTTTTTTTTTGTATATTTTAAAATTTGAATAAACTCTTTAAAAAAATTGAATACATGACTTTTATGATAAAATTATTATATGTAGTTCTTTAACATGTACCCTAAGGATACATGTAAACATTCTCTTTTATGTATTTTATAAAAGAGAAACTAATCCTTACAACCAAATTCAAACAATTTTTGGGAAACTTTTTAATTGGATGTAGTTCAAATATGTCAAGTGTAGATTAGTTTTCGACTTTTGATTGGTTATCTTAGTTATGTTATAGATTATATTATCGACTTCTGATTTATGTTATGTGTTATATTAACAATAATACTACATATAAAATAACTAAGATAACTAATTTGAACGTCCACAGCGAGTCAAGTCTAATGTTCACACAAACCCCTAAACAGAAAAGTCATGAGATGAGAGTTATGAGACTCATTATATAACCGGTTATCAACATTTGAGTTTACTTGTTAAGTTGTAGGTTGTAATTTTTTATGGTTTCAATTTTTAATTTCGTTTGTTGTTGACGAAAATGGCGTCAATATTTTGAGTTGGTTATGAGATGAGAGTTATGGGACTCGTTATATATCCGGTGGTTATGTACTTAACAGGTTATGCACATAACAGGCCTAAAATGTGGTGCGACGTTATATCTAAAATGGTCATACATCATTTCAAATTTAAAATTAATTGCAAAAATATCACTTGTGTATATGTATTAACACAGATATCACTGCAGCGTTTTAAAATGGTGTGTTTTAAGATTGTTCAAAAAAAAAAAAGGTGGGCGTTTTAAATTTTAATATATACCAGTAAAAGTCTTACATCCCACATTTTTTTTTTTGAGGAAATCTTACATCCCACATGACAACTTATATCTTCAATTTCATGTTCTACTTCCTTTTAATTCGCCAATCCTTCTTTAGAAATTGTAAAATCCAATGTACAATTTCTTTTTAAGTCGCAATTAGGGGTGAGAATAGGCTAGGCTGAGCTAGGCTTTGCAAGACCTAAGCTTGACCTGCCAAATTTTTTAAGGTCTAAGTCTGGCATGCGGCTTGTCATAGACTTACTTGTGAGGCCTGAGCCTGACCTTCTGAAAGTCTGATAAGGTCTGTTAGCATGTTTAAAAGCCTATATCATATGAACATCTTTAAGTAAGAAATGTGATTTAAGTTTAAATAGACTAACGAACTAATAGATCAATTAGATTAAACTCTCTTTTAATAATCAACATGAGTTTTTAGGAAATTTGACTATATATTGTATCATATTTCAATTACAGTTTATAATAATACATTTGTATATGCGAAAAATTAATGTATACTAATAAGCTTAAATTACTAACGAATTTATATTTTAATTCAAAGTACAAAATATATTATAATAATAAATAATATTATTCATATTTACTTAAATAGGCAGGCCTAATAGGCTTAAGAGGCTTTTTGAATGTCTTGTGGCCTGACCTTTTAAGCTAAATAGGCTTCTAAAAAAGTTTAGGTATTCTCTATTTAAGAAAAAAGTCTAGCCTGGTCTGTCGTAGACTAGGTCGTAGACCCCTGTAGGCCGGCCTGACCTATTCCCATCCTTGGTCGCAATCCAACGGATCTTCAAGTTAATTCTCCTAAATGGCATTGTTTGAGACATTCTAAGGTGCATTGCATGATTCACGATTTCGGCAGTTTTGTTATAAATAAGCACAGAACCGGTAAAGCAGTTTATAAAGAAGTGTATCCAAATATTCTCCTAAATGATGTACTTTCCGTCCAGACGGAAAAATCACACAAAAAACACGAAGAAAATGGCTAAACTATTCTTCCCTTCATTTTTCACATCGATTTGGATATGCTTTTTTATTTGGAAAATATTTTAATTTGGACTTTAGGTATTTTCAATTTTTTAGGATTGTTAAGTTATATTCATATTTCATACATCATTTCGATCAAAAACAATATTTCATACATCCTTAAGGTTTCTTGCATTTTAAATAGTCAAATTAAATGTTAAGTTGTTAAAATTCCTTTTTTGAGGGGTGAAATGTAGTTATCTGGTTAATATTTTCTAATTCATCAAATTTTAATGTGGTTAAGTTAGTTATGAAACTACACTCATGGTCTACACCGAAAAGGCGTCATCAACCCATAAGACCAACCTTTCCTTCAAAAAAAAAAAAACCTCAAGACTAACCTTAAAATTACAAAGGTAAAACATAACTATTCAAAATTTCAATTGCAGTTTTATATTTTTAACAAAATAAATATTTATTTTTCAAGAAAATATTTATACTTTTATAGTATTAACATGCATTCTAAAAGCTCACTAGTAAAAGCATTGTATAACTGAAATATGATATATTAAAAATAAAATAAAAGCCAACCAATCTAATGCAAAACCTCGTCTTGATTTTGATATTTACTTTTAAAAAATTGAAATAAAAGTATACACAGCTAATATAAAAATTAGATTCAACTTACATCGTGCATTGCAATTGGACGAGTTTTATATCGAAATGATTTTTTTAGGGGGTTATCGAAATGATATGTAACAATAAATTGAATATTTGTGGCTAACAGTATAAAAAATATTTGGAATGTTCCCCTCTAAAATAAAAAAGAACTTTCTAAATAAAAAAAAAAAAAAAAACCTTATCAAGAAAGTTTTTTCCCGGACACGACGGGAACTAGCTAATATGTTTCTTCTATCTAGAACTAGAAAGCTTACAGTTACACATTTACACAAAGGTCATTCATCAAATAATGAACAGCCAATACAAGACTCAATTAGCAGCGGTCAAGGTAAACTAAAAGATTGAAATCTCCATAGAATAATGAAATCCCTGTTGGCATGCCCCGTCTTTCAGGGGGTCAAGGTTATGAGTTAGTATTGAAGGGTTTTTCTTTAGTGACTTGACTAGGTGAATTGTGGTCCATGAACCTCTTTAATGCACTTCAACGCCATAGGGACGCCATAGCATATGAGAGATGCCCCAAATTCCCATATAATCATGGAGGCGACCTCTTGTTGGGTTGGTAAAGGCTAAGTATCCTTTTTCTTCCAAATTCCAGTAGGAACACCATAGCATATGGGAGATGCCCCAAATTCCCGTATAATCGTGGAGGTGACCTCTTGTTGGGTTGGTAAGGCTAAGTATCCTTTTTTCTCCAAATTCCAGTAGGAACACCATAGCATATGGGAGATGCCCCAAATTCCCATATAATCGTGGAGGCGACCTCTTGTTGGGTTGGTAAGGCTAAGTATCCTTTTTTCTCCAAATTCCAGTAGGAACACCATAGCATATGGGAGATGCCCCTATTAAGAAAGGAAGTTTGCAAGCATTACGCGCCTGGCCCATGAAAGCCCCAATTTTGCGCCTGTGGCTACACTTGGTATTAAGTGAATCATTCTCGGGCAACTCTAGTGATTTCTTCTTTGGGACTTTTCTCTTTCCTCTACCCTTGCCATCCTTCAAATTCATGGCCTCTAGTTCTTCTGATAGTAAGTTGCACTGCAAGCATTGAATGTCAACTTTTGATCTTTCTTTCAACCAGGCATCAAACATAGCCTTGCCAAATCGATCTATATCCTTGTCTGTTACTTCCCACAGGTTGGCAACAATGGATGGAGAACCAGCCAGCAGATATGATAGGGGAACACCCTGCGGCGCATAGCTCCCATTTAGGGTCAATGAACCACTACTGCACCCCATCAGAAGTGTAGCACCACATTGCTGTAGTTTCTCAATCTCACGCCTGGAAATGTACTGTACTCCTGTGAAGACACATACAATTCATCCACAATTATGAATATGACTCACATGGAATGACAAATATAATGTATGCATTTATGTATTATTTTATATGTTTTCTCAAGCTTTACCACTTCCATGCCCAAAATATATAAAAAGCTCGTGACTTTCCAATGCAGAAGCCAATTCTTTGACGGTGGGCTTGGTACCTGCCTTTCCCTGTAAAGTGAAATGATAAGAAAGAAGACAAAAATTCACTAGACTTATAGATTAAACAACTAGCACGAATACAAAGACATAAATATTTTTCCCATGTATTCTTATTAAAATTTAAACAGATGCAATACCTCAAGGTTTTGATCTCTGAAATATTTCTCAAATTCAATTTGTGTGCCAACAAGATCACCATCTGGATTTACCAAGTAAAAAGCATCGAGAGGATCTATAGAAGGAAAGGGTGCCAAATTTCTTCCCACTGGTTCCTTACTGGTGCTGCCTTTATCAAGAACAAAAGAGATGCTGCTAACGGAAGGCATGCGGTAAACTTCCTGCTTCCTTAGTATAGGCAAATTTTCCCAAGGGAGCATCTGTTGCAGCAGTAGGATTTTGTTATCAAAGTTTGTATAAAACCATAAATTGATTAAAATCACACTACATGATGCATTCTCAATCATTTAAAAAATACTACTTAGGTACGTAATGCTTCAAATATTTCAAAACACATAATAAGCAAGTCATAAACAATCGATTTACCTGCACCTCAGGATCCAACACTAGAATTACAGGCTCTCTATTCATAGAGTCATCCACTTCCAGCACATTTAAGGCTTCATTTAATAGTTCAAAAGCAACCTCTGATGACATTAATTTATTGGCTACGTTTAAAAATATCCCACTCTTTGCTCCATCACAGTAGCCTCCTTTAGTAATGTAGCAGTCTTTCTTTGAGCATAGCTGTGAAAGCAATGTCTTTCCTTCACAAACATATTTTGAGCCACCAAGAATAATTTTAAGAAGACCCTCATTTACATCCAATTTGCACTTAGATCTTAGATCATTCACTAGATTTTTAAGCACCGAGTCAAAATTTTTGCAATTCGACCATTCTCCAAGAAGCAAGAATTTCCATGAACCAAACCACAAATCTTCAAGGTTCCTGGTAAGGGATGACAATTGTACAAGGAGAGATAACAATTAGTTTCTTTAAGGTTAAAACTACTTCTACCCCGTCAATGATGTAATCATGCATACTGCTGTTTTAAATTTTACGTTTGTTACTAATGAATGTATAAAGTGAGTGTTCCATAGTTGTTCAACTACAGAGAAATGATGCAAAATATGCATGAAAAGTAGTGCACCTCAAAAACTTAGCAAGACGACGATCAATGTTGATTCTCCAATCCCACCATAGTGTCATATTCTGTTCTGTAATTTCAAAATGAGACGTTGACGACGAGTAATTCTCTTTCAAAATGGTTTTGAAGGCTGGTGCAATGTCATCAACCATTGCGAAACCACCCCATGGACAACGCCAGACTTTACTAGGTTTCTCGCACATTTGCAAAAAGTCTGAACCAGTACTCAGATCACCCTCATCTGAAAAAGATGAACAGTTATAAATTACATTGTCTAACTTCATGAAATTTATACGTATAAGATTTGATATGATGTACTCTGTACCAACAGGAGCTATATACCTTGTAAAATAGAATCCAGTGGCAATAACATCACAACAGGTTCAGTCTTAAAATTCAGTCGTGAAACCAACATCCATGCTCGAACACATGCAGGATAAATCAACAACTCCTGTAGTAAACTAGTATATTCACGTTCGAGCAAACTTATACTGATGATAGTTGTGAGTGGAAGACGGGCAAAAAAATTCTTCACATATTCTGCTAAATCTACGGTGGAATCAGGAGCAATCCTGCAACACGGAGAAACACATACAATTAGAGTATTGGTCCAGGTTGTATTTGAATTTATTCAATTCTTTCTTATGCAATAAGAACAATTTTTACCTTAGTGAGTCATATGTGACTTCTCTGATGCAAGAAGATCCAGTAACATATGGACCCTGAAATCAAAATTGATTAAGAAGAAGAAGAAGCAAGAAGTCCTAGGATGCATTTGATCTGCTAAAATATGAAGGACTGGACAGCATAAAAATACAAGTTCCACGTTTGATTTTAAAAGAGATTATTGGACATCAAAAAACCAATGATGAAGCATATGACAAATGCCTTTATATTTTTTATTGAAAAACCCAGTGAACTATAAATACCAAATTGATAGCCTATTAATTGGGGCAAACCCCGTCAACACCTAGAGAGAACTACAAATACACCAAACAGGCTACTACAGTCCTACCTCACACAGCCCGAAAATTGTCAATCAACTAACAAGCAACAATGAAGCAAATGTTGTCTTACGACTTACTAGTTACTACACAACTACTTGTATTACGTTCAACTTGTGGTATCCCCTGGGACCTAGGTGCGTCATTTTTCCTTATACATCATTATGTTATTATTAACAATCAACATTCGTTGACAATATGAGACCTACTGTATTTTGTAGGCCAAATGTTTGTTTTCAAACTTAGCATCATTCTTGGGCAAGTACTGTGTTAGGGTTCCTAGACAAGTTTTGTGAAACATTGAGGGGTTTTCATTGCTTACACTCAAGCAATGAAAGGTACTCAAAGAGGTCACAACTGGCATAAGAACACAAAGTAGAGATACAAAAGATATAATCATAGGTTTTCATCCAGGGTTAACTGTGAACTCTTTTTTGTCCTAATTCTTCTAAATGTGCTACTGCTAAGTGAACACATCAAATAGGGTGTCACGGTGCATGGTTGGTATGGATGGTATAATCTTAAGTTGGCGAGTTGGGAAGAGAAAATAAAAATAAAAATTAGAGACAATTCTTGGAAGCAAGCATGTTGCTTTTGCTTAAGCAGAAATAAAACAGAACATATGTAATGTGAGTTTAATAAGAGGCATATGGATCCTAGATTGGCAATGAAAATTGGAGAACATATTATCACAACACAAGTTTTACTATTCAAGTACTTTGAGTTCATCATACAAAATGACAAGGAAATAGAGGGAGATGAAATCATAGGATCCAAGTAGGGTGGATGGAATGGAGGAATGCTTTGGGCTGATTTCTAGTAGAAAGATGGTACTCAAGCTTAAAGAAATTTTACTGTATAGCTATAAGAGAAACAATGTTGTTTAGGACCGGATGTTAGATGGAAAATATATCCAACAAGATAGTAAGCTCCATGTTACAAAATGAGAATGATAAGATAGATCAACAATGGTTACATAAAACAAGATAGAATTAGAAATGAAATCATATCAAACCAATGAATTTCGTATCAGTTATATTATTATTTGATGGTACTATAGATCACTGGTACTATAGATTTGAGAGTGCAAGTTGTACAAAAAAGGGAACCCCCAGAACTCACGATTGAGAAAATCATAAATAATGCACTCCCAATTCCCATGAGCAAATAATACAATGTCGAATCTTATAATATCAAAGTTAAAGGATACTTAGACAAGTAAATGAATGCCAAAAGATGCTAATGTACTGGAAATATGCAAAATAACAGGTGCACAAAGCACGAGAAACTTCTTCACTGCCATATCACAAAACAGTGTTTATAACCATTTGCCAAAATCCTATGAAAGTTGTTTTGTGATAATAAATAGGCTATAAGTATTGCTCATAATCAAGTTCAGCATAATAAGAAAAAACACATTGAAATAGATCAACACTTGATCAAGGAGAAGTTGAATAGTCGTTTGATAACTACAACCAACATTCCTTCTGGACATCAACTGAAAGATGTGTTAGCGAATGGCTTACCAACAAAACTATTAGGCCAACTTACTTGCAAACTAGGAATGAGAAATAGATAGATACTCATTCACCAGCTTGTGAGAGTGTTTTAAATAGACGTGTATTTGTAATTATGTTAATCGTTGTATTCGGCCCATTAATCAGGCATGTTAGGTACAGTGTACTCTATATAAGCATGTTAGTGTTTGAACACTTGACACGATTTTTAAATAATATTTGGATATATTTCCCCACATTTATTTTGAAGAGTCATATCTTACTATAGAAGCCATGGATAAATTCCAAAATCTTGATAAACATGAAGATATGTCTGAGCATCAACAAGAGATTGTACCTTGCATCCCCCACTTGTATGAGAAAGAAACTGATAAGTAAGATGAGTTCCTATAGAAGCTTGGTGGAAGTACGAAGACCAATAATTTTCACCGAAAACTTTGCTAAAAGATGGCATTGAAAATTGTTCACTCAAGGAAGAAACCACATACATCACAGCGAGTAATTTAGACACCTGTTGCAGTAACATTAGCATATTAAGATCATATACTGTGAAAGAGCTCAAGTGATAAAACAATAGACACCAAGGAAGAGAACAAAAAGCTAAGAGTCTGGATTATTAAGCAACACGACATGCATTTGCACTTCATAAAAAAGGATTATTAAGCAACACAGCATGCATTTGCACTTCATAGAACAACATGAGTCATCAGGTCCAAGTCCATTACTGATAACAACTTAAGTGTACCACAACCTGTTATATCAAATTTCTACAAGTTATCAAATTTTGGGTTTCTTTTAATTACCACCTACGTGGGTTGCTATATTGGAAACTTCTTGTTGAAATGTATATTATTTCCTTTTATTATTATTCTATTTTAATGGTTGTTTATTTTTCATTATGCCACTCCTTAAATTAAGGAGTTGATTAGTTGTATTTTCTCCTATAAAAGGAGCATCATTCTCATTGAATAAAACAACTCTTAAGTTATAGAGTAATTTCTACATGGTATCAGAGCCCCAATTTTTGGGGGCTTTGCTTCTAGCCGCCATCATTACGTATTTTTTTTCTTTACTAGTTTTTTTTTATCCAGCAAACACTGTTCACCAAAGTACTATTCACCTCATCGGTAGCGGTTACTGTTCACACGTATGCTATTTATCTCACTGACACTGTTCAAACCGCGGTTACTGTTCATGCGCGCATTATTCATCCAAAAAAAAACTCAAAATCGTAGCTTGCAGTGTCTGAGTCGGATCAAAAAGTGAAAATTAAAAGGGAATGAATAAATCTAAGACTAGAAGAGAGAAGGCACGGCAAAGGGTGATGATGAGTAAGACAATTTTAAACTCGTCAACAGAAGGTCGCGCACTGCAAGATACTTCTGATCAAAGACAGCAGTCTTCCTCAAACTCACTTCCGTCCACTAATGAACAATTGTACAAGCTTCTTGAGTCTCAAACAATTTCTCGTATGTTTTCTTTCGGTTCCATTGCCCAAAAAGGTAATTTTTTAGAGTCAACCCTCCTTAGTGTCAAACCAAGTCGTACTTGGATTGTTGATTCAGGTGCTACTGATCATATGACAGGAGAGTCTAGTATGTTTTCTTCATATAGTCCTTGTACAGGTAATTTAAAAATTAAGATTGCCGATGGTTCTCTTTCAGCCATGGCAGGAAAAGGTTCTGTCATTATTTCTCCACTATTAACTCTTCAAGATGTTTTACATGTCCCCAATCTGTCGTGTAACCTATTATCTGTCAGTAAATTAACCCGAGATAAAAGGTGTCAAACTCATTTTTTTGATACTCATATCACCTTTACCGATGATCATACTAGACTTTGTTGGGTATATTTATTAAGAGAAAAATCAGAGGTAGGGCAAATTGTCAAGAATTTTATTAAAGTGGTGCAGACTCAGTTTAATTCCACCATACAAGTTTTTAGAACTGACAATGGAACTGAATATTTTAACACAGTTGGAAATTTTTTTATGGACAATGGGATAGTTCATCAAAGTACATGTGTTAACTCACCCCAACAAAATGGAATTGCAGAGAGGAAAAATAGGCACCTTCTTGAGGTGGCTAGAGCCTTACTTTTTTCCACTAAAGTTCCAAAATACTTATGGGGTGAGGCTGTTTTAACCGCTGCACATTTGATAAACCACATGTCACCTCGTGTTTTAAACCTTAAAACTCCTCTCAAAACTTTTTTAAATTTTTTTCCAATTGCCTCTATTTCAACTTATTTGCCTCTAAAAATATTTGGATGCACTGCATTTGTCCATGAACACAACAAATAGGCAAACTTGAACCTCGTGCTATTAAATGTCTTTGTTGGATATTCACCCACTCAAAAAGGTATAAATGTTTTGATCCCAATTCTAAACGGTTACTGGTAACTATGGATGTTACTTTTTTTTTTTAAAAATAAACCTTTTTTTGAGAGCAATCATCTTCAAGGGGGGAAATCAAATGAAAATTCATTTTATTTTTTTGAGAATTTAATTCTATCAGAAAATGTTTATATCACATAGTTCTAGGGCGTTTGCACCTAAAGAAAATGCCCCAGATAATTTAAGTGAACCTACTCCTTTCATGAGTGAGGATGTCACAGAATCAGGGGCAACAAACCAAAATTCTAACAATGACTCTTTGGAATCTAAGGATAATCAAGAATTAAGTCAAATGTCACTACATGAACATCCTTATAATGGAACATAAAGAAAGTTTGGAGAAGGTGAAGGAACTTGGAAAGGAGTAATTTATGGAAGAAGGAACCATGATAAGGTAGTAGAAGACTTGATTCCTCATCGCAGTCATGGATCTGAACCGAGGGAAAGTCAACCTACAAATACAAAGAAAGGTAAAGGTAAAATTCCTCCTGATATTCATGATCCTATTCTTGATGTTCCAATAGCTCATAGGAAACCAATTAGAGCTTGCACCAAGCACCCCATGTCTAGGTTCGTATCATATTCAAATTTATCCTCCTCTTTTTCTGCATTTACCTCTCACTTGTCTTGTATAGAAATTCCTAAGAATGTACAGGAAACTCTAAACGTTCCAAAGTGGAAGGAAGCTGTGTTTGAGGAGATGAGAGCACTTGAGAAGAATAACACTTGGAGTGTTATGACTCTACCAGCTGGAAAAAGAACTGTGGGTTGTAAGTGGGTGTTTATAGTAAAATACAACTCTGACGGTTCAGTAGAAAGATATAAGGCAAGGATGATTGCTAAAGGGTTTACTCAGACATATGGCATGGACTACTCAGAAACTTTTGCTCATATTGCTAAGTTGAACACTGTTAGGATCCTCTTATCTCTTGCTGAGAATTTGGATTGGTCTCTACATCAATTAGATGTAAAAAATGTGTTTCTCAATGGTGATCTAGAAAAAGAATTGTATATGGATGGCCCTCCAGGCTTTGAAGAAAAATTTGGGTCAAAGGTGTGCAAATTGGAAAAATATCTTTATGGTTTAAAGCAATCTCCAAGAGCTTGGTTCGAAAAGTACAATCCTAGTGGAAAAATTACTATTTTAATTGTTTATGTCGATGATATAGTTCTTACTAGAGATGATGTGACAGAAATAGAAAGACTAAAGAGAAACCTCACAGCAGAGTTTGAAATCAAAGACTTGATATCCCTAAAGTACTTCCTTGGCATGGAAGTAGCTAGATCAAAGAAAGGAGTAATGGTGTCTCAACGAAAGTATGTTCTTGATCTCTTAAAAGAAACAAGTATGAGTGGATGTAGACCTGCTGATACTCCCATGGACCCAAATGCAAAACTTTGGGAAAAAAAGGGACACACCTGTCGACACAAGAAGATACCAAAGATTAGCTGGGAAATTGATTTACTTGGCACATACACGGCCTGACATTGCTTTCCCTGTTAGTGTTGTTAGTCAATTTATGCATGCCTCTTATGAAGAACACCTTGACGCCGTCTATAGAATTCTAAGATATTTGAAGGCTGCCCCCGAAAAAGGCCTATTCTTCGGAAAAACCAATGATAGGAATGTGGCTATTTTTACTGATGCTGATTGGGCAGGATCCATTACAGATAGAAAGTCGACTTCAGGTTATTGTACCTATGTATGGGGAAACTTGGTAACATGGAGAAGTAAGAAGCAAGGTGTAGTTGCTAGAAGCAGTGCAGAGGCTGAGTTTAGAGCAATGGCCCAAGGAATTTGTGAGGGTCTTTGGATTCATCGAGTTCTAAAGGAGCTAAAGATGACAGTAGAACTTCAATTGAAATTATATTGTGACAACAAAGCCGCAATAAGTATAGCTCATAACTCAGTTCAACATGATCGAACAAAGCATATTGAAATCGATCGTCACTTTATAAAAGAGAAGATAGATTCTGGAATACTTTGTCTACCTTTTGTGCCTTCAAATCAACAAACATATGATATTTTGACCAAGAGCTTAGCAAAGACAAGTTTTGAACATCTCATAAGCAAGTTGGGCATGATTGATATCTATGCACCAACTTGAGGGGGGTGTTGAAATATATATTATTTCCTTTTATTATTATTCTATTTTAATGGTTGTTTATTTTTCATTATGCCACTCCATAAATTAAGAAGTTGATTAGTTGTATTCTCTCCTATAAAAGGAACATCATTCTCATTGAATAAAACAACTCTCAAGTTATAGAGTAATTTCTACACTTCTACATAATTTTCAATTATGAACATGGAAGAGGATATATATATTAGAGCCTTGCACATGCGGGACGTGATTTCAACTACCGTAATAGATTTGTAGAAAGCCAAGATATACATTCTTAAGATTCAATTTTATCTTATCCTTTAAAAGTTGTCAAGACAGGTATCATTGTCTAAAATGTTCATAGTTACGAAACTAGCTAATCAAAAAATTAAACCAATTACGCGAAAATTGTCACAGAATAATAACATGAAGATAGAGAATATGACCTTTTGAGAAACTGCGGGAACCTCACGAGAGAGTACAAAAGCTACCATCAGCCAAGAAGCAATGTCTTCAAACTTGATGTGAGATAGATTACAAAAAATGTTCCTGTAAGGAAAAACCAAAATGTCCAAAGTCTATAAAAGTTAATTATAGAATGTTATGTTCACAGAGCAGCAAATATAACAATTTTACAAACATAACTCAGGGAGATACTACTGTAGGAATACAGGAAAGCAATAAAAAAAATTCCACAAGAGCATAAGGGATCTGGAAGAACAAGGAAAAAAATTAGATTCAGAAATCAATATTTTTACTACAATTTTCAGGTGCTTTTCTTTTATCAGAAAATCATCTGATAATTGTCTGTTAAAACTGCCAACTCTTGTCTATTACAACCTAGAGGAAAGTCTTAGTTAAGCAAACACATTTATCTTGTTGACAAACATACAGCTCTAATGCCAAATTTGGAAGGCTCAAACATTTTCAAAAAAGCATGTCAAAAGTACTGTTGTATACATCGCAAGTTAATAAACCATTTGTATATTATTGCTGAACTGAGAGGCCAATCAATGTCAGTATGTTTTGGATGTCAATGCCTACCTCATATACTTGGAATGATAGCATTTCAAAGAATGCCAACATATGCTATAAACTATCTCAGCACGCTCAATAGCAAATGCATCTCCCGGTATCTCCTTTGCAACAAATTGGTGAAAAGAATCTACAGGAATTGATGAAAAAGTGTGGCAGAATGGGTTTCTGCCAAACAGAAACGACATGCTTCTTAGAAGAATTTTCTGTGCTTCATCGATTAGATCAGGATATGCAAAACACTTCACTGCAGATGAACAATCAAATTAGAAAAAGAAAGAAAACTTTATACCTTAAGAGTATGTTTGGATTGATGGTATAGCAGAACAAAGTGGAATGACATTACATTCATTTTTTTAAAATCTAACTAGTCTATTCTATTTCATTCCATCTTATATTATCAATCCAAACATATACTAAAAAAAATACATGACGAGAGAGAGAGATTATATATATATATATATGTGTGTGTGTGTGTATGTATATGTATGAGTCATGATCCATTGACACTAGGTGTAAGTCATTAGACTTACACTAAATCTCAACCGTAAATTTCTATTGATCAAACGGCTTACAACATTTCTTATGTCCGGTCAAAAAAACCCCGACTGAGGCACGAGACATCTCTTCTTCTCTCATCTTTTCTTCTCTCTCTTCTTCCATTTACATTCAAAACCTAATTTGCCAAATTGCTAATCAAACCAAATGTCTGGGATGGCAGTAAACCAGTATTTCATTCGGAATTTTATAACCATACCAAATAAGAATCTTTATCACCAATAAGAATGCTTATCAAGTTTTTACAATGTCACCACCAATAAAAGAAACTTTAAGGACAAAGGAATATTGAAATTAACAACTTGAGATATTGTTGTGAGGCCAAGTCACTTCAGGTTCAACCCCAAAAAATTTATTATGGCTCGAGTTCAATGGGTTGTGTCTAATAAAGGGTCTCAAATGAACATTTTGTATGAAAAAGTTAGAATTGGGCAGAAAGAAAATATGATAACGACTATAGGAGAATAAATTGGGGAAGATTCTGACGATGGCCTATGAGAGTCTGGAAGTTAGTGGCGTTGGTTCCATGTGCAATATTGTGAGTTTCATTGAAGGTTTAAATGGCAGAAAAGAAAAAGAAGATGGAATGTCACGTGTCTCTCTATTATTAATTTGACCCGTGAAATATTACAGCGATCAGATCTATTATATTTTACGGCCACGATTTGGTGTAAGTTAAAGACTTACATCTGGTGCCAACGGATCCTGACTCTACATAGATATATAGATAAACAGATAAAGCAATTTACATGCCAACATGAGTAAACTTTCATATTCCAGAAAGTTTCTGCAAATGCACGAAGACACGTGTCGCGGTTTTAGCGGCAAGCTAGTTATTCAACCAATGCTTAATCCGGTGAAGTTACAGCTAATGCTTGGAAATTATGCATGTCTGTTACCACTCTATTCACTAGGTGAAAATGACAACAGAATAATCATGCATTTACAAAGACAGAAAATGTGAAATGGCACACATACCTACTCGAGTGAGTAGCTTCATTGAAAGTTTCCTCCGAACAAACTCCCATTTAAGAATAATAAAATCATTCAATAACCCAGATTTCAGAACTTCAGATGGAAGGCAGTTCCAACACTTCATTTCAGATAAAACACATGTTATTGCACACTTTGAAGAAACTCTGCCACCCATCTTTGATGAAATGCTGCAACCAATCTCCGTCGAAATTGACTCCTTCCGACTAAGCATGTCAGATGGACCAGAAATTTGGTTCCCTTCAACATTTTCATTGACTTCTAACTTCCTAGAAATGCTCGTTTGTTGGTTCTGTATAGATCGATATCTAGAACGAGTTAGCCTTGATTGATTCTCAACTACTATGTTTGGTTCCTTTGATGTAACCTTAGCTGCATTTTTAGACTTCCTATTTTGTTTGGGGCCAATCTTGGTTCCTGGCCCTACTTTCGTAGATTTCTTGACATCCTCACCCACTTCATTCATTACAGAGCAAGTACAAGTCTTCCCACCAGCACATTTTGCATCTGTTGCAGTTGCATCACTGTCGTCTTCAGGACAACTCAGAGGGTTTTTCCATTCAGAAAGAGTTAATTTATTCAGAGCTGATGTGTACCAATTTTTTGCAGTCTCTTCGGAAACACCCTCTTCACAAGCATTAAATTTACTTTGACACAAATCTCCAAGATACCCATGAAGAGTAACTTCAAGTATTAATTTACACTTTGAGCAACAAAATGGTGCGCTGTTATCATTCAAAATCTGCTCAGCACATTGAAATTCCTTTTCTGCTGAATCCCAAAGTCTTTTCATAGCGTAGAGTTTACCTAGTAATTCAAACCAAAAAATGGCACATTAATTTTACACTGAAAATAGAGAAAAATTTATCAATCCAACAGCAGAATAAGGCTACAAGTAACTTACATACCTAAGAGGGAAGAGAAAGCAACTATAAACAAAGGCAACTGAAGTGAACAGGATATTGCTTTCCCCCATCGAAGATATATTTCAGCCTCAATTCCATCTCCGATAATTTCATAGATGGCTCCTACCTGCATGCATTTTATGACATTGAAATGCAGTCCATAAAAGGCCTCCTAAAAATACTATAATTCCATAAATGATAGGATGACAAGATACGAGTCAAACCTGAAGAGTGCTCTCAAGGTAAGATTGCATAATTTTCCACGGACTCAGATAATTGTCTTGTAAGTCCCGTGATATCGAATCAAATAGAAAAACTTCCCTAACAACTGACATGTCCACTTCGATCTTATCAACGTCATCCATAAGATTCTTTGAAAAATCAACTGTTATATTATTCTCTTCATTATGCTTCTGAAAAATGTGCCTAAATTTCACTTTGAAGAGTTGATCATGTAGTCTATGAGCTTCTTTTGCAAATGAAAGAGCCTAATAAATAATAAGTAAAAAAGACAAGAAATACCATAAGTCATTAAACAAGCCAAGTGCAAAGAGATGTACAACAAAACAAAATTATGACTTTCATTGATAGGTTATCTTCAAATGACCACACAAAAAAACACGCACGCGGCTTTGACGTTTTAACTTTTAGAAATCAAAGTCTGCTTGTTTGAATAGGAAAACAAATATGAAGGAGAAAATGGCAAGGTATTATAAATAATCAAGTCTAAATCCATTATGCTTTTACGTTCATATTTTTCAACTACGCTTAAACTGTGCCCATGTAAGTTTTCACTATTCACCTACCCAACCAAGAAGTTAAGGTACAAAAAACATTAACCAATTTTGTTTACCTGGAAAGAACATCGCCTAGGAGTGATAAAATTTAGGTTTGCTTGTGCAAATAGGAAAGGAAAAGGTACTATAAGTAATCAAGTCTAAATCCGTTAAGCATTTTCAATCTTATTTTTCAGGCCAAATACCTCCTATGGTCCTTTAAGTTAGATGTTTATAACAAGTTAGTCCTTTTTTGTAATAAATTGGTCCTATAAGTCATATAATACTTACATTGTTAACCATTCTTTCAGCCAACTTCGTTAAAAAGTGTTTATGGACCATTTAACATTGAAGTGGTAGGTCCAAAAGTGCTTATGACATAAAACATGATTTCTTACGCACATTTTGTTCTTGTTTTTGAATCCAAGCCTAATTTTACAGATAAATATTTTATCAACAGCGTTATAAATCAAGTAATCGATCAATTTTGTTTCAAATCAAATACACCTATGAACCTGTTTTGAGAGCGGTGAATTTAGACCTACCAACTTAACATTAAACATCCACATAAACACTTTTTAACTAAGTTTGATTAAAATAGGATAATGATGCAGATATTTTATGACTTAAAAGACCAATTTGTAACAAAAAAACTTAAATGACTAACTTGTTATAAACAGCTAACTTAAAGGACCGCAGAAGGTATTTGGCCTATTTTTCATCTCAGCTTAAATTGTGCAGAAATAAGTTTTTACAGTTCCGTACTCCACCAAGAAAATAGTTAGGGTAGAAAAGACATTGATAAGTTAATAAGTTATCACACATCAAAGTCCAAACCAGTTTTGGCTGACTAGAAAGAAAAAACCACAGATTCATCAGCAGCATTGCAATCTCTCACACAAAAAGCAGCAGTTGTGACGAATATGATACATGGTTCAAATAGCAATGAACTTTAATTTAAGTTAAAGGGATGCTGATTAGTATTGTAAGGACTAAAATCAAAATCATTGCTACTTGCCTCTATTAACTGCCCATTTGCAATGAGTCTTCGGCACAAATCACTGTAAAGATATCCAGCAAGAAAAGTGCAATGACTTGGAACAGGAACCTAGGAGAAGATTAAAAGAAAATGGAGTGATGAGTTTAAATAAAATAAAGTACCATAAATTATGTCTAAGAAGGATTGTACATTTGAAATCAGTTTGAGTGCAGCTTTTTGAACTTCGTCAACGGTGATTTCTACTTGAAACGGGCTACCATGATCGCAAGAACTCCTATGAGAGCTTGCAAACAAAAAAGAGAAAATCTGCTGAAACCCTGTTAATGAGGATTGGTTTCCTTTAAGATTATGTATCCAGAAATTAATATTTGAAAGGTCGCTAAAATCATCCAATGAATTCAGGATGAATGCCTCATCAACAGGCGAAACACAGAGAGCGTGACTAAGCCTTCTACTTTCCCACAATAAGGTCAACCACTTCTCCATTGAGACACTCTTTAATTTGAACATTTTGATCACCAGCCGGTATGCATCATTGAAGAGTTCCATGAAACCCTAAAGAGATATTGTTGAAACCAAAATACTGTCACCATATATCTTATGCAAAAACTACACAAACCAAAAATATTTAAGAAAAACAGACCTTCAAGTGTGATAAATCAATTATGTTATAAAGTAGAATCATTATATTGTCTGACAATGCAGAACATTCTCCCTCCTCAAAGCAATCCACACAAGAGATGCCCAACCATAGATCCAAAGCAGCTTTGACATCTTCAAAAATTTGCTGTTTTTAGTCACACAAAAATTGCTGCTTAATGTAAGGTCAAAGATAAGCAGCTTTTTGATGAATAATGAGAAGATGATTACGAAGAGTTAGGAGAATAAAAAATAACCTTCAAAATTGTAAGAAAACTTAAAGAAAAGAGAACAAAGAATACATTAATGAAGTTGCCAAATCCCTCAACATACATGAGAGGGAAATCAAGGAACTGACAATTGTGTAGGCATCACCAGTGACAATTTACTGCCCCAGAAATAGAGAGAAATAGTTTAATGACAAAGTGGAAATTACCAGCATGTTTTAGTACCTGTGAACAGGGTTCAGCTTCCTGGGTACATAGTGCACGTAGACAATATGCAACACACAGCTGATTATAAATGGGAATTGAATTGGTACACATCTCACCAGAAATCTCCTTCTGCAGAAGTGGACTTCATATTAATAGCCTATGCATCTCTGATATAAAGAGCTTTGCAGAAAATAGAGGTTAGATATGTGAGGGAGACACACCAAACAGCTTACCAAAATGATGATTGCTTCTGACAAACACTGAATGCAGTCTGAGAGACCACCTATGCCGCAAAACCTTAATGCCTTTCCTTTTCTGACTATAGTTTGTGCCTTTTGAAAGCAACTATTTGGCGTGATATATATATTTTGAAGGAGTATATCCGTGATTTCCATTTGCATTTTCTGACAGAATTCTGGGTAGTTATAACTCATCAACTCGTACTCAGTAAGCTCCTAAACAGACATGAAGGAGAAAAAGAAAAGATACACATTGAAAAAAGGTCCAATAAACATCAAATGCATAGCAGGAAGGAAAATTGTGATGAGGTTTCTATTCAAAGGAAATGTCTACGAAGCGGCTGAACCTGCTCTAAGATTGTGCCAATGTTCCTCTTTGACAATTCTGTAGAAGATGACAATAGACTGTATAAGCTAGGAGAATCAACACTCCCATCAACATCCTTAACACGCTGGCATTCTATCTACATGCATACAATATGATATAATAATCAATAGGAAGAAGCAAACTTAAAATGTAACTTGTTAAATACAAAAATTAAATGCTTTTAAAGCTACCTTCACCCATTGCTTCACCACAGGTATAGGAGTCGGAAGCTTCTTGAACATATCTTTAGCACTGGACCAGTTTTTAAGGGTCTTAATCAATTTCTTTCTTGTCTTAAGATTGTCAGTTTCATAGAGAATATCTAAAAGCATGGCACTTCTTGTGTAAGCATCATTTACAAACTCCTTTAGAGCACCATCTGACAGATTACCACAGTGGCGTTTAATAAAGAGCCATGATGCTTTACAGCACAAGTTTAGAACCTTTGAAGCCTGCAATGATACATCATACAAGAACATAAGTAATTTACTTAGCAAAAGATATTACACTCTCAATATTTACTTTTAGATACAACTCCTTCACATTCTCACTGTTCAACCACAACTCCTTTACATTCTTAGTATTGGGCTTGCAGCTTTGAGAAATGTGAAATGTTTTCATTTTGTTCATTTTTCTAGTATTCAAATATAGTAGAGGGCATTTCTTCATATTATTTTGATCCTTGTTTTCGTATTATTATTCAGAGATTTGTTTTCAAGATCTGGTTTCATTATTCAGTCACATTACAACCCCATTGGCCTTTCATGTGGGACATAGTTGAGTTAAAATGTGTCATTTGTGGGTCCTTGCTAAATACCTGAAGCTTTCATGCTAAGCTGTTTAGTTAACAACATGCACCAAATAAGATTCATCTATTGGTTCTATCAATATTGCATTGCATACTTTACTTTTGACAAGTCCTATTAACTGATGGCTAATGGCTCCTACCAGGAGCTCAAATGCGTGCGGAAATATTTTAAGAAGCAAGTTTATGATGTTTCCATGAGATATTACATTACATGGCAAAATTCAATTAAAAAAAATAATGGAATACCTCTTTTAGTTGCTTGTTTCTGTAGAAAACTAAAAATATATTATGGAGACGATTAATTATGTATTTTAACCGTCCTGTAGCAACCCACTTGCTAGCAATGATATGCTTAAACAACTGTGTGCTCTCCTGAAATAGAGGCAAAGAAAATTAGCTTTTTTAACACACAGCTTAAAAGCATTCTGCAAACATTTAAGAAATTCAATAAGATATTTCTAGTGGAAAAAGTATTATAGTAGAAATGATAACACCTAAACAGCATTTCATGGTAATAAGGAGAACCTGGAGTTTAAGATTGGTTCTGATGGAAAGAGTGAAAGCTGCCAAAGTCACCAAGGGCACTGTTCGACTCTTTTCGTTAAATCTGTCATCATTCTTTTCAAATTTAAAACTGCAGTGAGAAAGAGCTGGGATTTAGATGTTTATCATCACAGTTAGATCAAGATGAAATAATCAAATAGAAAGACATATAGGCCAAACATGAAAAACTCTACTTCACCAAAATAATTTAGATATTCACTGAATATACCTTGGATCATAAAGAACAAATTGACAAAGAGCATGAAATGCATCTCCAACAGTGGAAAGCACAGTCAAAGCAGAAGGGTCATCCTTTCCGGTTACAAATTCTTTCCTTTCTGAATTTATTGAACTAGCAAGCGGTTGGCATATAAAGTCCAATGCTTCTGTGTAAAATGATAGGTAAGTCATTGAAGCCTTACAATCAGAAACTGACTGTGTGTATGTGTGACCATCAAATTGTTGGTCTTCAACACTGGATGACATACAACTTCTTCTGCTGCATATATGCAATGAACCGAGCAAAGGTGGTGAACTCTGAAGTATTTTCATATTTTCAAGTAAAACTCCCAGCAAACATTCAAATTTTGCAGTGCCAGGGGATACAAGATCTTCAGCTCTTGCCCTCAAATTACAGCTAACAAGGACCAAACCAGCAGCATAGAGCCTCAATATTGAATTAAGGATAAACTGCCAAAATTCCAAATTAATTCAATTAAAACAGCGGCATAAATAAAAAGTAAAAACTGCAGTAAAGAAACATTGAAGAAGAATAAGAAGACGACGAAAACCTGTTTATAACGTTCCGCTGCTTTGTTCAGATATGCTGCAAATGTATAACAAAAACTTGCATTTGCAGTCTTACATTTAACAGCACAATAATCTACAAGTTGCACAAATTTTATTCCAGCATTTCCCTCTTCAACCTGGAAGGATAAATCTTATCTTAATCTTAATAAATAAAAATGGAACATAGTTATGCAAGCAAACCCTAAAAAATTTGTTCTGCCCTAAAACCCTTGCCCACCAAATTGTTTCTTTGCAATGGTATAACCACATGTTTAAAGTGATATAACCCAGTAAACCTATCTTACCTAACCATCTTTGAAAATGACAAACAATTGATTAAGAACACATACCAAAGTCAGCTAATGCTTTGTAAAATGTGTCACTATGCAGGGCTCAAGATTATTATATCTAAACATTCATTCTGTTGCAGCAATAGTCTTTCACACTACAAAAGCAGGCTTGCATATTCACTTGAAACCATCCAAGAAGCTTATGCGTTTCGATATCTATAAAATTATTCCTTGTTTCTCTTTCAATGGAGTCGAGGCTGGAGAAATTCATCATAGCAAAAAACACCGAAGAAGCTGTTGTGGGTTTGCTTAATTCAAAGGGTTGGTGTTTTCGCTTTTAAGATAAACAAGCATTTAATATTTAATTATTTTCATCTAATCCTATCCTATAATGCATTTAAGCACTCTTTCCATTGCAGCAAAAATTATACTATAAAAGCATGTGAACATTGTGGAAAAGAAATCACTTGCAACCTGTACAATGGAGTCCATGCAGCAGAATTTCCTCATGGTAACACATACGCAAGTAGCTGCCAAGGGATTGGTTAATTTTTGTCTTCACTTATCCATTAACAAGTCTGCAACTTTTTTCTTTTCTTAAGCAAACTTGCAATACATAATTATTTTTTATTGTTATATGATGTTGCTGCCATGGCCGGTCCCAAGCCCGGGTAAAAGGAGAGGGTTGTGTTAGGCCTTGACAGCCAATGTAAAACTTTGTCGAATCTTTATGACATGGACCAAATACGAAATAGTGTGAATCCAAATATGGTTTATGATAGAACACTATGGCGTAATTTGATCCATGTAGCCGACACCACTTAGTGGGATAAGGCTTGGTTGTTGTTGTATATGATGTTGCTGTTTTTTTATTGATAAACATGTGATATTATCTTTGCTTTTCTCACACTAACAGGTCCGATCAATGGTGGTGGCGAGTTTGATTTGTCGCTGCAAACTAACCTTTTGAAACTTCGCACCTACCACATGAATTTCGATACAGCCAATCTAAGTCATATTGACCTATTATGAAACATCAAAACTTCCTTTCTGTTTGGTTATTGATGTTTTGACGTATAACATAAATTACGGTTAACAAATTATTATTGTACTTAGTAAAAATTCATAATGTATCAGATACATTTTAGATGAAAAGAACTAGAAATGCAATCACAGCCTAACAGTGATAGTCCTATTTTGCAAGTTGTGTTTATGTTGCTACCTACCATCAATACTTTATTCTTTTTCTTTTTTGGTGAATGATGCTCTTCTTTTTTCTGTTCAAAAAGATTGGTGTTGTATGGTTACTAAAAACTCATGTCACAAATACATTTAGATGAAAACTACAATGTAAGAAATGCAAACTCACATAGCCATTGTAACTCAAGCTAACAGTGGTAGTGCTATTTTGCAGCCGAACGGAAAATTGTCAGTGTGCTTTGTGAAGGAATTTGGACTCATAAGGCGACTTTGTTTCCAACCATTTCTTTATTCCTATTTTACTAAATTTGACTTTGTACCGACAATGTGTCCAGTCTAATTTTCATTTTGAATGGATTATGCGATAATTTATAAAGTATAAATAGATAACTACATTGGTGATATAATTGTTTGAATTCTATGGACGTTAAATGATTATGTTTTGAAATTGACAGCTAACTATACTTGATCAACTGATTTTGAAAATGCACTGCATGTATACACTTTATTAGTTAATTACTTATTCCTTTCTTGAAATGTATGAAATTTCAATAATAATAGTGAAGGTTGTTATAATTTACTGTCTTTCACATCACTATTTTTTATAGTTTGATTGCAAACATACTGTGAATGTCATGTATTATAGCTTAATATGTTAATAACAAATTTTATATCACAGGCTGATAAAAAAATACTATAGTTTTCAATTCTAAAAGACCTGTGCATCGCACGGGTCGGAGATTTAGTACAATTGAATCATTACAACCTGAACCTAACGACATTCAATTGAATCAAATTAAGACTAAACAACATCACTGGATTTGCAATTTGTGATCCAGAATCAACGAGTTCTAGTCGTAGAATTTCATATACATCCTTACCTTGCTTTCACGAGCAACACAGTCCAGTATATCCATGATATACAAGAATTTATCCTCCTCCAGCTTGAAAAATAAGGAGCACATATTTTGGGCAACCTGCATTCAAAATTTCATCAGCGTGCCTCGTTTAATATTTATTGATTCGCATAACCGAAAGTAGATAATTAGCTTACCTTGAACAATCTATCTTTAATTGAAGACTTTGCATACTCAACCAATGTTGTTCGGCAGAAAGTGATCAACAAATCTTTATCAGAGAATGACACCTTCTCCTCAAGTAAATTTAAAGCACACATACCCAAGTTATATACTATCGGATTGTGATACTTCTCATAAGAATCGGAATCCAATCCCCTGAAACAGTAAGTCCAAACAGATAATTAGCTTCACCTAACTGATACATCGATTCATGACAGCATGGCATCACATAGTGCAGTATTTCATTGGCAAAGCATAGCACACTTCTTCCACAGATGAATTATTGGATCGGACTAGTAAAAATTTACTTTAGCTAGCGGAAAGTCCAAAGTGACTATATCAAACTATTGAATGTAGATAGTCTTACTTGTCAAAGGTATTAATAGAAATTGGTTAAAATGAAAAAGAAGTTTTAAAATAGAAAAGCTAAAGAGTAAGTACTAGTACATTCTGCTAAAACTTTTGGGGAATGATATCAAGCAAAACTAACAAAATCAAAAAATAACGCAATGAGAAATAATTCGCAGGCAGAAAAGTCAAGCTCCTAATCAGATTCACAATCACCAAAATGCAAAACTAGAGCCTGCAACATGCTTCTAAAGTTTCACCAAGTCCCCATCCATGCATCACATTGAATAGCCTTTCACAATACATATCATCTCTGTAGCAGCGACACTTCTGGTCAAAGCCGTGTTCGGTGCCCAGCACATGTGATTACATTAAATTGTCATTTTCTCAAAATATTATCGGTGTCGAAGTGTGAGTGTGTGTGGCGTGTCTGGTGTCCTTGCTTCATAGCATAGCATACAAACAACACATGTCCGGTGTGTCCAACATCTGGCACTAACAAGTCAAACACCAACACATGTTACGCTAAATTATGTCATTTTCTCAAAATACTATCGGTGTCAAGTGTCAGTGTCTATATCGTGTCTGATGTCCGTGCTTCGTGCTACATAGCATAGCATACAAACAACAATTATTGCAAACACAACAAAAATACCGAAATGAAATCTCTCATAAATCATCAACAAATATAACAAATAAATTCACAGTATAATCAACAAAAACGCAAAAACATTAACCTACTTGAGCCATGGCTTAACTTCATCCATCAAACACAGCACTCTCCTAAAGTAATCATCATCTTTATCCGGGGCCATTGATGTTGCACACTTCACTAACATGAAAGCAATTTGAACAACCAACTCGCAAAAATCTTCATCGTCATCGCCACCACTTTTTCCAAGTTCAGGAAGAATCTTCTTCCCTTTCCTTTTCCCTCCATGGAGCTTCTCTAAAAGCTTAAACCCTTCAACTTCCGCCTCACGAAACCGATCACAAGACTCGAAGCAACGAATCATTCTCATTCTCGAGAAATGGATCTGTAACGGCTTCGAATCGAGTTGCGAAGAAATGATTTCTAAACAATCGAAACACAGAATGTAGGTTTTACACAATTCGGTGATTAATGCATCGTTTGAATTGGGGATTTCTAGATTGAAAAGTTCTGGAATGCGTTTAGGTAGAATTGAGACGGAATTTTTGATGAAATGGAAAAATTGTTTGGTTAATTGTCGAATTAGGGTTACGTTGTTGGTGGAAGAAGCAGATTTGATATCGGAGAAAGGACGGAGATATTCAGAGACTAAGGCGTAGATGCCGGTGGAATCGGAGGATTCAAGCTTCGAGAGAAGAGATTGTTCGGTGGAAGAAGCCATGGTAGAGAGAGACAAGAAGCAGAAGAAGTGTGAGAAAATGGAAGTGAAGGTGAGAGCTTAGTTTCGAAGGCGCCAACCCTACCGCTTGTAATAATTTTCGTATCTTTCAAAATTAAAATCAACTTTCGGGAAGGAGAATCTCAAATGTCTCGTTCAACGGCCTTTTTCTTTTTTATTTTATATTTTAGTTTATTTATAACAATTTTTTTTGTCGAATTTATAACATTTTTTTAACCCAAAAAAAATTTCATGTTTAATATAATTCATGTAATTCTATTGTTTTCATGTTTAACATTTTTTCATTAAATTCGTGTTTTTTTTGACAAAATTTAATTCATATTTTGTGAAAAAAAATCTATTTTTTGGAGGGAGATTGCTATAATATTTTACACATTTTTTATTTATTTTTGGTTTTTAGTGTCATTTTGTTGTATACTTTTCTTCGTTGTTATTTTATTTTTTTCAATTTTTTATTTCTCTCCAATTCCCCTTGTTTTAGATGTTTTTTCTTCCACTTATTTTGCAAGTTGATACACGCAAGAACCGTCAAGACAGAGAGAAAGCAATCGGGGGATAGGGTGGTACATCAGGAGTATGATAGTGACTACTTGACAAATTTTGGCAATTTTGATTGAAAGGTGTGATAGATTTCAAACAAAATTTTAGCTTTTTAAGTAAACCGTTTTAATGCCATAATTATACGTGAATAGTCTCAAATATCCAATAACATTGGGTTTCTTTTTATTTAATTTTAAGTGAATAAGCTTTTGCTTTTTTTAGGTTGAGCACTAATCTATTGTATTTGATTTTTGTTCCGTGAAGTGTTTTTTTTATGTCAGAATGATTGTTTTAAGGTTAAATAACCAACATAGATGAACGACAAGTTAACCACAAATACAACACGGTGGTGAGATGCGGCTAAAAGAAAACTTAAAACAAAGACATGGTGATTTTTAAGGTTGTAAAGTACTTTTTTTTCTTTTTTTTTTCTCTTTTTTATGCTAGTAGCCCTACAATCTTATAGTTGGTCTATGTTGTAATAGTGTTGGTTAAGCTTTTTCAAGACTTACACTAAATATATTACATTGGTCTGAATATAATGTTTATTTGTTTGTATTATTATAGCAAAATTGTAAAGCTTAGTTAGTAATAGTCAAAATACTCAAATATCTCCCATATAACGTCTCATCTATGTTGCCTCGCATTACATAGAAAAATATTGTTACAATTATGATTTATTATGAAATATTTCTATAAGCGTATCTTTATTATAGCATTTTGACCCATATGCATATATTGCTTTTATAGTTCATGCTCCTATTTTGGTCGAAGTTACGTAATGCAATGAAATACAGTGGAGTTGCGGTATAATAATTCCAATGGCGGAGGTCAAGAATTTTTGTAATGATTATTTGTTGAACATTATAAATTTCATTGATGACCTACAAAAACAAGACATGTTGACTGTGTTGAACATTAGTGTTCGTCATATACTTCTTGACAAGGTCGTTACTTCTACAAAGGTAATGAATATTTGTTTTACTTACATTGATAGATATTAAACCAAAGTAATAAAAGATCTTTGTTTTGGTAGTAATTTTTAGCAACTCACCTCAGTATGTATTGCTGCAATATGCGTATATTACGGTGCCTCATGTAGAATTTGATGGAATCCAATTAAAGATTGCATGGATTGAAATATGATTGTGCTCTTGTATGATTTCTTAAACAGGACTGGTGAGTTGGTGAATTGAAAGTGGTAGTTTATTCTGTAATATAAATAGGACTCGTTTCTTTTCATACATATGTTTCATATGATTGACATTCTAGACGGAAATATGTAACAAAATTGAATTATTACTCTATATTGTATATTTCCTTTTATGGACTTTTAAACAAGACAATGACTTATTTGAGCTTTCTCTAAGAAACTTGACAACACTTCACTAGATTCAATGATTATTGATGAATATATGTTCATGCACTTAAGATGGCATATTGATGTTGGGTAAATCTTTTGAATGTAACGCTGATAGGCATTATCTCAACTCATAAAATAATCTTGCTACTGTTAATATAACTAATAACACGTGTAATACGTGTAGTGCAACATTTGGTCACTAGACCTTACGTTTTAATTTTGCTTTTTATATACTATTGCGGTGCTTTCATACGGGAATTCACTGAAATAGAATAAAGTGATTCAAGGCATGCTAGAGTGGAAGTGGATTAGAAGCTACAAAGTCATGATAAAGGTAACCTCATTGTGAAATCAATTATAATGGAAGAGGCGTATGTGATGGGTCAAAGAATGATTATGCACGGTTGAAACATGAAATTCCTGTCAGGACCTGATTCTGAACGTAAAACAGAGTATGCAAAACAGTAGTTCAGAAGCAGAATAAAACAGACAGAAAGTAAAGATGCACAAGTGATTTGTTAACCCAGTTCGGTGACAAACACACCTACATCTGGAGGCTACCAAGCCAGGAAGAAAATCCACTATGATAGTATCAATTCGAATTCCTATGAAGATCTCATCTCACTTCCCTCAGTCAATCACTGCCCCAGTGATTATCAGACTCTAAACAAACAAAGATGAAGACACTCTTCAAAACATAATCAGTCACTTTTGCTTAAAGACTTCAAGTGATTACAACTTAATAAAATTAAACCAACTCTAACAATTGAGTGGTGTACAAAAACAAAGCACAAAGCTTACAGACTCAAAACCTAAGACTCTTTCAATGATAGCTTTTTGAGATGATGTCGTTTCTTCAATCAGCAGCGTCCTCTATTTATAGCTTCAGCAGCAACATAATTCTGAACCAAATAATCTTCAAAAGATGTTGTTCCAAAATTCTTTAGAAGCACATAGAAGCAATTTATTTTTCAGAAATATATTTTCCAAAGATTACTTTGAAAATATATTCACAAATAAAAGAAACCAATCTTCAACAAATATCTTCACGCAATTTAATCTTCCTTCTAAAAACAAATGCAGCAAGAAGAATTCTTCAATTAAATCTTCAAAAGATCACATGAGAAAATAAACAGAACGCAGAAAAACAGCTTCTAAAGGTACTTCTGAAGTCTGCGTCTGAAGTTTTGCGTCTGAACAATTCAGCTTCTGAAGGTTGCTTCTGAAGGTCAGCTTCTGAAGTACTGTTCAGCGTCTGAACATCAGCTTCTGAAGGTTCAGCGTCTGAAGTACTGTTCAGCTTCTGAAGCCCAGCTTCTGAAGTACTGTTCAGCTTCTGAAATACACAGCTTCTGAAGAACTGTTCACAAATGAGGATCAGCTTCTGAAGACGCACATATTGCTTGCATATTTGATTTTAACAAACATGAAGCCAACAACCAAATATCAAACAAAACATGTGATGTACAATCGTGAAGGTAGGGCAATAGATTACAATTATAAAACTATAATTGTGTTGGAATCAATTTTAATATAAGGTGGACTGATAAGGATTATTCACTTGTTGTGCGTTAATTATGTAAGGCAAGAGTGATGATAATTATTGCACATATAATTTTAATGGGGAATTTTTAAATGCGTAAATATTTATGAGATCATCTACTATCAATATAAGAAAATCAATCACCACCAAATTCTCTTAACTGTCCTTAGTTAGACTCATAATCTAACTAATTTTATGGGCTTAATAGTAAATTTTCAATCACCCATAATTACCCTTCTAATCTCTCACTAAATCCCTTTTTTAATGGGTAGAACCGTCATTATCTTTCCATAATCACTTCTAACAGTATCCTAGATATAGTGTAATTAATACGGACCGGGTAATTTAGTTTTCCAAGCAAATTTTATTCCGTCTATGTCCCTTTTGTGTTTCCAAGTGATACTTTTCTACTCAAAGGTCACACACTTCCCTTTTTCCTAAACCAATTTCCATACGAGCTTCATCATCATCTAACCTATCCTTTATTTCCTTCCGGCATATTCATCCTTCCTTTGCCCTTTCTCTTGACTCGGTAAGTGTTAAATCTCAAAGAAATTCAGTCATTTTTTCTTATATCTCTGATTCCAACTCAGTTTAGATTTCCTTAATCACACGAGATCGGTATTATTAACTCAGTTTATGCATCTTCAAATTAAATTCCAGTTCATGCATATTTGTTTTTGTTAATAAACGATTTTAAAAAGAAATGAAGGAGAAGTTACAACATGTGATCAATAGAAAGATTAAATTCATCCAAAACAATCACGGTTTCATTTTCATTCTCTGTCCATTGATTTTCAAGGAAGAGATAGAAGAGATATTTTATTTTTGTTGCATCACTGTTTTCAAGACCTGAGGTAGCTTCCTTAAACCTCATATTCCAAGTAACTTTACTTTAATTTTGATGTCTATATAAATAGTATCATCTTCATGCAGTTTCATTTATTCACCTTCTTTTTATTTAGTATTTTTTGATTTGGTTTGTATTTGCATTGCTACTGATGATACATTTCAAAAAGCTTTTGTTTCAAAAAACTTCAATTATTAGTATGAATGTGACTGTCGAGACATTTGAAAAGTGAAGTTGCCAGACACACTTAAGCACTGCTATGTGTGAATGATTATAGTTATTGATTTAACCATGAAGGTGTTTATTTTATATCTCTGTATAGATAAATAAACTATATACTTCTTGCCTATATATTATCTAATATACTTTCTTTCACCTGTTTTTGGAGGTTTGAATATCATGCAGTGTGACAATATAAGCCATGAGACGAAATTGAAAGAAGGCAAATACAAAATAGAATATATTTGAAGTATTGCGTGTCAAATGGAAGATTTATATATAGCGTAGTATTCTAGGCTTAATGTAAAATTCATAGTATTGACATCTAAAAAGCTACATGTGAAGTTCTTCCTTAGCATGTAGATGTTAATGTTAATCTCTATGTTAACTATAGTGTAAAATTCATGAAAATGTCTTTGCTGAGATAAGATTAATGTAATTGAGATATGTCAAAATCATGTACCTTAAGTCTTTAGGCGTTATGCAAAATTCATGTAATTGATTTTCTCAATCTGTCAAATTTACGTGATTGAGATTTCAATTTTTCAACTATAATGTAATTGAGAGAAGAATCCATGTTGAGTAAATAATATTAAAATTCAATTATATTACTTAATTCCTTTTCATGTTTCATGTAAATCATTCTTTCCCCCACCCAAAAAAAATGTATATCATTCTTTATTTCCTTCTCCCAATCCTTAAATCGTTCTATATTAGTGTTATGGACACTATCTTTTTAACACTTTCTTTAAATCTATTAGCAAAATGACTCATCATTTTTTCTTTCAAAATTTTATCATTGATTTTCTCATATATAAAAATTTGCTTTTGCATATATATATGCAAATAAAATTCACAATGAGGCAGGGACGGATCTAGGAATACATTTCAAATGTGGCTAAATAAGTAGCAACCGAAATAATGATCGATTTTTAATATTGTATACTTTAGCGACTGAATTTTCAGTCACTATTTTTGTCGCTAAATATATTAACGACCGATTTTCATACCTTAGCTACTGAAAATTTGGTCGCTAAAGAAAAAATTTCTAATTTTTTGTAAAAATTCATGTGTGACTATAGCCACACATGGCCATGAGTTAGATCTGTCCCTGGACGGGGGCGGTAAAAATAATGAACAAATTTTTTGCATGTGAAATAAGTTTTTTTAATAGAAACATTACATTAATGTTGATATTTTGAAAATAGTCATGAGTTTTCAAAATTCTATCATATAAAAATTGTACTTGCAGAGCACATAAAATCTACAATGGACGCAATGTAAATATTTAACGGTATTTTACATATAAAAGAAAAATACTTTAATAGAAACACTACATTAATGTTGATGTTTTGAAAAAATATATGAGTTTTCAAAATTTTATCGTATCGTCTTTTTCATATCAATACATAAAAATTTGTTTCCGCATATATAAGCAATTGAAATCTGCAATGGACGCAGTTCAAATATTTAACAATTTTTTTCATATAAAAGAAAAAAAATGTAATAAAAACATTATATTAGTGCTATTAATTTTCCTTTAATGTATTTAAACATTTTACAATATTATCAATGTAATTATTTTTATATAATTACTATAATGTTACGCGACCCGTGCAAATGCACGGGTCTTTTACTAGTTTGTTTCAAAGAGAATTATCAAAAGAAATTTATTTTAAGCACTTGTCAAGTCTACCGTAAGTTCCATGCTTTTGAATTGGTGCTAATGATATTTATTACGTTATAATCTTTTATACTTCGTCTGCACGTATTTTATTTACTTTTTTCATTGTATCATCGTAAAAAAAAAATCTCTTTTATTTAGTCGTTGTTCCTCCTAAGGTGTATAAGATCAAAGTGGTGTGAAAGTTTTTTTTTTTTCTTTTTTCCCTATTTTTTAATCCCCGTATATAATAACCAACTAAATAATATATAAATATACATTTAAAAGTTTAACAAATGACCGTTTTTACTTAAATATAAAGTCCTCTCAATTGCAACATCTTAATCACACAAATTTCTAGGAGCTAAAAAAAGATATAAACTTATAAAAAAAATGTTGAGAGATTGAGTTTGATGGTTGTGATGTTGCAATTGGAAAAAAATAAATAAAAAAACATTTGAATGGAGAGAATTAATTCCCCATTTAATTTATATGTGCAATAACCCCGTAAATTGAAATGTTAATCTAACATGCATGCGCAACAACCCCATAAATTAAGATATTTATTTAATATATACGTGCAACAACCCCGTAAATTGAGCTGTTGCAAATGATAAAAAATTAGAGAATTCAAATGGGAAGAATTCATTTATCATCTATTATATATGTACGATAACAACTTCATAAATTGAGGTGGCGTGAATGAGAAAAATTGAGATATTTAAAATCAATAAAATTCAAATGGGAAGAATTCATTTCTCATCCATCATATATGTGCAACAACTTTCATCTATTATATATGTGTAAAACTTGCATAAATTGAGGATGTGATTGATGTAAATACTCTCTCTCTATCTATATATCTATATGTGTGTGTTCATGTAACCGCGTGAATAGTTTAAAAATGATTTATACCATATAATACTTTTAAATAAACAAATACAACAAATAGAATAATAAATATTGTATATGCATATTTAACAAAAAAATTATTGAGGGGTTTTTTTCATCTGTCTACTTGAGGAGAACAATTTCCACCTATATGTTCTCAAATAGAGTAATAACTACGTATATGCCTATTTCTGTGGGAAGATTAAAATCCCTATACAAGTTAATGTCCAAGTTCATATAATATTTATTTTCCTTAAGTGAGTATTTTATAATTTAGCTTTCTTCTGCATATTCTATTTCATTGACGTATAAACTACCTCTGAAAAATGTTTTTCAATTGTTGAATAACGATTATACAAATATCTAACACATGTCACATTTTTACTATTTTTAATATATAATTACTCGTTTAGATATTTTTAAATTATAATTCGTTTAATCGTACAATGTCAATGTTGTTTTGATTGAGAGAGACAAGATATTTGAAATTGAATTCACAATGAAAAAACTCTGTATAAAGATGTCTTTCGTAGGGTTATATTTTTTAATTCTTGAAGCTTCATCACCTGTTTTCCAAGGTGGAAACTCAAATCACAAAATTGTACACCCTCAAAATCAGCAAATTTGTCAAATAGACACGTAAATTGTTGAACACTCGTATGTAGTTCACGTTAAGAGATTTCACCATAATAAATACTTATTTATGAGTGTCTTACAACCTACTGTACAATATAGATATACTACGATAGGTACCATATGCATTCAAAATACACATGAAGGCAAAACAGAGATGATTCAACATTTTTAACCACAAGAATAAACCAGTCATAACTAACTAACTAAGTCTATGTAAACGATTGAATAACCGACTCTATGTAAACGATGAATGAAAGACTTGACTGTTGGTTTTTGTTATGTTTTTGTTGTTGTTCTTTCTTGTTTTTCGACTTTTCAGACATTTAGAATGTTGTTTGTTTGGTGTGTTGTATGGGCATACCAATCCCTAAAAATTTGAGTGCATGTTTTTGGTCACACACAGAAAAAAATGTGAAGAAAAAAATAATAATTAAATAGCTAGGGACACTGCATAACAGATAAAAATTTGAAAACAGTCGAACCCAATTTCGAATCGAACAATTGTTGGCCAGACTAATTTCTTTTTTTGAAAATAGATTGGTAATAAATAAAACATTTGTCCTCCTTAATTTAACTAAGTTGGTAGGAAAACTGCATTTTATAGGCCGTTGTTAGGATTTTAATCTCGGATTTTTCACCTGTTCGTTTTAAAAACAATTTTTGACTATTAAGCTACTTGATAAAAAATCGTTACAAATCATACTTTCTTTGTTTCTACTCTTGTTTTTGGTAGGGAGAGACATGACAAGACAAGGAAATTAAGACCTTTTCTAAATCAATTTTTCAATTTTTTTCTTTAAATAACACGATATTTTTGGTAACCTCGCTTTTCAAAACTAGTGTGAAGATAAGAAAATAAAAACTTGTTTGGTAAATTTATATTTAAAATATGTTTTGAAAACTACAAAAAAGTTATTTGATATACATTTTTATCTTAATATATAGGCTTATTTATAAGTCAGTGAAAAAAATGAGACAAACAGATATGTGTTTTCGACGGTGTTACCAATCGATGGCGGTGCCGGTGTGAGGGTAGAAGGAAAAAAAGAAAGCGAGCCATTACCGGTGGTGGAAGGTGGCGACTACAGGCTTTGCGCCAGAGAGGATTGGGGTCGCCGAAAAAATCATCGATGGTGAGGGAAAGAAGACACAAGAAGAAGAAGAAGGGTCGATGGTATTTTAGTCATTATGCTCTTGCTTGAAAGCCTCAGGGGCGTTTTCGCCAGTCCTCCCTATCTTTTGGTGACTCAACAACTCGCTTAACGAGTCAGAACTGACAACTCATCAAATTACTGACGTGGCTGTCATTAACTGGGTTGAGGGACCAAATTTTAAGTGATTGATAATTGCAATGGTTGTTTGAAATGATTAGTAAGTCCAAAGACCAAACTTCAAATGAGCCATAGTTTCAGGGACTAAAGATATACATAAGTCTAATATATATCGTCTAAACAATTAGTGTTTTAAATCTTATCACTTGGAATGTATGAAAATAAGTCCATTTAAAAAACCTATAAATTCAAAACAAAGTTTTTATTTTAATTAAACATCTATTTATTCTAATAAAAATTATGTATGGTGTGAATGGATATTCCAGGTGTTGAATATTTTGGATTTACTTTTATTAATTATTAAAATATAAATGAAATATGTAGTATTAAATATTCAATGTTATTGTACTTGTTAGTTATATTGGGTTTATTGTGAACGGGCCGTGATGGGTTGGGCCGTTCTTATTAGTCAGCCCATTTGAGAGGTCCCTGCCTCCACTGATGAGTATATAATCTAACTATCCCATTAGGTTAGATATACTGAAAAAACAAAAGGAACGCTCCATCAGTAAGGCGGCAGAAGCATCTCTCAAAACCTAATTCTCTCAAGTCTCTTTCAAGTCTCTATGGATTCTTCAACTATTCAAGGTACACAATTATAGTATTAACAATATTGTTTTAATCATATGCTATATTTCATATCTATGATTTTGGTCATCTGTTTAAATATCCTTCAATTGGTATCAGAGCCAAATAGATATGTTGTATGGCTATTTGAATAATTGTGACCGATGCAAATTATCTAAATTGAATATTATACATATACGATTGTGATTACATGCCATCATTGCAAATCGAATATTATAAGACAATTGCCATAAACATGTACAGTAGAATGAAATTAACGATTTGCTTTATCCATGTCTATATCATCGATTTGCTTTCCTTGATTGAATTAAAATATATGCATGAAAATTTACTGTGTTGACATTAATTGAATATTAAAACGTTGGATTCATGTATTTCTTTGTCTGCCTACAATTTTCCCATGAACGTAACTGCAATTTTCACTTGGCTTTAGGCACTTATTTCAGTTTCATTATGCACCATTAGATTAGGCAAATTCATGTTTTCGGTTTCATTAAATAATAATAACCGTCAGGCACTATCCTTGATGCATAAAATTAGGCTCGTATTTTTTGTTTTCCAACTGTGCAGTAACCGTCATGCGTTTGTGTTTCGCACATACTATAGGCCTAAATTAAATTATTTCTGTGACCTAGTTTTCCACCAAAAGGATTACTATAATTAAAATACATTTAGGGTCTGTCTATGCTTGATATAAACTTATCAAATTCTTTTGAGCATAGATATTGTCAATTTGTACAATTGTAACTTTGCCTATCGCAGGTGCAGTTGTGCGAGTTATGTATGTTAATTGCGTAAATAAAATTTATTCTATAGCAGTTAATTCATTTATATTAATGGTAACTATATCCTATCGATATATTATTATTGATATAAATTCCAAGTAAACAATTATCCTTTTGTGCCTCTGAAAAAATTATATCATACCTTCATTTAATAAATAAATAATTACTTAGTAGTAATTATGATCTATATTATATTAGTAGTAATTATACCCTATCGGTATATTATTATCAATGTAATATTGTTACGATACAATAATCTTATTTATGTCTTATGCTTATATTTATCATTTTCAAATATCCTATCGATATTGGAATTGGTAATATAAGTTTTCTAATTATTGTATTTATTTCAAGATCATAATATTGCAGAGTTTTATTAATGGATAAGTTTGACTGCGTATATGAGGAATCATTCTATTCATAATTTATTAATGACTCCTTATTCATCCATGACAGTCTCTTTTCCTAGCTCCGTGAAAACTCTGAATGGGACTAACTATGAGGACTGGAAAGATTCTTTGGATCTTTATTTATCTATCAATGACCTTGATTTAGCTTTAAGAACTGATAAGCCTGCTGCCCTTACCAATGAGTCTACTGAAGCTCAGAAAATCTTCCATAAAGAATGGGAAAACTCTAATAGGAAGTCGCTTAAGGTCATTACTTACACTATGGAGAAATCTATTAGGCAAAGCATTCCAGAGAGTAACAATGCTAAAGATTATTTGAAGGCTGTTAGTGAAAAGTTCACTCGTTTTGACAAGGCTAAAAAATGCGAGTATCTGTCATTGTTCGACAAGACCAAGTATGACGGTGTTAGCGGTGTGCGAGAGCATATCATGAAGTTGATGAATTACTACAACAAGCTTAAGGATCTTAAGGTTGAGATTGGTGAAGATACTTTGATCTGGAGAGTCCTTGAATCCTTGCCTCCTCAGTTTGATATTATGAGGACTTCATATAATACTCAAAAGGCGGAATGGACGGTTGATGAAATGATTGCTATCATCACCCAAGAAGAGGAATCTTTTAAGAAGGCAAAATCTCAGAGTGTTCATTTTGCTGCTGCTTCTTCCACGGGCACTAAGGGTTTTAAGGGAAGCTATCACAAAGGAAAACATCACTCTCATGATAAGAAAAGAGGAAATGCAGTGGAACATTTGGAACCTAAAAAGAAATCATTTAAGCATAAGGGGAATTGCAAGTACTGCAAGAAATACGGTCATAAGGTTGATGACTGTTATTTCTTGAAGAGGAAACTTGAAAAAGAAGGTACACTCTTAGCTCTAGCTTTGTTTGAATCTAATATAGTAGATGTACCTTCGGATACTTGGTGGTTAGACTCAGGTGCAACTATTCATGTTGTGAATTCTTTGCAGGGGTTCGCAAGCCTGAGGAAACCAAGTGATGCTGAGGCGAAGGTCATCGTGGGAGATGGAGCTGAAGTACCTGTTTTAGAAATAGGAGTTGTTTCCTTGTTATTACCTTCTGGACACACTTTAATTTTAAAGGATGCAGTTTATGTACCTTCCATGAGAAGGAATTTGATTTCAGTTTCTGCATTGGATAAATGTGGCTACAGTTTAATTTTGGAAATGGAAAACTGGTTGTTTCTTTTAAATCTATTACCGTATGTTCTGGAATTTTGCGTGATGGATTATATATGTTGAATATGGATGAATTCTCTGTTAACACCGTTACTGGATCTAAGCGTAGTATGAAAGATGAAAATTCATCAATGTTATGGCATAAACGTTTAGGGCATATTTCTAGGCCTCGCATTGAAAGGTTAATTAAAGACAATATCCTTCCTAATCTCGATTTCTCTGATTTTGAAACTTGTGTCGATTGCCTAAAAGGAAAGTTAACTGCCAAATCTAGGAATTCAAAGGGGGATAGATGTGACAATGTCCTACAATTGATTCATACTGATATGTGTGGACCTATAACTCCTGCTGCTATGGGTGGACACAAGTATTTTATAACTTTTATTGATGATTTCTCTAGGTTTGGTTGGATAGAACTTCTGCAAGAAAAATCTAGTTCTTTGGATGCATTTAAGTCTTTTAAAGCTGCTATTGAGTTAAAAACAGGAAAGAAGATCAAATGTGTGAAATCTGATAGAGGAGGAGAATATTATGGTAGGTATGATGAGACCGGAAGAAATCCAGGACCGTTTGCCAGATTTCTTGATGAATGTGGAATTGAAGCTCAGTATACTATGCCTGGCACTCCTCAACAAAATGGAGTTGCAGAGAGACGTAACCGTACCCTTATGGATATGGTGAGATGTATGATGAGTCATTCTACATTGCCTGATTTTCTTTGGGGAGACGCCTTGAAAACTGCTTCTTACATTCTAAATCAAGTACCAAGTAAGTCTGTATCGAAAACTCCCTATGAGCTTATGACAGGAAAGAAGCCGAGTTTAAAACATTTTCATGTATGGGGTTGTAAAGCTGAAGTCAAACATTATAATCCTCAACAAAAGAAGCTTGATATGAAGACTATTAGCGGTTTCTTTATTGGCTACAGTATAGGCTCCAGAGGTTGTAGGTTTTATTGTCCTTCTCATTCTACACGGATTATTGAATCTGACCGAGCAGTTTTCTTTGAGGATGTCTTGGAAAGTGGGGTACCTACGCCACGACCAGTCACTCTTAAGGAAGATCGTACTTTTCTCCCTGTGCCATTTGTTACTCTTCCTACAGATATTGTGATTCCAGTTATTCAGAATAATATCCCTAATAATCAAGAAGATGTTGATATAGCAGCACCATTGATTATTGAACAAGAACCCGAACATATTCCAGATCAAAATGTTGAACAAAATGATGTTGCTGAAGTAGTTCCATTGAGGCGATCTCAAAGAGCACGCAAACCTTCCATTTCAAATGATTTTCTAGTATACCTACAAGAGCATGAGTTTGATCTCCATGATAACGATCCTATCACTTTTAATGAAGCAGTCTCTTGTTCTCATGCTCCTGATTGGATAAATGCCATGCATGATGAATTAACTTCCATGTCTCATAATGATGTTTGGGATCTCATAGAGTTACCAGTTGGATGTAAACCCGTAGGATGCAAATGGGTCTTCAAAACTAAACGTGATCCAAGTGGTAAAATTGAAAGGTACAAAGCCAGACTAGTAGCAAAAGGCTATAGTCAACGAGAAGGAATTGATTACAAGGAGACCTTCTCACCTGTTTCTACCAAGGATGCTTTTCGGGTTGTTATGGCTTTGGTTGCACATTTTAATTTAGAACTTCACCAGATGGATGTGAAGACAGCTTTCTTGAACGGAGAACTTGATGAAGATGTGTATATGGTTCAACCGGAAGGTTTTGCTAAAGCAGGTAAAGAACACTTAGTGTGCAGGCTAAATAAATCTATTTATGGATTAAAACAAGCATCTAGACAATGGTATCTGAAATTTGACCAAGTTGTCACTTCTTTTGGTTTTAATGAAAACGCCTCAGATCAGTGCATTTATTTAAAGACTAGTGGGAGAAAATTCATAATTCTTGTGTTATATGTCGATGATATCCTTCTTGCTAGCAGTTGTGTTAACCTTTTGAATGAAACAAGACAAATGTTAAGTAGCCATTTTGATATGAAGGACCTTGGTGATGCTTCAGTTGTTTTAGGCATCCAAATCTTTCGTGATAGGTCACATGGTGTTCTTGGATTGTCTCAAAAGGGATATATTGAAAAGATTCTTAAGCGTTTTAATATGCACACTTGCTCCCCATGTGCTGCGCCTGTTCAGAAGGGTGATAAGCTCTCTAATTCGGAATGTCCTCAAAATGATAATGAAATTGCTGAAATGGAAAAAGTCCCATATGCTTCCGCTGTTGGTAGTTTGATGTATGCTCAAGTTTGCACTCGTCCTGATATTGCTTTTGCAGTTAATGCTTTAGGAAGATACTTGAGCAACCCAGGTTTGGGTCATTGGAAAGCCGTTAAAAAGGTCTTACGATATTTGCAGGGAACCAAAGATTATATGTTGACCTATAAGAAGTCTGATCAACTCGAGGTCATTGGTTATTCTGATTCTGATTTTGCAGGTTGCCCTGACGACCGAAAGTCTACTTCCGGCTTAATTTTTACGATGGCAGGAGGAGCTATTTCTTGGAAGAGTGTTAAACAAACTCTTACAGCTACTTCTACCATGGAGGCAGAGTATGTCGCTTGTTATGAGGCTACTTGTCAAGCTATGTGGCTGAAAAATTTAATTTCTTATTTCAAAGTTGTTGAAAGTATATCTAGGCCACTTGTGATATATTGCGACAATACTGCTGCTGTTTATTTCTCTCAAAATACTAAGAGCTCATCTAAGTCAAAGCATTTTGACATTAAATATTTATTTGTAAGAGAGAAAATTCTTGAATTTCAGACTCGAATTGAACATCTTGCTACAGAGAACATGTTGGCAGATCCACTAACCAAGGGCTTAACTGTTGGAGTTTTTCAGAGGCATGTGACCCACATGGGTTTAGTTAAGTCATTTGATATCCTGGATTAGTGGGAGTCTGATTGTTACCTTATTGATGTAATTTTTATGAGATATGTAATAAATGACGTCACTCTATAATCATATCTCTTATAGCATTTTATTTGCATGGACCATTATTGGATTACAAATTCTCAATTTATAATGTTAATCCATATTCTTTATTCTATGTGAAATGTAAGGTTTAACATGTATGATTTTGTTTGCCCTATCGGATTCAATTTCTGCATTGTTGAATCTTGTGTTTCTTATACTATTTTGATGACAAGTACTATTATAAATATTTGACATATTTCTACTACCATTCTTGTATTACTTTTTTTTTTTAATAATTAATTAAAGTAATCCAAGTGGGAGATTGTTGAATATTTTGGATTTACTTTTATTAATTATTAAAATATAAATGAAATATGTAGTATTAAATATTCAATGTTATTGTACTTGTTAGTTATATTGGGTTTATTGTGAACGGGCCGTGATGGGTTGGGCCGTTCTTATTAGTCAGCCCATTTGAGAGGTCCCTGCCTCCACTGATGAGTATATAATCTAACTATCCCATTAGGTTAGATATACTGAAAAAACAAAAGGAACGCTCCATCAGTAAGGCGGCAGAAGCATCTCTCAAAACCTAATTCTCTCAAGTCTCTTTCAAGTCTCTATGGATTCTTCAACTATTCAAGGTACACAATTATAGTATTAACAATATTGTTTTAATCATATGCTATATTTCATATCTATGATTTTGGTCATCTGTTTAAATATCCTTCACCAGGAACAAACAACATTACGTCAGTTCGAGTAGATTTGGAGTTAGGCTTGAGTTTTGTGAATAAAATATGGTTTGGATGGGATATGCTACTAACAAATAGTTGAAGAAAAACTTCACAAATAGTTTGAATGAAAAGATTTAAAGAAACCCAGTTGGATGGTTTGGAGTTAGGCTTAACTAGACTCTAACCCGTGCGATGCACGGATTTTTGTAGAGACTATCAAATTAGTTATATTATTATTTTTATAGTTACATTCAATATTATGTTATCAAACCACTTCAAAAAGCAACAAAAATAAAAGATGGACTGCAATAAAAATGACAAATCAAAAGAAAAAATATATATACAAAAGTCTTCACCAAGAAATTGGTTCTAACCGCAAAGGCTATTAAGTCTATAAAAATGAAAATGAACTGTTATGTAGTAATCGAAAGAAAGAAAAAAAATAATGAACAGGAACTTCTTTGTGTAACCGAAAGAAAAAATAATAAAAAGGAACTGCAATAACATTAATGACTTTAAAAAAATGACCTTTAGTACGGTATATTCATTTTGGAAGCAACATTCTTTCAGTAAAAGTGGTAAAAGATTTAAAGTGTTGTCATGTGCTACCTGATTCAATTCATTGCAGACCTTTTTTTTTATAAAAATTAATAAGGTCCGCCAAAAAGGGCGGGATTAGGGTTATTAGGTTTAATTGCATGATGGGTGAGAGAGATGAAACTGAGTGAGAAATGATTTAGGGATTGTGAGATTGAAAGAAAGAGGACCCGATATTTGTGTTGAATATATAAAAGTGAAGCAATCACATTTCATCAAAAACATCAGTGTCCTAGTGGTAAGAGTTGTGAATTGGTAGCATATGATATTTGGTTTGATCTCTAGTAAGAGTTTTTTCATAAATTATTTAAAACTAAAAATTAGATATATGAAAAGGTTAAAAGACATGACATTATGTGTTTCTTATGCAATAGAATTATAGAAAACTAGGAAAAGGTTTTTCCTTTACAATGTTAGTAACAGAAACCTTTTCTTATAGAATTTCTTATCATACATATATTTTTATAATCCTTTTGAATTTAAAATTTTCTTTAAGAGGAAATTCTAGCTAGCTTAAACTCGTATATTATAGCCTGAAATCATATATTTTTATAATCTCAAAGGCATGGCGGGAAGTTATAGCGGGAAGTTAATAATAACATGGTGTAGTTACCACAGTAATAGTGGTTCAATAATAGGAACGTGGAGGGAGTGATGTTTCAATTTAATTAATTATAATTTTAATTCATTAGTATAGGGAAAAAATGTGGAAGAGAGAAGAAATGAGAAAATGACATAAATGTTGCATATTAATTTTGGAAGCAAGATTATTTCGGCAGAAACTTAGGTGGCCGAGTGGTAAAACATGTGTTGTGATAGGATTTGGTGCACGGTTCAACTCTTGGCAGGAATTTGTTTTCATTAAATAAATAACTTTGATTGGTGATAACTCAGCATAAGTTGTGTTACCCACCTTTTATAGTACCGAAGTTGTCACACACACACACATATATATATATATATATATATATATATATATATATATATATATATATCACAGTATGTGATGAGGTATTGACAAAATAAAAGTGTTGCGATAGAGGCCAGCAACTGTACAACCACGTTCCACCACGTATTGCTATAGTTCCAAATTTGTAATTATGACAACCACGTACAACCACATATATGCATTTGTCTTAGACTTTTAATGTCAATTTTGTATTAGCATTAACATTTAACAATAATATTGCTATAGTGAGTTCTTTCAAAAAAAATATTATTGTCATAGTGAGCATCATCATGTACCTTGTCTGCCAACGTGATAAGGTTCATATAGCTTACTTAAAATAAAATCCGGGCCATATCAACCTATTAATAGAATGTTTCCATCTTCTAGTTTTGGTAGTCAGCAATGTCGCTTTCAAACATCTTGGTTTAAAAAATTTCCCAGTTGGTTAGAATATTCACCTCGCAAGGATGCTACATTTTGTTTACCTTGCTACGTGTTCAACAACAATCACGGGAATCGAAATGATGGAAGAAATGCTTTTGCAAAAGTGGGATTCAAAAATTGGAAAAAAGTCAATGATGGAAATAATTGTGCTTTTTTATGTTATGAAGGAGTTGGCCCTAATTCGTTGCATAAAAGATGCATAAATTTTTATGATGACTTGATGGATCAATTTTATCATGTTGAGAAAGTATTAGATAGCCACTGTTGAAATTATTGCAAACAACCGCTTATGACTACATACTTCTATTATAACGGTTCGATGACTTACATTTTCAATCATGTCTTTTTAGAGATAATGATGAATGTCTTGACTCGATTAATAGAGGAAATTTTATTGAGCTAGTAAAGCTTATGGATTCTCGTGATTCTGATATTGATAAGGCTATTCTTGAAAATGCTCAATAAATTGCACTTAGAGTGTGTTTGGATGGGGGAATGTTTTGAGGTAATGTAATGTTTTGAGGTAATTTAAATACTTTTAGATGAATTCCATTGTTTGGATAATAATACAGAGAATTTTCAAAATGATGGAAATTTATGAAGTATTTTATTTAAGTTAAATTTAAAAAATTTCAAATGACACCTAAAAGTTAAGAATTTCAAATTTCTTCATTCTTATAATTTTTCAAATTCTGCATTTCAGTCCTCAAACTTTCCAAAATTTTCAAATTGACCCCAATAAATGTACAAAAATTGCAATTTGACCCCTAATATTTTTTAAAAATTACAAATTGACCCCTCAAAATTTTTAAAATTTACAAATTGACCCCTAATTTTAATTTTCAAATTTGGCCCAAAAAAATTAAAATTTATAAAAGTTGCCAAAAAATGACGACAATGAAATTTTTTATTACTTCATCCAAACAAGAATATTTAGAAATGAAGTCAATTTAATTGAATCATTTGAATTGCATAGAATTCTAAATTCTTCAAAATTTCTCAATTACCTCATCCAAACACACTCTTAGTGTACAAAAAGAAATCTTGTCAATTTTTGCTAAAAGGGTTGGTGCTATAATGCGTGAAGAGACCAATGATTCCAAATTATGTATTATAATTGATCAAGATAGGAATTGTTGGAACATTGGTGTGAAGTTGGAAGGAAATTGAAAGATTAAACACCAAGTAATAAGACTTTGAGCTAGTGTGGTGTGAATTGAAAAAATAGAGAGTGGGGGTCCCACATAAAATAGAACACACACATTAGTAGTGTTTAAATTGCGGTATTTAATTTTAAATACTTGATATTGATAAAAATAATAGTAATTATTATTTTTATTCATGAATATCACTTCTCATAATTTTAGCTTATGTTGGTTGTGATAAGAATAAGAATTCAACTGAATTTCCTATCTTTCCTTCATTCATATCCAATAAATTTGTTTCCTCCACTTTTGTGGATATGTTTCTTTTTGATCTTATCCACAAATGTTGTTGAACTGATTAGTGATGAAGTTTCTTTTTGATCTTATTCATTAGAGTAACTGTTGCCGCAATTTAGCTAAAATAGTTACAAAGTCTCTATATAAATAGAGGACTCCACTCAGTTCAAAAATCACACCAAAGAGTTCTATTGAGTTGTCGAGAACTCTTTCTCTCTTCTCCCCCCAGCCTGTGTTAACGAGCTATTCTTCTCCTTATCTCCTTTTTCTGTCCCTTCGGAATTAAGAGTGTTCTTAAGACCTTAGTCCCTATTCGGTATAATGTCCCTTCAGAAGTAAGAAAGGTCTTAAGAACATAGTCTCTTCGATAATATATGTCCCTTCAGAATAAAGAGTACTTTTAAGATCATAGTCCCTTTTGAAATAATAATGTCCCGTCGGAATTAAGAATGATCTTAACCGTATAACATTCTATCGGTATTTTTCTATTTTTGGAGAAGTTAAAAAGTTAGAACGGTGGTATCACCGTATTTGAGTGGTCTTAACCATATTGATATTTTGGAGAGCTTAGAATGGTGATAACACCATATTTGAGTGGTCTTAGCACCATAATAAAGTGGTCACAATATCATATTAGAAAGTGGTTTCAGTATTAAAGAGTGTCTTAGTACCATATTGGAGGTGTAAATCTCGAACGGTTTTCTACAGTGCAGTAGTTAACCGCACAGTTGTAGCTGGACTTGTTTTATCCTGGAGGCGGCGTGGTTGATAGTCTGCCTTGCACAATTTTGGGCAGTGCCGCGAAACGTCTTAAAGAGAGCGACCTGGTCATGACTCAACCTAGTAACAACTTCGGTAGATAGTCCCTTTCAAAATAGAATTTTGAAATCCAAATACAACAACTTGGAAATCCAAAAACAACAATTTTAAGACGTTTCGATCTGCCATGTCTATCGAAGAAATTACTTATTGAGATTTTGTTGTCCCAAAAATAAAAGAAGGATCAATCAGGCTATAAACATACATCTTTGGACTGAAACAATGAAGTGATTGTTGTTATAACAACAACACTAAGAAATTCACATATGCGATTTTGAATTTTTTGTTTAAAAACGATTTTCAAAAAATCAGAACCGCACCGTGAATAAATAACTTTAATTGCCAAGAGAATAGGAACCCGAAGAAGGTCTTATATTGAAAATCAGCAACCACCATTAGGAAATGACAATGGTTCACAATTTATTTAATTGTGTGAAACCAAGTCATATGTCCCGCAAGTATATGAACAAGTAAATTGTTGCTCCGCTGTCTAACCTAACTAAAAAGAAATTCACTGATACGACTAGTTAAATCAATCTAGTTGGTGAATCAAGTGAATGGTGGATAAACATTAGCGTCTCGCGCCGTGTTTGCTATGATTATGTTATGTTCAAAAACATATGATACTGCTGTAAATAAGAAAATGTTGTTAGAATATTATATATAACACCATTAAATTTGTTGGCATTGGAGATGTGAAGTTGCAAATCACTTCCGAAAAGAAAATTATTCTCTAGGACGTGATGCATGCTCCAAAATAAGAAAGAATCTGAATTTCAGATTTCTACTGAATAAGACTGAGTTGACTCGGACTTAAAAAGAGACTTGTGCATCATGCATTCTTGTTGGGGAAAGACTGCACCTTTGATGATATGCTCAGAATTAAATTCTCCCTCTATTTTATAAGTCGTGTGATTTTAATATTTGACATGTCAAAATTTATCATATGAACAAGCGTTTAATTTTAAACTTGAGTAACTTGGACTTAATTCCAAAGTTATATGACTAGAAAATCTTATTTTTTGCAGTCAAGATGAATGAACCCAAAGTTCATATAAATCAGTGTTTAGAGAATTTCAACCTCTAAACTTAATAAATTATGATATGTGCGAACCTGATGACACATAAACTAGAAATGATAAAAAAATATTTTATCATATTTATTGATGACTATAAATTTTGAAAAAAAAATTTGATACGCTTGATATGTTCAATCTTTATAACAAAAATTGAAATTCATGTTAAATAGAGTACTCGAGTCTAAGAACAAAATTTCTAATTATGAAATTTTGAAGAAAAGACAGCCTAACTTGTCTTATTTTTTGAACTTGGGATTGTCTGGATTATATTTGGATTCTTGACCCCAAGAAAGTTGAACTCACTAGTAGAGCCTATGAATGTGTATTCATTAGGTATGTTATAAATAACGAACCATATAAGTTTTAAAACCTAAATGCTAAAGTGAGCATAGAATTATACGATACCGATTTCTATGTAAATAAATACCCCTTTGAATAAAGAATAGTGGGGGCGCTAATAAAAGCACGCCATTAGTGGGGGCAAAGTAATTTCCCCTTTTAAATTGAGTACTAGTGGGGGCACTGAATCTGATCACATTCAAGTAATCATCGTACAAGATGTTATAGAACCTCGAAGAGGTAAGAAAGCTATAATTGCTAAAGAGTATAAACCTAATTATATGGTTTGTATATTGGAAGAGGATCCATCTGGCCTTCAAGAAGCTTTGTCTTCATTGAATGCTAACTTTTGAAAAGAAAAAACAGTAAACGATGAAATGGATTCTCTAGAGTCTAACGAAACATGACTCTTAGTTGACTTGCATCCTAATTGCAAACCAGTTAGTTGTATTTGAATTTTGGAAAAGGAAAACTAAAACCTGATGGTTCGGTTGCTAAATACAAGGCTCACCTTGTAGAAAAAGGTTTTAGGCAAAGAAAAAAATATAGATTTCTTCGACACTCATTCACCAGTCACTTGCATCATATTCAAGAGAGGTACTAGTCCCTTTAGCCACTGTTCATAACTCGTTGTACTCCAAATGAATGTGAAAGCTGCCTCTTTAAATGGTGAATTAGAAGAAGAAATTTATATAGAACAACCTGAAGGTTTTGTGATTCATGTACAAGAAAACAAGGTCAGTAAGTTAGAAAAATCTTTGCATGGTCTAAAAATAAACTCCTAAGAAATGGCATGGAAAATTTGACAACCTAAAGATATCGAATGAGTATAAAGTGAATGAGAGTGACAAATGTATTCACTACAAATATGGAAATAACATTTGCACGATCATATATGGAAATAACATTTGCACGATCATATATGTAGACGACTTGCTCATATTTGGTTCAAAAATTCATGCTATAATTTATGTGAAATCATTGTTTATCAACAAACATTGATAAGAAAAACCTAGACAAAGTTGAAGTAATTCTTGGTGTCAAGATTACTAGATCAAAAAAGAGATTTTTTTTAATTGATCTCACAATGTTGAGATGATCTTAAGAAATGTAATTATTTGACTGTAAACTTGCAAGCACACCTTATGGTCCAAGTGTAAAACTCTTCAAGAACACTTGAGGTGGTGTTAGACAAATATAATATGCGAGCATCATTGACAATCCTTAGATATGTCACTGAATGTATTAGACCCGACATTGCCTATGTCGTGGAACTTTTGTGCAAGTTACTAGTAGACCAAGTGAGAAGCATTGACATGCTATTGAAAGAGTCATAAGGTGCCTTAAGAAGACTATGACTCTAGGATTACATTATGAGGAGTACCTTATTGTACTTGAATGGTACAAGATACAGAATAGAACATCCTTCAGATGAGTCTTAAGCGACCAGTGGCTGCACATTGAGCATCACTGGAGGATTTGTTTGTTGAAACATATGATATTGACTCAATCCACACTGGAATGATCTAAGATGAGAACACTAGAGAAAACTAGTGAAGAAGAAAGTTGAGAAAATGCTTGCTAGTTGAGATGCCCTAGTGGATAAATCTGTTGCCAGAAGTGTTAATTCATTGTGATAGTACTGCAACTATTACAAAATTGAGAATCGTTACTACAATAGTAAGAGACGATAATTAGGGCACGAACACATAACAAATTAGAGAGCTAGCTACTCTCAAAAGGAACAGTTAAAGTAGATCATGTACGTACTGATAAAGAATTAGTCAATCCTTTGACGAAAGTGTTGGTTATTTAAAGGTTGGCTTCATTGTTTGGTAAAATCAAAATGTAAGCAATGCGTTTTCCAGATGTTATATAGTGTCTTCCGAAGCAAGGAACTGGTTTTAAGGAGGTTCAGAAGCTAAAAATTGCATTTCAGGACCTTCAGAAGCTGAAATGGACCTTCAGACGCAGGAACTGTTCATCAAACGCAGGAAGGGTCTTCAGACGCACTGTTCAGGCGTTGACCAGCGTTGACCTTCAGAAGCTGAGCTTCAGATGTTGACCAGCGTTGACCTTCAGAAGCTGTTTCCAGAAGCTGATTTTCTGCATTCTTTTGGATTAATTATGTGCGTATCTCTTGGAGATTTACTGAAGTTTTATTCAGGCTTATGTTTTCTAGAAGGCTGATTGATTTGGTGAAAATCTTATGAAGATTTGCTTCGTGTTTATGTTTGAATATATTTGCGGAAGAATCTTTGCAAGATAGAATTCAGAAATATATGTTTCCTTTTTGAGCCTTGCTGAATTTCAGAATTGTATTTCAAAGAAGATTTGGTTCAGATTTATGAGTCCCTGCTGAAGATTATATAAAGGAAGACGTGGTGCTGCTTATTAAATTGATTGAGTCAAAATTCAGATATTAGAATTAAGAGTCTTTGTGTAAGCTTTAAGCTTTGTTTTGTACACCACTCATATGTTCTGAGTTGGTTTAGATTGTGTTGTAATTCACTCTAAGCCTTTAGGTACGAGTGTTGTCTTTGATGTATTGAAGTTGTCTTCAAAACTGGGTTGTTACAAGGTCTGTTAGTAACTGGGTTGTTACTTGAATATGAAGTAAGAAGGGGGTTTCTTATACTCAGGAGATTATGTATATGATAGGCATGTGATAAGATAACGACATATAACGATCCTAGGTTTTCCCCTTGATCGCGAAATATGTAGAGAATGACGGCGATCGTAGGTATCCCCAAGATCGCTAAGAGTAGGCACGACGACCCTAGGTTTCCCCCGTGGTTGCCAACAGTAGGTTGGGCTGGAGCTCACTGAGACATTATGTCTCATCCCAATCCTTCTGGTGCAGGTTTTCAGGTTAGCAAGATGTTCATGAAGTTATTCTTCAGGAAGACGCTGGATGGAGTGCAGTTGCTCGTCATGGACAAGCTCAGGAGGTTGTCAGATTATATATGTATATAAAAGTGTATTATATGATATTTGAATATTTGTATAAACGAGCCAACTGTACTCATTCAGTTGTATTGCATTGTATTGTTATTATTGAAAATTTTAATGTATCCGGTATCAGAAATAATACACATGCTAAATATTCTAGATAATTTAGTATGGGTGTTACAAAGGTTCTGAATGTGCCTGAGGCACATATCAATTGAGCAGCATCTGATGATTGTGTCTAATGAAGACTAAGTATTTTCTGATGCTGAGTCTGAAGACTGGCTAGTTTGTGTCTGTTGTGAATTTCTGCTTGTGTTCTGGTCTGCAGTTGTGCTGTTCTCTACAGTTTTTGTTTTGGTTGTTCTTCTGCTGGGTGGATTCTTTGTGGTTCTGATCTTTGCAAGTGTGTTGTGCTGAGTTCTTTGTGTTCTGGTTGTGTTTCTTTCTCCTGGTGTTTACTGGTGTTTTGTCAAACTTGTTTGGCTAAAAAGGGGGAGAAATTTGTATGATTGCTGATCTGTTTGGTTCAGGGGGAGTGTTCCTAAGTTTGTGTGCTTCCTGTCAGAAGCTGTTTATGTTCAGGGGGAGTTCCTGAGTGTTGTGTTTCAGGGGGAGAAGGTCTGTTCCTCAGAAACTGTTGTTATGTGTTGCAGGGGGAGTAATTTTCAGTTGTTTGTGTTTTTAATCCGCTGCTGACTCTGCTACATTATGTGGAGTTCTTCATGGTTAATTACTTGTGATGAATGAAGGACTTGTGTGTATGAAGCATTTGATTTTAGCCAAAAATTTGCCAAAGGGGGAGATTGTTGGTTATTTAAAGGTTGGCTTCATTGTTTGGTAAAATCAAAATGCAAGCAATGCGTTTTCCAGATGTTATATAGTGTCTTCAGAAGCAAGGAACTGGTTTTAAGGAGGTTCAGAAGCTAAAAATTGCATTTCAGGACCTTCAGAAGCTGAAATAGACCTTCAGACGTAGGAACTGTTCATCAGACGCACTGTTCAGACGTTGACCAGCGTTGACCTTCAGAAGCTGAACTTCAGAAGCTGATTTTCTGCATTCTTTTGGATTAATTCTGTGCGTATCTCTTGGAGATTTACTGAAGTTTTATTCAGGCTTATGTTTTCTAGAAGGCTGATTGTTTTGGTGAAAATCTTATGAAGATTTGCTTCGTGTTTATGTTTGAATATATTTGCTGAAGAATCTTTGCAAGATAGAATTCAGAAATATATGTTTCCTTTTTGAGTCTTTCTGAATTTCAGAATTGTATTTCAAAGAAGATTTGGTTCAGATTTATGAGTCCCTGCTGAAGATTATATAAAGGAAGACGTGCTGCTGCTTATTAAATTGATTGAGTCAAAATTCAGATATTAGAATTAAGAGTCTTTGTGTAAGCTTTAAGCTTTGTTTTGTACACCACTCATATGTTCTGAGTTGGTTTAGATTGTGTTGTAATTCACTCTAAGCCTTTAGGTACGAGTGTTGTCTTTGATGTATTGAAGTTGTCTTCAAAACTGGGTTGTTACAAGGTCTGTTAGTAACTGGGTTGTTACTTGAATAGGAAGTAAGAAGGGGGTTTCTTATACTCAGGTGTTGGGTAGAAATCAGACTAGTGGAGATTAAGTCAGAAGACTAGGAACAAGGGGTCTGTGTCTTGAGTCTTAGGATTAATTCCTCTTAGTAGATTTCCTTCCTGGATTGGTATCCCCCAGAGTAGGTGAAGTTTGCACCGAACTGGGTTAACAAACTCATTGTGTTCCTTTTATTTTCTGTTCATTATTTTTCTGTTTCTGAACTCTTGCTTTCATACTCTGTTTTACGGGTTCAAACTCAGACTTGCCAGAATTTCAGAAAGGAAAAACTAGAAAGAAAATCATAAACACATCCAATAGGATGAGACTAATGCCTAAAGATCACAAGTGATGGTAACCCGACCTAAATGACTGGAGATCCCAAGAAATAGGTTCAATGGGTAATAAAAAGTCATGAGTGATAGAACATGTTATGAGAAAATTAAGAAAGCATGAATCCTGCAGCGACAGAAGGATGAGATAATAGAAACTCTTAATGAGATCTATACTCTATGTTGAGTGGAGTACATAGCTACAAGAGTACTCTTGATAGACTCACCTATACGAATGTGGAACTGAGGCCGGTTCCTATGGGATTTTGAGGCAGAATACCTAGAGCGTTCATTAAAACTGGGATAGACGTGCATGGCCATAAACACACGAGCTTTTAGAATACACCTTAGGAAAAGGTTTGTGTGCAGACTCTATGTATGAGATAGAGTTCAATGCTGTAAGCAACTCTTGTTGAATCGGAATAGTTTCCGCTATGCAAAGGTTCAAGTTGTAGGCGACACCTTTGTTTATTAGCAACCTTTTAGAAACGTTTTGACGTTACTATTGAAACAATTTTTTAAATTCAAGTCGGGGATTGTTGGAACATTGGTGTGAAGTTGGAAGGAAATTGAAAGATTAATGGCGTCAGGTTCTGGAACTAAAGAAGTACTCCCAATGGCTGGGAAATGGTCAGACATCACGATCAGTGCTTATGGGGACGACCAAGTACCAGAGCCAACTCTTAAGCTTGAGCATAAGAAAATCTGGGAAACTCAGGTTATTTTTCCTTATTCTCTCAATAAAACCGTTTACGCCTTTGGTGGTCCTAAACCAGATGACAAGAACCGGAACAAAGAAACCATGTCTATTTTCCCTCTCTACAAACCTTGCAGCCCTAGGGCCTTTTTGGATGAACCTTATAATTTTAACTATATAAAGTATCCAAACAAAGTTTTCAGGTCTGCACCTTCCGTGACTCAGCAATACCTTAACTGGTTGGACAGGGTCGAAAGCAACTATGGCGATATCTGGAAGGATTATGGGATTTTCGATCTGGTCCAACTTTCTCGAACCGGCATGAAGTATCACCAAGAAATGCTAATCGCTGCTTTACATTTCTTCGAATCTTCGACCAACACTTTTCACTTCGAATGTGGGATGATGAACCCCACGCTCTTTGATGTAGCAGCCATCACGGGCCTTCGACCCGATGGTGCCACTTATGATCCTGCTCGATTCAGTGACAACATCAAGCTATCTTATACATCGAATGCTTATTCGAAGTATATCAACGAACATCAAAAAGATGACGGCGAAGTGGACGACGAGGAACATGTAGCTTTCCTCACTCTTTGGCTATCTCAGTTTGTTTTCTGCACGAGATCTTTGCAAGTGGCCAAAAAATTTATCCCTATGGCCATCCAAATTCATGAATGCTAATCTTTTGGCTTGGGGAGCCTTATTCTGGGAGCTATCTATAGAGGCCAT